>JARFXV010000522.1:7500-157500 GCA_031761425.1 Cosmopolites sordidus | reverse complement strand
AGTGGAACTATCAGTTCAATATGAAGAAATCGCAATGTGCTTCAAACGGCTGCTTCAATAGCACCAGAAGAAAAATGTCTCAAACAGACACAAATCTGAGATCATTGATTTAATGAAGAAACGGCGGTCAATGAGAAATGCAGGTGGTCCTTTTGGCAGAGTCGAGTACACTGAGCTCTGCAAAACTATAAGAAAACGTATCAGAGAGGACACGCGCCGATTCAACATGCAGCTAGTACAAAAAACCCTTGAAGAAAACAAAGAAATTAACAAGGCTAAACAGAAGCTGAGAAATAAAAGAACGCAAATATATGCCTTAAGGCGTGAGGATGACACAGTATGCAGGGCGAGTATGCAAATGTTAGAGACTGTCAGAAAATGTTATTCCCAGTTATATGAAGATCAGAACCAATCAAAGACAACAATACCTACGGAAGAACAAATGCCAGATATTCTAGTGGAGGAAGTAACAAATGCTATAAAATCGATGAAAAACGGCAAGGCTCCAGGAAAGGCATCAGGTTGTACAGTAGGCCATAGAAAGGCACAACGAATAAACCATGCCACTGTGCTTGGCTTTTATCAATTACGACAAAGCATTTGACTCCATCTCAAAGCATGCAATAATGGATGCACTGCTTAGTCAGGGGGTAGACAAAGCATATGTAAACCTATTAGGATCCATATATGACGGAGCTACAGCCACAATTCACGTTGATGATCTTTAAGTAGGAATTAATGTAGAACGAGGTGTACGGCAGGTTGACGCAATATCGCCTGTTCTTTTCTCGGCTGGCCTTAACTAGATTGGGAACGGGATTGTGTAAGGATCAATGGTGCAAACTTAAACCATCTCATAAAACAACATAAGGGATTTTGGTGCTGTTAATGACAATGAAAATTGAAAGCTCATGTATCAATTTCGAATGCAAGTAGTTATATAAAGATCTGGATATTTAAAGTGTGTGAGGGTTCAGTGACCTAGATGGGTGGGGACATGTGGCAAAAATCAGTCAGAAAATCTAATATTCGAGGAGGGACGAATAGTGAGTAACAAAAAAAAAAGCGGACCAAAGATATGGTGGAAAGATAATGTAAGAGATACTGCACATCAAAACTGGCAAGGGGCTGTGGAGATTCATCTGAATGAAGGTGTAAAATAACTGCCTACTTCCAAGCTTCTTTAAAATCCAGAATTAAATCCTTTAGACCATGATATGAAGATCAATGTGGAAGTTTTATTAAAGAATGAGCAATGTTCAAATTTAAGTTTGTTTATCAATAACTTGAACGGGTGTTCACTGAAACAGATGCAACTAGAAAACGCATGATCATATCGAAGTATATACATTCTGTCAAAAAAGTACAGCGAATTGGTCACTAAAACACAAAATGTTTATTATTTATTCAAATTTATTGCATCGCCTTCAAAGTAGGCCCCTTTCGAAATAATACACTTATGCCAAAGAATAATCCAATTGTCAAAACATTTTTTAAAAGCATTTTTCGGAATCGACTTCAGGTCTCGCTGCGAATTCTCTTTTATATCTTCTATCGATTGAAAACGGGTGTCTCAAAGTGGTAATCTCAAGTTTTGGAAAGAGAAAGTCACCCGGAGCCATATCAGGTAAATACGGTGGTTGTTCGATGGTGTTTGTTGAGTTTTTGGCCAGAAATTCATTCACAATGAAAGCCTTGTGAGATGATGCGTTGTCGTGATGCAATATCCAAGAATTTTCTTTCCACAAATATGACCTTTTTCGAAGAAAATGTAAAGAGAGCAAAATGAGTTTTTTGATGAAATGAGAATGGAGCTTTTGAGAGAGTAAAATGAATTTGCTCTCTCAAACGCCGCATAACGCTCAGAAAATACTCTCTACTTCCCGTCTGACCTTCTGGTAAGAATTCCGAGTGCACAACACCACGATAATACGTGGTTTTTGTGCACGATGACGTGTTTTTTTTCGGTTTCGGCTCAGTTGGAAAACGCTATTCCGAAGCTTATTGACTGATTTGCATGTCAAACTCGTATATCCATGTCTCATCACCAGTTACAATGCGCTTTATGAATGTGGGGTCGGAATTGACTCGTTCTAGCATGTCTTCAGCGCGATTGAGTTTCTGAAGAAAATTCAGGTCTTTCGGCACTACTCGAACGGCAACGCGTTTTATGCCCAAACCACCGCTTAAAATGGTACGAATTGATTCGCGAGATGCAGAAAGATCAGCGGCTATCTCTCTAAAACTGAAATGACGATTTTCAGTCGCCACTTCCTTCATTTTAGCGATGTTAAGTTCAGTTGAAGACGTTGATAGCCCACCAAAGCGAGGCAAATGTTCCACCACATCTCGACCGCTTTTGAATGCACTGTGCCATTCATATGCACGTGTTTATGATAAAGGTATCACGGTAAGCCTTCTGCTACATTTTTAGTGACTCGGCACTGAAATTCCATTTGCAATGCAACATTTAAGTGAAATTCTTTGTTCGATGTTTTAATCCACAGTAAAAATCGCAAAACACACTTGAGATGAACTCACAAAATCGAGCACTGTAAACAAACTAAACGACAGATGACATTCAAACTCCGCATCAGTATAGAGGACAGTTGTGCCAACTTAGCGATAAAAATAATTTTGACAATCCCTTTAAACGGTGATCAATTTCCGGTACTTTTAACAGAATGTAAATATTAGATATGTTAATAGAGTAATTAATTTGATATTCATTTAGTAAGTTAACTTAGTACAACGGCAAAACTTTTGACATGTACGAGGGCACTCAAAAGTTTCTAGCCTCAAGATGCAGATGGTGTCGCTCGTCAAAAATATGCTGGTAATATAATTGCGCATGCGTTAAAAGATAACCTTGAACATTTCAGTCCTATTAGATGATCACTTGTTTAACAGTCATTTGTCAGTTGATGTTAGTGTTATTGTAAAGATGGAGAAAATCGAAGATCTTGCTGTTGCTGTTTCAAATAGAAGAATTTAACGACGGCTCGATATTCGATTTTTCCATTTTTACAGAAACACTAATATCAACTGGCATAAATGACTTTTATACAACAGAGCATCTAATACGACGGAAATGTTTAAGGTTATCTTTCAACGCACGCGCGATTTTATCCCCAATCTTCATGTTGAGGCTGGCTACTCTTCACTACCCCAGTATGGTCCCATTTTGACACAAAAGAAGACTCCCAGGTCTTACCAGCATTCGGATTCGTAAATGCTGACTTCGGCTTGCTGGCGCTCATCGTGAAGACCGATTTTTTTATCGACAGCGGTGCTTTGGCCATCCTGTCCACCTCGTCGAAGTTTACTAAGAAAAATTTCCAGTTAGAAAAGTAAAAATCACTCACCATCAAGCATCTAAGACCTACATTCAATACTTTTGGTAGCGGTCGGTAGTAACTCTTCATTATTCTTCACCTCGTCGAATCTGCTGGCCAGCGCTGGCCACTTCGCTTGTGGTACCAAGTTCCTTTTCTGTAGATCCACTCTCAACTTCTCTCCTACATGTTTGTACAAGTCCACCAATGTGCTAAGGGCCGTATCTCTGACTGACGATGTGGGATCACTCAGCAGCTTCACTATATCCGGTATAAATTTATTTAAAGTCAAAGAATGAGCTCCATGTCTACAGATAAAAAAAATAAAATAATTACAAGGTATTTTCGGGCATATAAGACTTACTCATTGAGAGTGTTTACCAAACATCGCAGCACCTCCTCTCGGATCTTGGCGTTTTTGTGGGTGAAACCGGAGGAGAGTTTCTCGAACAACACTTGCGGACTGAGGACGTTCCGTTCGAGCAGTTTTAGTATAAACAGTTGAGATTTCTCTCTGACTGAGTCTTTGGCATCGCCCAATCGGTCGATGATGGCAGGAAGAACGGTTTGGAGATATGGTCTGAAGTCGTGCCCGAGCCTATCTACTAGGAAGGTGAGAATTTCAATTCCTAAACTAGAAACCTGAAATAAATAAACAATTTAAGACAGACGTTTTAAAAATGTGACTTGAATAAAAAATAAATATTTCTGTAAACACGAAAACTTTTCGACGCACGTTTGGCTGATCATTTTAGCATCATCAGGATGGATTCAATCTCCAACATAAAACTTGGCAAAATGTTTAGCAATGGAATTTGAAAATCTACCAAACCAACTACCTTTCTGTTTTCCAAGAAGTCAACCGAATTTATAAAGGAAGACGAAAACATACTGATGCAGGAAGGTAAGCTCTTGGCACCCTTTGACGTATCATCATTGTTTCCGAGTGTACGTATACGTACCTTAGGATACCTAGAAAAGTTACTTGAGTTAAATAGGTTTAACAACAAGATTGTTGCAGAGTATTTCTCTCTAACTAGATCATATACTCGGCTAATTGATATATAGAGCAGTAATGAATTATATAATCTATTACGTTTTGAAATGCCATCCTTGATATGAAGATATATGAAGTTTTAAGTCGATCTGTCAATGGGTTATTTTGACGTGAGAAACGCAGAATGTGGAAGACCAGCGAGAAAGTTTGAATACAACGAATTGCAAGCTTTGTTGGATGAGGATGACGTTCAAACGCAACAACTCGCGAATCAATTAAATGTGACAAGAAAAGACGTCTCTATAAGTTTGAAAGCCATGGAAAAGATCCAGAAGATGGGAAAGTGGGTTCTACATGAACTAAATGAAAGACAGCAGGAAAACGAAGAAACCACTTGAGAAATGCTGCTCGCCAGGTACAAAAGAATGTAATTTCTCCATCGAATTGTGACTGGCGATGAAAAGGGGATGTGGGTAACTACACCCATAAAAGACCATGGGTAACGCCATGCGAACCTGCATCGACATCGACTACAAGGTCAAATCGTTATTGACGGAAAACAATGCCCTGTGTTTGGTGGAGTCAGAAGGGTGTGATCTATTATGAGCTGCTAAAACCCAGCGAAACCGTTAATACCGAACGCTACCGACAACAAATAATCGATTTGAATCAAACTTTGCGTGAAAACCGACCAGAATATCCACCATCACACACAGCAAAACTGGTCTCAAGGAAATGATTGAGGGATTTAGTTGGGAAATACTTTCGCATGTGTCTTACTCATCAGATTTGGCTTCGTCCAATTACTACTTATTTGCATCGATAGCAGGCACTTGCTGAGCAGCGTTTCACTTCTTACGAAAATGGCTCGATGACTGGTTTGCCTCAAAAAAGAGCAACTGGTGTTGTGGCGTGGCATCCATAAATTGTGAAACAGGTGGGAAAAATGTATAACTTCGAATAAAATATTTTTTATCAGTTTCATACAAGAAACGTGTATTTTTTATACAAAAATTGCGATTTCATATTTATATACCTGGTAAGTTAAAGAATCGAAGAAGACTAACGATTCGTTACTTTTTATAAATAATGATTTATTAATAATTATAAAGTTTGTTTTAGTATTATAAATAAAAATTGTGAATTTCTGTAACTATTTAAAGTTTTAGGAAAATAAAAAAATCATCATTATTTTGACTATCGCTCGTACTTCCTTACAGAAAGTTAGTTATAACAAATTATTAAAATTAATTGGGGAGGTGGCCGAAGTGAATGGTTATAATAAGAATATTGTAGATAAATTAATTAGAAACCATAATTTTTAAGAAACTATTGAATCATTTGATGCCCAATTAACAAGATTTTAATAATTTCAAAAAACCTGGATTGAACCATCTCCTGACGGTGTTAACGTGGTTGGCGAAACGGTAACGGTTAAATAAACCGATTTGGCGTTTAGTGGTAAATCTATTCCGAGTTTAGTGTTTCACCTCGAAGATTCCAGTGTTTCACATCGAAGATTTTTTATGTATTGTTCATTACCAAACACACACACACACGCGTCTTATCTTCTGTTTATATATCCAAATAAATGTTTACTCACAATCGATGACTTCAATTGTTATTTTCAAATTTATTAAGATATTATCGTGTACTTACAAGTGCTCGTAATCGGTAGTTGCGATTTTTGAGTTTAAAGTACTTCAAAGTATTGACACCATTGTTAAATGTACAACGTTCGTTTTACGAGGGTTGCTATTTATGTATCCGGAAATGGCAACAATGGTGTTGCTAGGCTCCGTCTGCCATATACATTGTAAAGTTTGACATTATTGAATGTTCAATTCTTCTATTGGAACCTTTGGTGTGAAACACTAAACTTGAAGAGATTTACCACTAAACACCAAATCACTTTTTGAACTTCTCGACGCACATTTCGCTAACCATGTTGGCATCATCAGGAGATGATTTAATCTATCAGGAGATTAAATCATCTCATGGTTAGCGAAACGAACATCGAGAAGTTCAAAAAAGTGATTTGGTGTTTAGTGGTAAATCTCTTCAAGTTTAGTATTATTGAATGTATTCAGAACGTTTGTCATACAGACACTATTTGTGTTGTTTAGTGACTTGAAACTTTCATCTCAGTAAAAAAAAAGGGATTCACTCGGGATGATAATTTTGGTACGATGATTTACTAAGACTTTCCACGTGGATTATTTTAGCACCAGTGCATTGATCAACTCACTTCGACTTTTGTCAATGAAGCACCATCTTAAACCATTGTATATCACTGGTTTAGTAAATTCAATCGTGGCCGTCGTTCAATCAGGTCGTCCAAAATCAGTTGGAAAATCAAAAGAAAACGTCGATACTGTGTGAACTGAAAGCAAGATCATCATGTGACATACCATTAGATTGAGGCATCCCTGGGCATTAGTATGACAAGCACTACACAAGATTTTTTCCGCATATTTTGACAATCGTTTTAAAAAAAGTTCGTGTCTATTGGTGTGGTGTAAAGAAATGCTCAAAAACGACTGTATGGGTCTTTCAAAATGAGCCAAACCCAACAAAAGTTGTTGGCGCAAGAAGCATTTCGAAGCAAATGGTGGCCTGTTTTTTGGGATAAATGAGCATGTGGCTACAGTGTCTCTAGAGAATCTCAGAACGGTCAATTCTGAATGGTACACAACCATTTATTTGCAAGAAGTTTTTGAAAAAGAAAAAACAGCAACCGACGCAGAATCATTCACATTCAAACACAAAACATCGAATTGATGGGCCATCCGCCGTACAGTTTTGATTTGACACTCAATGATTTCTTTTTATTCCCGTCCGTGAGGAATCAACCATGTGGTCAACGATTTTCGATGCCAGAAGACGCGGTTGATGCGTTCAAAATGCATATTTTGGAGATACCTCAATCAGAATGGAAAAAGTGCTATGAAAATTGCTTCAAATGTATGCAAAAATGTATCGATCATCGCGGAGAATATTTTTAAAAACAATAAAACCATTTTCAATGATAAATATTTGTTTTTATTTATTATTCTGGATACATAAATAGCAAACCTCATACCGTATGCCTTTTTACTGTTCTCCCGATTGAATAAACTACTTTGTGAGCGCCGTTTTTAATCAATAGAAGCTATTAGAGAGATTTGCTGGCCGCTTCAAAGGAGAAATTATAAGTATAAAAACTATTTAGAAGACTGGAAGAAACGTTGCAACAAGTGAGAATTACTTTAAAGGAGATAAAATAAATTTGAACGAATAAATAGATACTCACAAAAGAAATTTCTTCGATCAACAACATTTTGTTTAAAGAATTGGTTTGTGAGGATTTTCGTGATGAACCTTGCAGATAAAAGGAATAAAGTTTTTTAAACTGGTGAGTTAAAATTGCCGTTGGAGGCAGTAAATCTGATTGGGTATTGCCCTTTTTGGGTATCTTCCTTCTGTATAATGCTTTCAGTCATTCATCTACATTGAGCCAAAGGTTTTTCGAATAAAGTAACAGAATACTGTAACTCAATGAAAACAGAATTTTTCGAAAAAGAAACACAAATATTAATTTTTTCGGCAAAAATAATTTTTTTTTTCAAAATAGTCTCCTTGCACGTAAATACAACGTTTTGCACGGCCAATTAGGTTGACGAATTCACTTTTGATCCTTTGACCGCCATCCTGAAGGATATATCTTTATATATCCTTCAGGATGGCGGTTGACGCCTTTTGAATGGCTTCAATAACGCTGTCCTTTCATCGGCAAATGAAGCTTTTCTAAGATGTAGTAGTTACAGGGAGCTAAATCAGGCGAGTATTTTAAATGATTGATGGTTAAAATGCATTTTTGGTCAAAAGATGAGCGATGGGACGGCGCATTATCATGTAACAAGCGCCAGCTGCCTTATTGGCGATATTGTGGCTGCACGTGACGAATACGCGACAACAGATGCTTCGTAACACCAAAATAAAACACAGCATTGATGGTTTGACCAGATGGAACGAACTCCTTGTGCACAATTCCTTCCGAATCGAAGAAACAAATCAACATTGTTTTGATTTTTGACTTTTCGAGACGGCTTTTCTACGGATTTAGCACGCTCGGCTGCTTCCATTCGTCACTTTAACGCTTGGTTTCTCGATCATATTGAAAACACCACGTCTCATCACCAGTAATTATGCGCTACATGAAGTTTTCGTCCTTTTTAGACTCTTTAATGAAGTCCTTGCAATGGATTCGTAACAATTTTTGATCGTCAGTCAATTTGTGTGGAACAAAGCGTGCACAAACCTTCCGATATCCCAAATGATCGGTCAAAGTATGATGAATTGAATCTTTGGACATGTTCAATTCCATTTCTATGTATCGCAATGCAGATTTTGGCTGATTTTTTTAATTCACGCACAATTTCAATGGCACTTTGAGTAACCACGGAATTTTTTCCACCAGGATGTATGCCGTTCAACGCTGACTCCCATCAAAATCTGATGCCACTAGCATTTTTTCAAAGTCATGTTTTCTGAGAGACGCATCTTGTATATTTAACTGAGGTAGCCGACACTTGAAGAAAATTCATTTTACATAAAATAACTAAAACTTTGGCACATAGTGTCTTTTTCAGATACGCAAATACACTGAACAGTTCTTTTAATCAATAGAATGTCAGAATATCAACATTTATCCAGATGTCATAAAAAATAAAGGGTCCATAAATTTCTGGTCATCTTCATTATTTTCTTAATTAAAATCTGGTCGGCATTAGCTTCTATGTTAAAAATAGTTTTATTTTTTAAATTATTTACGAGAGTCGTTCGAAAAGTTCTCGTTCTGACACATGTGTAGGAATGACCAAATGAATGAAATTTCAATTGACTTGCTTGGCTGTGGCGAAGTTTTAGCTGCTGCAAAATAGTTCGTTTTAAGGAGTTTTGTATGCTTCTGCGGGCATACAACAACAGTTAGATTTCTCTTTAAGGAAATCTTTCGCCTTGGTTTTCGACGGTAAAAAAATAAGCTGCTGAAGTTAAACTTGGTGGTACAGTGCGTTTCAAGACATATCGTTGATCGATTGGCTGTAATAAACTCTTAACAACCCTTGCCGTAACGAAACTCGGCAAAGCAGCAAGAAACGTAAACAGGGCCGGGCCTAATAAAATAACAGATAAAAAGATAAAATTAATTTTATACCTGGTTTAGTAGTTTCAAAATATCTTAGTTTAGTTCGCATTCTTTTCTTAAACAGTGCAGTTCAATGTTTTCGATCGTATTTTTTGTTATTCCAAACGTTCTAAAAATGTGGTGTTCTTGGTAAGATAATGATCATTGTGCCTCTGGTAAAGCTAATTTTAAAAGAAAACATTTATCGCTAGATGCTAAGCAAATTCTTTAAAATGTGTCTATTTATTTATTGAATAGGGGGCTTAATGTAAATGCATCCGCAGCAGAAACGTCTTCATTAACGAAAACTCCATTGTCAACAGTTAAAGATATTGTGACAAAGTAAAGTAAAAAAAGTTTATAGTGATTCTGGTAAAAAATGTGTTGACTAAAGCGACAAAGACTTAAGTCGAAGCAAAATTTGTTATGTACGTCGAGCAAACTGTGCCTACACTGCAACAGCGACTAAGGAAATATGAAACCAACATTCTTTGCAGTAGAACTACAAATATTAATGGAATCACAAAGATTGCGACGATGGCGGTTTGACTATTTAAACTGGTATAAATTGGTTTATAAATAGCCTTTTGCCCAATGTGCCGAAGGAAAGCGTAATTGTAATAGACAATGCTAGTTATCATAACCGCCAGAAAAATAAAGTTCCTAATGCAAATAACAGCAAATTGGATATTCAGATCTATATGTTAAAAACCGATATATACTTCGAAAATACATATAAAAAATGTGATTTTCTAGGAATATTAAAAACATTTGGTATTAAAAAGATAATATGATACCATTGTTGCCGATAAGGGACATACGATTTTACGCCTTTCTCCGTATTACTGTATTTTTAATCTAATTGAGCATATGTGGCATCAGTGTGGTAAAATCAAATGTTAGAGCAGAAAACATTTCTCCGACTCTAAGTGCAAGTGCTGCAACATTAATTAGGAATATTGTAGGTAGTATTCCCAAAGAAAGTTGGATAATCACGTTATTAAAATAGAAGATTCCTATGTATCATTTACTAATAATATAGAACCACATTATTAATGTAGATCAAAGTGACAGTGAGAGCGAAACCGAATTAAATGTATAATTAAATTAGAGTTATAATTTTTACTGTACTAATAAATTTAAAATACACAAACTAATAAACAATGTTTTAGTCATACATAATAATAATAATAATAATTAAGGCAGGGGACGAAAAGGAGAGCTAAGAGGAGTAAACCTCTAAAAAAAGAATCCCCAAGCTCAAGGTGGAAATCCATCGTGCTGAGGGGTTCAATGACACAGGGTTAAAGTGTCTCTAACGATGTCCGGATACCTAGCGTCCTCTGGTAGTAAACAGCTTTCGCACGGTAATTCGGGACTCTGCCTTGGGTGACCGTATTTTCCCTTGAACCTAAAACTAATATTTATGGAGCAGACAAATAAAAGTATTACTCAAGGCGGTAGAGTTTAGCGGACAAGAACCCCTCGGAACCGTCGGGAGGATTTGTCCGGTGTTGGTGAGGCTGGAGCGAGTGGCGGTGGTTCTCAACTCTATGGCACCACAAGAAGGGCTACGAAAAAGGCACTAGACGCAAGTCACCGGAGACTTCACCAGCTGGAGCTGCTGCACCGGTACTACAACCGGAGCTCATCCAATCTGATGAATGAAATAATCATGCGCATTTACCACAAGATGGCGCAACTTGAACGGGAAAGAATCGGCTACAGACAACAACTTCATGCCGAGTTCACTAAAGCATATCCTAACATACAAGTCACAGACTAGAGAGTGGCTGATCAATATAGAATGATTCTCAAGAAAGGTATAATTCCAGAAACTAGATTAAACGCGAATAAATAATAAATTGATCAGAACCAGACTGTGATAGGACAGGATATTTCAGAAAATAATAACGATTCAGAAATTGTAATGTCCGAACAAGCAACTCAATCTACACACTTAGGGGTAGTTAGTGACCAACGCCCAGAAAACACTTATCAGGTTAATCCATGTCTTTTGCTTGAATTTGAAAAATCAATTTCGGAGTACGAAGGCATAGATCCGCTTAGCAGACCACCGTTTCCCAAAGTAAATGCCCCTAAAAAGCTTGCAGTAGCATTAGATGAACAAAAATATTCTGCCTCCACTCGTTTCAAAAACTAAGACCTTAGAGGACCTACAACAGTTGATCTACTGTGCTGCAATCTCTGTACTTAAAGTCATTGGAATCAAGATCAGATCAACAATAGCAGGTCCAAATGCAAAGGCACAACCTCAGATACCACACTGGGGGAACAGGCTCGTAAATAAAATTGATTCACTTAGAACAAATATTGGACGACTGACTGAGCGGATGAGTAGAAGGAGAACTGTAAAAGTAGAAAGAAGAATTGAAATAATCATTAGGCGAAATGAAATAATACACTCTGCGTGGGATGCAATAAATACGACACCCCAACAGTGCCTTGACACCTTAAAACAGAAACTTTCAGTATATATGACAAGGCTGAAAAAATACAAGAAAAGCAATAAAAGAAAAATGGATTACAAATTATTCCAGAATTCAGAAAGAACTTTTTATAGGAATCTCAATTCAGTTGCTAATAACCCGATTAATGGCTTCCCGACTAAAGAACAGATAGAGGAATGCTGGGGCAACCAGTTAAGTACAAATATTTCACATAACAACAATGCCTGCTGGATAATAGAGGAACGTCAGGTCTATGAAAACTGAAGAAATGAAAAATGAACCATTTACAATCAATGAGGTTTCCAATGTAATTAAACAACTTCATAACTTGAAAGCACCAGAATGCTTATAGAAATTTTAAATATCAATAAAATAAATCAGCCAATAATAAATCTCTTGAAGAGCTTTATGTCAGTGTGGAGAACCAAAATCCAACTTAGAGAGGGTGACCATAATATAACAGCTACATAAATTACAATCAGAGGAGGTATTTCTCAAGGAGATTCGCTCAGTTCTCTTTGGTTCTGTATCGCCATGAACCCACTTTCAAACCGACTGAACTCCACCAAATATGGTTTTGGCTTAAAAAACAATGGTGAACATATGCGGCTAAACCATTTGCTCTACATAGACGATCTGAAATTGTTTGCCTCATTAAACAATCACCTACAACAAATAGTGGAAGAATTCTCGGGTTATATACGAATGCAATTTGGACTGGAGAAGTGTCGCATATTAAACATCAATAGAGGAAAACTGCTGAACAATGCTTTTGAGACACAGAACGGACAAAAGATCGAGACAATGAGTGCTGTAGATACATACAAGTATCTGGGTATGAAGCAAGCGTGCCGAATTGATCACGGCTTAATAAAAGAAGAGCTTATTTGTCAATTTATCAAAAGAGTGAGACAAGTTTTGAGGACAGACTTAAATAGCAGAAATATGTCTAAGGTTATCAACATCTATGCATGTTCGGTGCTAAACTATTCGTTCGGGATAGTCAACTGGAGCACAGTCGACGTACAAAATTTGCAACGTAAGATCAGGACACTGCTTACAAAATAGCAAAAACACCACCCTAGAAGTGCAGTGGAACGTACGACATTGCCGCGACAACAAGACGGTAGGGGATTAGTCGATATCAGTAAGCAACTGGACCAACAAATAGGAAATCTGCGAAAATAATTCTTGAAGCAGGCGGAAACGTCTATGTTACATAAAGCCTTTACGTCAGGCTGATGGATAAATACCACTGCGACTAAAGAAACCGTTCGAAAGTTTTTGGATAACAATAGGAAACCAAAGACATCCACCGTCACCGTTACAACCGTGTGGGCCGAAAACATGGAAAGGGCCCCCACAGAGCTTAATTCTTCTGATATCTAAGATATCTGGAATAAGTCAATGTTTCCCTTAGGGCTGGTTCTGCGGTGCGGGGGTATGCTGTGCTTGGCGTAAAGTTTGGGGTGCTCCTGCTGTTAGAGCGGGCGTTTTGGGTTTTGTTCCAGGTGTGGCCTGGCTTGTGCCTGGTGTGTTCTTGCGTTGTAAAACCGGCCCCTAGAGGGAGTGCGAATGCCTTTAGGCTAAATTAATAATATAAAAATCCCTGTCTCAATCAAGAAAATAGAATGAGAAAACACTTCGTTGATTCAAACAGTACGCTAATGAAATTAGTTGCAAATGAGAACCGGGGTTTCACCCCCTTAAACCTAAATAAACAAAACCGTATTGATAGCAGAACAACACTTATGGATTGCGTTCAAGAATGGAAAGGACAAACATTACATGGAAGGTTTCTTAAGTCACTCGGAGATGACACCATTGACACAATTGTCTCTGAATTGGCTGACCGATGGACTGTTGTACCCAGAAACAGGAGGTTTCGCGATATCTATTCAAGATAGGGTAATAAGAACAAAAAAAACTATAAAAAGCACATACTGCATTTGGACGTAGCGACAAGCGCGGGAAATGCGGTAGTCTGGAGGAAACAATTGAGCATCTTATTGGCGGTTGCCCGGCCCTTGCTCCTAATGCTTATTTATGACGGCATAATAAAATTGCAAAAAGATACTCGCTATTAGAAAGCGCACCTCCTCCACATTATAAGTACTCGCCTTCTGTACTTGAATCATCCGATACCATTCTTTACTGGGATAGACCAATCACTACTGATCGAACGGTTGATTATAACAGGCCAGATATTATTCTAATCAACAAAAAGGAGAAGAGGGCTTTTATAATTGACATCGCAGTGCTGCTCTCTCAGAAAAACTGAGATGGAAAAATCGATAAAATATGACAATCTGGCATACGACTTGAAGAACCAGTGGAAACTGAGTAAGGTAGATGTAGTGTCCTTCGTTATATCAGCGGAAGGCTTGATAAGTAAGAGATTTTCAAAGAACCTCGAGAGCCTCGGTATCTCTAGATTGATTGCCTTAGTGATATAACGCCCCGTGCTCTTGCAGACGTGTTACATTGTTCATAAAATATTATGCTAGGGTGAGAGGAGTTGAATATCGATAAGGATAAGCAGGATAATAATAATAATGATGTTGTCAACCGATGCAGGAAGTGTGGTACAGTGAAAGAAACGATTGAAAAATTTATCGGTGGGTGCACAGTTCTGCCCTTAATGTTTATTTAGGAAGACATAATCAGCGTGCGAAAATTATACATCAGCAAATTGCATTAAAGTACTCGCTATTAGATAACGCACCTGCTCCATATTATAAGCACTCAGCTTCTCCCGTACTGGAATCATCAAAACTATCTCACATGCTATACATAGACGACTTCATGAAGAAACAATAGAGAAACTAAATTCATTAATAAAAACAGTCGAAATATTTAGTAAGGACATCAAAATGGTATTCGGACTCGAGAAATGCTCCACTATAAGCATATAAAAGGGAATAATAAAAGAACAACATTCAATACTCTGTGGTATACAAGAACGAGCATCAGAAGATAGACAAATATTTAGGAATGCTGCAAAACCATAAACTTGATCATAGCCTATTTAAGAAGAATTTTTCCACTTGGTACCTCAAACTCGAAAACACCAACTTGAACGGTATAAAACGGGCGGTGCCAACTCTGACATATTAAGTTAAATGGTCTGAAGCAGATCTTGATGAACTGGATAGGTTGACACGAAGAACAATGACAAAGTTTCGATGTTCACATCTCAATTTGTCTACAAAAAGGCTATATATTCCAAGAAAGTTGGGAGACAGAGGGCTTGTGAATGTCAAGAATCTTTGTCTCGACCGGGAGAATAGGATGAGGCAGCGCTTTATTAGTTCACATAGCACACTAATGAAATTGGTTCTTAAGAACGACCAGGGTTTCACTCCGCTGAATCTTAATAAGGGGACCTAATAATGGGGAGGATGACCCCATTGACAAACATTTGTCTCTAAAGTGACTTACCGATGGACTATTATATCCATAAATAGAAGGCTTCGCGAGAGCTATTCAAGATAAGGTAGAAAAGATAAAAAATTACAAAAAACATATACTACACATGAATGTTGCCGACAAGTGCAGGAAGTGCGGTGGTGTGGGAGAAACAATTGAACACCTTATTGGAGGGTGTCTAGTCCTGGCACCTAATGCTTACCTAGACAGGCATAATCAGCTGGCGAAAATTATACACCAGCAAATCGCTTTAAAACACTCGCCATTTGATAAGATACCTCCACCATATTACAAGTACACGCCTTCCCCCGTACTTGAGTCAGCCGATACCATTCTTTACAGGAATAGACCAATTACAACAGATCGGACGGTTGACTATAATAGGCCGGATATTGTTATAATTAGCAAAAAACAGAGGAGAGCTTTCATATTTGACATTGCGATACCACTCTCTTACAACATCAGAAAAACTGAAATGGGAAAAGCCAAGAAATCTGAAAATCTAGCATTTGATCTGAAAAATCAATGGAAACTCCGGAAAGTGGAGGTGTTACCTTTTGTTATATTCACCGAAGAACATTGTTCGTAAGGTACTAAGCTGAATGGGAGGAGCTGAACTGCTTTCTCATCTTGGCATTGTAAACCCGACCAGCCTAGCCTGAGATGATGGATCGATCATGTCTGTGATAATAATAATGTAATCATATTTTAACAATATTTTCTTTTTCCCAAAATTATTCAGAAGTTAAACCACTCCGGTTTTGGTGCCTTTTAAGAAACTAGGAATATTTTTATTGAGATTTATTGGGGCAATTAACATTTTGCCGAAGGGCAACGAAATATCTTGAAACGGACTATATATTCACTGAAGATGATGAACGCTCGGGACGGCCAAAAATCGCGACGATTGCCAAAAAGCTATAAAAAACTCATAATGTTGTAAACATCTCAATAACACTTGCCTCCTGTATTTTACATGATATTCTAGGTATGAAAAAACTTTCCGCTCGATGGATTTTGCGTTTGTTGAAGTCAACCAATGACGCATTCGAATGAACACTTCATAAGTTTCTTGAGCGTTTATAACAGTCTATGAAACATGGATTCACCTTTTGTACATGAAAGAACAGTAGATGGAAGCCGGTTAAAGTGCGCAAATGGAAAATGGTTTTCTAGGATTCTTGTGAGATCCTACTCAGAAACTACGCTTTGAAGTACTTCCCCCTGGGAAGTATTCGCCGGATTTGGCTTCCAGCGATTACTTCGTCTTCTCTAACCTGAAAAAATGGACTAGTATTCACTTCAATTGATAAAGTCAAAGTTAAGATAAGAGGATAGAAAAAAGTCAAATTGTCGGATGACTACGTTGAAAAATAAAAAATTTCGAAAATCTTGTCAGGACGAGAACTTTTCAAACGACTCTCCTAATTACATAATGCAAATTTATTTAATTCAATAACAATGGTAAATAAAATTGATTTTGCACAAAAATAAACTTGTAAGATACTTTCTAAACATCGCAATTATAAATTCCTGTTCACAGTTATGGAACTGAACTATTCACACTGGTGTTATGTAAACACGCTCGCTCTTACTGGTAATATAAACAATATTAATTAATAATATTTAAAGAAAAATATAAAAAAAATGGCGGAACTGCTTACTTTAGAAACGAACATGCAAGTCGAACGAGTACCGTTAAACTAAAGTCCAATCTTTATTATTTACCGGAGACCAATCCTAGAAGATTTAAAATAACAAGGTATTGTTTTTGGCGTTATTAACAATAATAATAATCATTACTGTCATTTTGTTAGTCCGTTTAATTAGAATTTGTTTTGATGCCAACGACTATAAAAAAAAGAATCAAATTGAATGTTACGAGGGAGGATACATATACATGTACATATACATATACACACACACACACACACACACACACACATATATATATATATATATATATATATATATATATATATAATTTTTTTTTATTTATTGAGATTTTCGGTCAGTGTAAATAAGTTTAAATTTTTTATTGTTTTATTTACGTTTCGATTCTACAACGAACCATCATCAGAATACTTCTAAAATAAAAATTACTTTTATATATATAAAAAAAAATACAAACTTACATTTAAAAACCTACCAATATCAATTAAACAATGATTTTTTTGAATTTTTAGTAATATGTGTCAATTTTTATAAATTTTTTAAATGACATATTTGACTTTTGACATATTTAACAATTATTCCACCTTTTTTGTTTTTTATTATAACCTAATTGTTTTGAATATTTTAGGTGGAATGATGCAAAAATTAAAAAAATTATTAATTTAAATTATTATTAATTTTTGCATCTAATATCATTCTACATAAAAAATTCAAAACAATTAGGTTATAATAAAAAACAAAAAAGGTGGAATAATTGTTAAATATGTCAAAAGTCAAATATATTATTTAAAAATTTTATAAAAAATTGACACATATTACTTAAAAAATTCAAAAAATTAATTGTTTAATTGATATTGGTAGGTTTTTAAATGTAAGTTTGTATTTTTTTTATATAAAAGTAATTTTTATTTTAGAAGTATTCTGATGATGGTTCGTTGTAGAATCGAAACGTAAATAAAACAATAAAAAATTAAAACTTATTTACACTGACCGAAAATCTCAATAAATAAAAAAATAATAATACTAAACGGTTCACGAAAATATATGTATATATATATATATATATATATATATATATATATATATATATATATATATATATATATATATATATATATATATATATATATATCTTTTTTTCAGTTTATACGTAAATCCTGCTATAAATTTTGTCCTTAATTGTGAAGGCGCGCATTCGTGCGTTCATTTTTTTATACGGTTAGTTAGATATTTAACTAATGTAAACAAATCGCGTCGTTGCAATAAGTCATGCAGTAAACATACAGTGGAGCAACAAAGAGAAACGTGTAATACACATTCAATAAATCCGCATAGGAGATTTTCAACTTAAACTCAAACCGATAAAAATATCTAAAAAATGCGTTTAGCTTGCACTGAGAAACGATACCAGATCTCTGTTGACGTCAGATCAACCATCGAAATACTGTCAATGGCCCGAGAGATGGAAATACTATCGAGGAATATATCAAGCATCATTAAACATGACCTAGGGCTTGCAGCATATCGAAAATCTGTTGGAGAGCGATTGCCTGCAGCTCTACATAACAGCACCGAGAGTCAAAGCGTTACTTGACCAACACGCGAAAGGGGACTGTAGAAAAATCAGTTTCACAAATGAAAATATTTTCACTCTAGAAAAGAAATTCGTCGTACGAGTGTCATACGACGGTGTCACTCAACTGCATTTCTGCAAAGCTAGGGGTCAAAACTAAGTACCTAAGTTATGTTTTGGAGAAGGTAGTAAAGTCGCTTAATAACGCCTTGTTTGCAGCAAAATACTGGATTCTTCCCTGATCATTCTGGCACCAACCAATTGGTTGATCGTTAACTGACGATCAGAACACACAATATACCGGATTCTGTAAACATTTTCATCACTTTTTGTGAGTAGCCGTTCTGCGTTAGAGCGTCGGTGATTGTTTTGAGCTCTTTTTTCCGATTGATGTCGTCGGAGAGACCGATAAATCAAGGTGTTAACAACCACTTGTAGTTGTGCTGGGACCTTGCATTCAGGTATCTAAAAACAAACTCCCATTAGCCTATAACATAAAGAAGGCTATTAACTATCAAAACAACCAACAGAACAGAAGCAAATGAATACGAAAATAGGCACAGTTCTGCCTTATATCAAAGGTGTTACAGATCGCATTGGACGACTGCTTCGAATACATAATATATCAACCGCATACAAACCACATAAAACAATCAAATCAGCCATCAGACGTCCCAAAGATCAAATTATTCTAGAAAATCCGGGCGTATACTGAGCATATCATGCGGAACGTACAACAAACCAATAGAATATCAGGTTCGAAGAACATAAATTGGCGGTTAGAAATAAACAAACCACATCGGCTCTGTTCGAACATCATCTACAAATAATTGCAAATATCCCGAATTACAAGACCAGAACCATCCGAGGAACAATAGAAATAGAAACAATTGGACGCCTAAATAGAAGAGATGATGCCCTCAATCTGCCGGACACATGGAAACCAGTAATCATTACACCACCACAATTTGCGACCCAGAAGAGTATGCTATTAAGAAACGGTTTCTACAGCTTTCAGTCTTCAGACACGCACTGAGAATACCAAATGTGACCTTGGCGAAACGTCTGCACGTTCCCAACAAACGATCGGATGTACTCCCGGACTAATAGTCTAATATATTCTTCCATCCGGGAAACTCTCGGATCGTGAAATAGTGACTGCGATTAATAGCATGGTTATTTAGGATCACGTTATAAAAAATATCACTAAAAAATTGGGAAATTTGTCACAGTACCTAAAGATATAGGCTAAGTGTCGAATTTAAAGATTTTTAAAAATATGCTTATTATCACTTAACACGGTGACATGGATTTTTTTTCTTATTTTTGCCAGAACTGGTATAACTTGGCCTTTCGCTCGGCACCTGCTTGACGCTGAGTTTCGGGACACCCTGTGTATATATTCTGTGTAAAAAATTCTCATTTACAAAGCCCGCGAAAAATATTCTTTAATTTTCTTTTTTATTGTAAGGGGTTTTTTAAATTGAGCGTTTTTTTTAATTCTTGAATAAAACACAGAATTTGCATTGATCAAAAAACGTTTTGTTGATAATTGAAGCATAGTGTAAGACATTTAAATACAAAAAACAATATCTGCCAAATGACCATCTCTTGGAGCTCCACAGACGTCCACTTTTTGTCAAAATTTTGATATAACCGTGGCTCCATCTCACCAATGACTCGAATAATTTCATTTTTTTATTTCATGAATCGATTGAGGATTGCTCTTATAGATCTGGCTTTTCACTTAATCCCAAAGAAAATAGCCCAACAGTGTCAAATCACATGATCTTGGCGGCCAATTATCATCACCGTTTCTGACAATAACTCGTCCAGGAAATTTTTCTTTCAATAAATTAATTGTTTCATTAGCAGTGTGAGGTATAGCGCCATACTGTTGGAACCAGATATCCTCCAGATCAATATTATTCAATTCAGCCCACAAAAATCCAATTATCAACAACACCATTTACACTTACAGCTTCACCAGCAGCATTCTGAAAGAAATTTCACCTGTTGATCATAATGCACACCAAACAGGGACTAGGATGTAAAGGTTTCTCATGAATCAATCGTGGATTTTCTTCACCCCAAATGCGGCAATTTTGTTTATTAACATCGCCACCAATATCAAAATGTGTTTCATCTGGAAAGATGATTTTTTGAAAAAAAAAAAACATGTTTGTTCTTTAATCCAATTGACAAATGCATGACGTTCTGAATGATCCAGTGCATCGGAGCTAAATTCTTTCGTAAAATATGCCATGTTGCAGATTCACTGAGTTTAAATTGTTATGAACGTCGACTAATGGAAATTGTTGGGACTTTACCAACACTTTCACGTACCAAATCAAAATGCTCTTGTGAACGACCATTACGACTATATATTGCTCTTCTTTTATCTTCCACCGAACCAGTTTATTGAAATTTTTGAACAATTGAATTGACAGTGCTCTCAGATGGACGATTGTGCAAACCGTAAATATCACATAATTTTCTAAAAACATTTTTCACAGAACGTCCATTTTCATTAAATAATTCAACAATTTTAACGCGTTGTTGTATTGGGTATGACTCCATTTTTATAAATGCCATACATTACACTTCTGAAATGACACTAGACTTAGGCAAATTCACAACGCCATCTTTGTTTTATTCATGAATTAAAACACTCAATTTGAAATACCCGTTAAGATGGCAGTACTGTGCCTATTATCAATTCCACTGCGATGTTCAATTTAAGCGCGACAGGTTAACTAGCTGGTTTTGTTAATCGATGTTAAGTGTGTGTGGTGATTTAACTATCAATAAAAATATTGAGCAAAGAGTTTTCCTTAAATTTCGTGCCAAAACAAATTTCGTGTACAAAATCGCTGAAAATGTTGCAGAAGACCTACTGTGAATCGTACATATCAAAAACACATACATATTAATGGTATAAAACGTTCAAACAGGGTCGAAAAGTGGTAGTTGATTTGCTTCGTTCTGATTGACTTTCAACGTTTACAAACAACGAAAATCTCGACAAAATCAAGAAACTGGTGTCCGAAAATCGTCGTATGAGTCTTGTATGAGAGTTGGCTCAAAAGGTGAATATATCCTTTAAGTACTTTCATAACATTATGACGCGTCGCAGCACGACTGGTTCCGAAGGAACTCAATTTTCTCCAAAAAGAGCATTGAAATCTGGTCGCTATACTATTATTGTTTTTTTTAATAATATTTCATATCTTTTATTGTTTTGTATTTTATCAACGGGCCAACGGAAGTAGATAATCAAACAATACAGGAAGACAGAGCATGCTGAAAAGGTTAGGCAAGAATGGGCTGGAAAATTTGATACACCTCCACCAACTGGACTAACAATTTACAGATTACGGGATAAATTTGATCAAACTCATAAGAGAAGCATGCAAAAAAATTGATAATAATAAAAACGTCTATGCCTAAGTATGCTTGAGTATAGAAACTAGACTATGAGAATTTGAAGGCAGGCAATTTGGGCACTTAAGAGATTCTGCTTAATTGCAATTTGTATATTATCTCTATTGTGACCCAATAAATCTATTGTTTGTTTTTTCATAATAAAAACAAAAATATAACAGTATAAACAACGATAGCTCTTCATTAGAAGTTTTCGTGGTTAGAAAAAACTTAGAATTCTGAATTTTTGAACGATTATTTAAGATTCTATTTCATTTAAAAATATTTTCAAGGTCATAGCACTAGAACCATAGCATTAGAGGTCGCCAGTAGCTTGCTTTTTTAATTTTAAATAGAACACCCGGTATATTATTTCATTTTTGGATTTCTGAGAAAATTTCATGATGAGTTTTACCAGGTTTCCCTATATCTATTTTGAACTGTTTCTTAAATATCTTGATTTTACAAATTTTGAAAGATAACCTTATTTTCAACACTGCGCGTTTTACCTATTTTCGACTGGTGCTAAGCGCTTCTGGGGTAAACGGAAGCACAAGAATGATACTTTTTGAAATCCACATTGACAATTAATTTATCGCATTATTTTCAAAGTTGAAAAAGCTCGTTCTTTCAAATGTGACAATCTGTATATTATTGGATGATCGGATGCAGAATTTGATTCTGCATCCCTATACATATTTTCAACGGTTTTCTTGTTAATCCATATGTATTTTTTATCAAAAGCCGATGAAACTCACAAATCACAACTATCTTATCTAGTAAGTGTTGATTTTGAGAGGAATTGAAACAATGTTGATATTATGTCAAAGCAGTACCAGTTCATAAATTCGTGAGGTATCTACTTACAGTTTTAGTTTTGTTAATTTTTTCAAGTACAGTTTATAACGGAGAATAATGAAAAGTATTCCAATACTGATTTGTTAAATTTGTTTTATACGCATGGCGAATGTGGATGAATTGTTAGATGAACATGCAGATTATTTAACGAACGATATCCAGACGTACCAACAACGATTCCCGGAAAATTCGCAAGAATCGAAGCTCGGTTTTTGACATGTGGGAGTGTAAGGGCAATACGAAATCACCTAAAGTCCGTATTAGATAATGAAGAGATGAATGTGCTGGCTTATTTTCAAGCTTATCCACGGAGTTTAACTCCAGCAGCAGCAGCGCTGGATTTGGGTATTTCAAGAGCATCAATCCACAGAATATTAAGAAAACATAAAATGCATCCCTTTTTTGAGATAATTGTGCACGCAAATCTTGGTGATGAGGCAAGACGAGTCTACTTTTGCAAGTTCGTGTGCATAAAAATGACCGAAGATCCGAGATTTCTTCATAAGATTATGTGAACTGATGAATCAAAATTCAGCCGGCAAGGAATTATAAATTGGCGAAATAATCACTATTGGACATAAGACAATCTACATGTCATCCTTATGACATAATCAACATCTAATGAACATAATCACTAGAACCACTTTAGTTTTAATGTTTTTTTGTTTAATTATAGACAATAGAGTGGCATGTCAAGTGTACGATGAAAATTTGAACGGGGCTAGATATCTGGAGAGGGTTTGTTAGTGATTTCCGAAATGTTCTACTTCCACGTGACAGAGCAAACAGTTGGTATCAGCTGGATGGTGCTCCAGCATAGCTGTACGTCAGCAGTTGACCTTGATGTTCGAGGATCGGTGGATTGGCCCACAGGGACCCTGGAACTGACCACCCAGATCACCGGATTGTACGCTTTTGGATTTTCACCTCTGGGGGCGTATAAAAGAACAAGTGTACTCTAAGCCTGTAAAAACTAGAGAGGAATTATTGAACGTTGTATAGGATGCGTTCAGTAATCTGAATCCAGACGAAATTCGGAGGTCTGTTTCGCAAGGACTATATGGCAGAGTTATCCAGTGTTTGAACCAAAATGGCGGTCATATAGAACAATTATTGTAATTTTACATTCATTTATTATTACGTTCTACATTTTGTTATGTTCCTTTTTTATTTTCATATTCTAATTAAAGTGACTTTCTGCCGTTTTAGTAATGTACATTTTTTTTTCGAAAAACAAACGATGGTGATCTATCGGTTTCTGCCAAAAATCACATTAAAATAGATAATATGGATTAACAAGAAAACCGTTGAAAATCGGTATAGAGAAAGTTATAGCGAATTGATGCAGAATCAAATTCTGCATCCGACCATCCAATAATAAACAGATAGTGAATAATATACAGAGTAGTACATTTGAAAGAACGAAATTTTTCAAATTTCAAAATAATGTAATTGGTCATCAAATTTTGTGTTTCCGTCTACCCCAGAAGCGCTTAGCACCAGACGAAAATGGGTAAAAGGCGCAGTGTTGAAAATAAGCACAAATATAAAATTTGCAAAATAATCAAGATATTTAAGAACCAGTTCAAAATAGATATAGGGAAACCTGTGTAAAGTACTGGGTGTTCCATTCAAAATAAAGAAGTTACTGACGACTTCCGAGACAACGGGAAGTGTTATGACCTTGAAAATATTTTTTATATTAGAGAGAATCTTAAATAACGCCGAAGTCCAAAAATTCAGAATTGTAGGTTTTTTCTAACCACGCAAACTTTTAAACCCGTATATATATATATATATATATATATATATATATATATATATATATATATATATATATATATATATATATATATATATATATATATATGTATATATATATATATATATATATATATATATATATATATATATATATATATATATATATATATATATATATATATATATCTGTGTGTGTATATGTATATGTACATGTATATGTATCCTCCCTCGTAACATTCAATTTAATTCTTTTTTTTATAGTCGTTGGCATATATATATATATATATATATATATATATATATATATATATATATATATATATATATATATATATATATATATATATATATATATATATATTTGAAATTCCGAGTGTTCCTCGTAGAAATGGGACAACGGATTTATATTCAGAATTGGCAATTTACAAGGGATTTTCGGCTGTTCTGTTTCGGTCTTTTGAACCGGAGGTAATTTACGTGGAAATTAGATGTTGAAACTCATCCCAAAATGTTAAATTAACTGAAGCGGGGAGAAAGGTTCAGATGGCAATTTGCCTATCTAGGAAAAAGAAAATTGCCTTGATAATGAAGGCATAAAATATCACAGTTTTAACTTCATAATACTACGTTTACCGCCAAAGGATTGCGACATTTCGGAAAGATAAATAATTTTATACCGAGGTACGAGCGAATCTTATGGAAAAAATGAGTTTCCAAGTTTAAGACTTGAAATTCGCAATTGTGATAAAGGATAAGTAATTGAACTATGCTCAAAATTTGATAATTACACACTATCTAGTTTTTTAGAAAAATTATATTTTTAAATGGTTCTTATACACAGTCTCTTACGGTAGAATAATTTCCGCCACGGATTTTTCACTATTAATTTTCCAACTTTATAGAATAAACAATATCACATGATAAAGTGTAATATTTGCAGAATGTTATTATATATGAATAATATCGGGTTACTGATATATTTATTTAAATAATTGAAGTCAAACTTTTTTTCAACTTTCGATTACTAATAACCAAACACACGACCAAAGGACTGGCAACGTCACGCAATCAGCTAAGAAGAAAATAGTTATAGCTATAAAGAAAGAATACTTAAAAGAGATTTTCTTAAAAAAGTTATTTTTCTTACAAACAAATGTAACCTAGATACAATGAATTTACCTTTGTATCTATAAACTATCGTTAACATTTTAATATTATTGTAATTAAAATATTTTTAGGTGATTATAAAATGTATCATGAAATAAATAATAATTCAAATCCAATGACTAAAAATTTTGAAATTTAAAATATTTTTGGTGACCTGCAATCTCTGACCAATCAAGCAAATTTAGTCCCAGGCATTTCTTCAAATACAACTTGTAAGTCTTATACGTTTTTGACAGCTGAATAACTAATAACTAACTTATATTCCAGTGAATTTAGTACAGATGTCAGAAACAAGCGAAAATACATGGTTTCCTGAAAGAGACATACATGACGATCCTACTTTAAATAATGGCAATAGGAAGAGAAAACGTAAGGCTGATATGAGTCTTTGGAAGCGGGAAAGTAATAAAAAGCAAAGGATGTTGGGGTCACAAATACATTCTGTTAAAAAAGCACCGGGAATTGATCATTTGAAAAGCCCACTTAAAGGGATTGTCAAAATTCTTTTTATCGCTAAGTTGGCACAACTGCTCTCTATACAGACGCGGAGTTTGAACGTCACCTGTCATTTTTAAATGACAGATGTCACTTTATCAAAAACACGTGCATATCAGTGGTACATTCAAAAGCGGTCGAGATGTGGTGGAAGATTTGCCTCGCTCTGGTGGGCCATCAACGTCTTCAAACTGGAGTTAACATCGCTAAAGCGAAGGAAATGGTGACTGAAAATGTCATTTAAGTTTAAGAGAGATAGCCGCTGATATTTCTGTGTCTCATGAACCAATTCGTACCATTTTAAGCGATTGTTTGGGCATGAAATGGGTTGCCGTTTGACTAGACTAAGACCTGAATTTTCTTCAGAAACCTAATCGCGAAAAGACATGCTAGAACGAGTTAATTTTGACCCTACATTCATAAAAGGCACTGTAACTGCTGATGAGACATGGGTATACGAGTTTGACATGTTGACCAGTTAACAAGTTTCGGAATGGTGCCTTCTAACTAAACCGAAACCGAAAAAACCGCGTCAAAGTCAATAGAAAGTTAAGGCGATGTTGACTGTTTTCTTTGATTATTGCGGTGTTGTGCATCCGGAATTATTGCCAGAAGATCAAACGGTAAGTAAAGAACATTACCTGAGCATTATGCGGCGTTTGAGAGAGCAAATTCGTCGAAAAAGCCCAGATTTGTAGAAAGAAAACTCTTGGTTTTTGCATTACAACAACGCACCATCTCACAAGGCTATCATTGTAAACAAATTTTTGACCAAAAACTCAACAAACACCATGGAACAACCACCGTATTCATCTGATATGGTTCCGGCCGACTTCTTTCTATTTCCAAAACTTAAATTACCACTTCGAGGGCCATTTTCAGTGGATAGAAGACATAACAGATAATTCACGGCGAGAACTGAAGTTGATTCCGGAAAATGCGTTTAATTTTTTTTTTTACAGTTGGATTATCCGTTGGCATAAGTGTATTATTTCAAAAGGGGCCTACTTTGAAGGCGATACAATAAATTTGGATAAATAATAAACATTTTGTGTTTTATTGACGAATTCCCGGTAGTTTTTTGACAGAATATAGACAGGTTTTAGAAAATAAAAGAAGAAAAATATATTCAAGATTCTCAAAAAGAAGAGAGAAAATTGGGTCCAACGTGCGATTCTAAATTGTGTCAGAAAAGTAGAATATTTAAGTGCTCAACGTCTACCAATAAAAATTTGACGGATTTCGGATAATGACATGGGAAAAAAAAAGGTATTCGTGATATCTCTGATTGATGTACGTGCGAAAAATAGAACACAAAAAGAAAATTCACGAAGATCTGAAACTAGATAATTTTTAATTACTAATGTTAGGAATAGAATCTGCCAAAAAATATTTTTAAATACGCTTGGAATAAAATACTGGATGGTTAGATATTGGTTACAAAAGCACAATACAAACAACTCTGCTGTTCAAAATGAAACAAGTAGAGATGCTGAACGTAAAGTTAATGATGCACAAGAAATTATCAAGTAATTTTCAGCAATGCTTCCTACTACAGTACGTCTTCTCACTACAGTACGTCATTATCATCTAAATTATTTCTTGAGCCTGTGATACAAGCAAACATGTAGCCTTGAGCCTGTGATACAAGCAGACATCTGGTCTGGCCCCGATCGTCTCTCCGAACTGCTTTCCTTGCGTTCGTTTGGAGCTCGGCAGATGACGGTTGAAAGGCTAGAAACCGGTCCCGAGAGACACGTGACGTCGCATGGTTGACGGTGGTGAATCGGTGACACCACGTGGAGAAAGGGTGAAAGATTTCTGTAATATTTCCCTCCACGGTTCCGTTACGCTACCTTGTGGGCATACCTGGTACTATACCGGAGGTTCCAGACAGAATGTTACGAGCGGTCCTGACTGCTACGAGCATTCGCCGTATGATGGCGTGAGTTGTGTGCGATCACGACCCGTCATTGAAATGGCCAGTTGATCTGGTCTGGCCCCGATCGTCTCTCCGAACTGCTTTCCTTGCGTTCGTCTGGAGCTCGGCTGATGACGGCTGAAAGGCTAGAAACCGGTCCCGAGAGACACGTGACGTCGTATGGTTGACAGTTCGGTGAATATGAAAGATGAAGAAAGAATGAAGGGTGAAAGATTTCTGTAATATTTCCCTCCACGGTACTGTTAAAAGAAATGTCGTAAAAAAACGGATTTTCGGCCCACTGTGAATATATTTAATATGTATATATATTTCATATATATATATATATATATATATATATATATATATATATATATATATATATATATATATATATATATGAAATATAAAAAAATATAAATTTTTTTTTTTTTTAAAGTTTGTCTAATAAGAAAAACAATTATTCAGTTAATTACAATCCGTTATATATATATATATATATATATATATATATATATATATATATATATATATATATATATATATATATATATATATATATACATACATATATATATACATATATATATGTATATATATATATATATATATATATATATATATATATATATATATATATATATATATATATATATATATATATATACATACATACATATATATATATATATATATATATATATATATATATATATATATATATATATATATATATATATATATATATATATATATATATATACATACATACTTTCTGTTATTTTAATGTTAATGTTTCTATTTTTGTTATAATTAAATGCTTAGCCTTAATAATAATCAAAATAAAATTGATCTTATACATAAAGATATATGCTCAAACAATTTTGTATTATTAACATTATTTGTAATAGTTTATTTTGTTAATTTAATTTTATTGATAGATCGAGCTTTTAAGTAGGGAGTATTTAAAACTGGTTATACACTTATAATTCAAAGTATTGTCGATCGCTGGTACCACTTTCTCCCATCTTTCAGGCAGCATTCGAATCCCGCGTTGAAAAAACTGGTCATCTTCTGAACCGATCCACGAATTGATCCAATTTTTGACTTCTTCATAAGACCGGAAGTGCTGGTCAGCCAGGCCGTGTGCCATCGATCGAAACAGGTGATAGTCAGAGGGAGCAATGTTTGGAGAATACGGCGAGTGGGGTAGGACCGACCATTGTCACGCTGCAAAATCACTTTATCGTATTTTTCGCTGTATTGTGGCCGTTTGTCTTTCAATGCTCGGCACAAACGCATTAATTGAGTTCGATAACGATTCCCTGTGATTGTTTCAGATGGTGTTAACAGCTCATAATACACTACATCGAGCTGGTCCCACCAAATACAGAGCTTGACCTTGGAGCCGTGAATATTCGGTATTTATTTATTTATATTATTTTCAACGTTTTGGGGTTATCGTAATAAAACCATTTTTCGTCCCCAGTCACAATGCGATGCAGAAATCCCTTCCGTATTTGTCTTTCAAGCAAAGAAACGGCGTTCAACATATTTCGGTTTCAACTCGTAGGGAACCCAATATTTTTGCTTCTGGGTCATTCCCAGGTTTTTGAGGCATTTTGAAATTGCTCGTTGAGTCACTACAAATGATCTTGCCAACTCTTCTTGACTTTGACACGAGTCTTCATTAAGCAATGGCTCTAATTCTTTATCTTCAAAAATGTTTGCTCTTCCATCGCTATGTCGGTCCTCGACGTGAAAATCACCGCTCTTGAAGAGCTGAAACCACTCACGACACGTTCTTTCATACATAGCGTCCTCACCATAAGTGTCTGAGAGTATTCGGTGAGCCTCAGCCGCAGATTTCTTCATATTAAAGAAATAAATTAACACCTTCCGCAAATGACGGGAATTTGGCCCATAAACTGACATTTTTAATTGCGAATAACTTTATGATGTAAACACAAACCGACTACTGGTGCTATTGGGTTATATTTATAAGATGCCCAAAGGTATAGCATACCGTCTATGATGAATTTATTTGGACGACTACTTACCGCTAACGCCATCTATAGGAAAACGGCGGGAGCAAAGTTGTATACCTTTTATAATCAATTTGGAAAATATTAATTCAATAGTTTTAATATGTTTATCTTGCTCCTGTAAAATTGTATTTTTAGCAATTACGCGGTATTGACAAATGCAGTAACGTGGTATTGCAATTTTTACTTAAGTGGTATTGCATTATCACCGGCGCTATATCTGATTTACTTTTAAGTAAATATAATTATAATTAAATCAGAACGGTATTAGGTTGTTTTTTGTTTCCATGAAGGATTATAGATCGTATTGCAGTGAAGCATAAGCAAGCGCGGCCTTGAATATTATGGTAATTTGCGATTTTTGGGCCAAGAATTTAATACTGTTACATGAACAATTGATTTTAGCGATGGAGTAAAACTTGTCCTAAATAAAACTACTTTTTTTCTCAAAATAACACTCCAAATATTTGTAAAACATACAGGGTGCGTCACAAAAATCCGAATAAATTTGAATTGTCATTTCCCGCCGCATTGAAAAGAGATAATTGAAGGGGCAAGTGGAAGAAGGGGTTATGTTACAAAAATATGCAAATGAGATAATTAGATTTTAGTAAAATTAATTGGCATTTTTTATCTGAAGATAATTTTAAAATTTGGTTTATTTAATTAATATGACTGGTTAGTGAATTATTTTCAAGAATATACAGATATTATCTATTCAATCATTTTTTGTCATTTTTTTAAATTTAAATTTATGTAACCCCTTCTTCCATTTACTAACAGTAATAATAAGTTCAACAATCATGCAAATAAAGTCAAGTACGTTAATAAGATTTTTTAATATAAGAAAAAATGTTAAGTATAAAATAATAATGCATGAATAATGAATAAAGTATAAAATAATAATGCAGATACTTGAAAATTATAATAAACAGAAAATCCTAGAATTAGTTACTCGAACCATGTTCTTCTTGGATAAAGGGTAAGTGATTTCAAATATTGTCAATTTTTTATATGATATGTTTCCTGCGTTGTAAGTAATTCTGGTGAATTCAACATCTGCCGGGGGCATATAATTTTTTGATGGCTTATTTTTAAATAAGGAAACTTTTTTGATAGGAGTGTTTTCATAGTATGTTTCCTTATATAGGTAACTGTCAAACTCTCCAATACGTATCCATTTTAAGTCATTTCTAAACGGAACTTTTTCATTCAGTAGGTTTTTCTTTTTATTCACAAATCCCATTTTAGTTGGTAAGCTATCCACATTACAAAAGTACTGTTCCATATTGTTGGCCGTCCACTGTTTTGTGTATGCTCATTTAATGATATCTCTATATTGTTCCGAGGTAAGTATGGTACTGTGTTTTCTTAGAATTCTTTCTATGCGCTCAAAATGTCTATCTGTATCTAAAGACGTATTCCTACCTCTGAAAATTTGTGATCAAAGTTACCCTTCAACAACATCAACTGGTATGTACAAACCATGTAATAAATTAAGAGAAGTTCTGGGTAATCCAAAGGATAAAGTAGAGCAACATGAAAAGTCGGGGATTTACGAAATTAGCTGTCAAGACTGTGATCCAAGGTATATTGGATAAACAAAAAGACCCATATTGACAAGATATAAAGAACATATTGCTCACATTAGATATGGGAGAAATGAAAAATCGTGTGTTGCCCAACATGCAATCGAACATGACCACAGTATAGATTTTTTCTCCTTTATTTGGGTTTTTCTCCACTGTCTAAAACTCAAAATTGTTGTCAATGTAAGTATCGTTGACATATACAAAAAAATATATTTACTTTCACTCGTTACTTTATATATTACAAATTAATATAATTTATTTTTTAGTTCAGTTTTGAAAACGGGTGAGATTACCCTCCGAAACGTTAACGTTAAAAGTTTGTAAATTTTTTTTTATAACATTTTTATATCTTTAAAATTTTGTTCGTTAGGCAAATTTATTACAAAAAAGAATCACTGAGAAATTTGTCTCCGTTTGGTTTTTTGTTTTTACCCAGTGATTCTTTCTCTTTAAATAAGAACAGGTATTTTTGATATTTTTTGAGTTTTAGACAGTGGCGAAAAACCCAAATAAAGGAGGAAAAATATATGAACACGCCACAATCATTCAGACTTCACAGTATAGATATTAGTAATTTAAGACTAATTAAAAGTGTTAATAATAATAGGGCTTTGGATGCATATGAAAACACTCAAATAGAAAAATGTAAGAAAATCATGAACCGAGATAAAGGACCGATTCCTTTCAGTCAACTTTTTCAATTATTAATGTAAGGCTTAGTACACTTCACGGTTCATGATTTTTACACGCTTCGTTAGGTATGGTTTTCATATAAATAGAACATAGCTTAGTTTTAGAATTACATTAAATCATCTCCTGATGATGCTAACATGGTTAGCGCACGTGCGTCGAGCAGTTCAAAAAAGCTTTTTGGTGTTTAGTGGTAAATCTCTTCAAGTTTAGTATTTCACACCAAAGGTTCCAACAAAAGAATTGATAAAAATTCTTGTTTTGGCCAGAGCAAGAGTCGAATTATACTGTAAAATGTTTTCTTTTTTTACATTTTCACAAGTTTGTGCGAAATTCCATAAACAGCTTACAACTTATGCACTACCTTTACCTGCCACATCATCAGTCCACGTTTGCATTATACTTTGGTGTTCTTCAGTCGGGATCATGTCGATGCCTAAGTAGCTGAACCAAATTTGCCTTAGCTAAAATGCCGTTGACGTAGTAATTTTGGGTAAGGGCATGGTCTGCTATGTAACAATCAATAGTCAACAGTTATGTAACATTCGTTTTTGTTTTTCAAGGATTTTTCTTGATCTTTAAACATCAACAGAAACCTTAGTTTTACAATATCTTCGTGTGTCATATTTGATTTCCCAGAATCACATTTACTCCAGGAATCACTGTTCGCATGAGTAAATGACAAATTGAACTTAGCCGAGAAAATGTTTACATAAGTTGATTTTTTTATTAAAAATTGTCTGGTTTATTCAATTGTTTGTATCTTCAACATATAATCTGTACACATATGCAACACATATATGTACACATGTGCGATATATTCAAATAAGAGGCCAAATACCTTTTATGTGGATTTCTGTTTCTGGAATAATGGGACTTTTCGGAGGGAAATTGATTAGTATGATCTATAATAGCCTGCTCCACAGCATCGCTCATCTTATGTGGCCTTGTCATATGTCGTCCACGAGCATCTTGAGATGGAACTGATTGTTCAGACTTTAGTTTACCTTTAATAATGTCCACTTTTTTTCCGGTTAATTTGGTACAGAGCACAAAATGCTTTTTTACATATATAAATTTGTTGATTATCCAAAATGAGTGAGTATTTGAAAGAATGAGATTTATGTTTAGAAACGTTTTTACACTGACGTGCAAATAATAATGAATTTTTTGAATTTATATCAAAGCTATAACAATTATCTTCGTTTCTTTCCGTAAAATTTAGCACTACAATTTAATCTGCACGTTTCTGTACATAAACATCCCGAGCAGATGCTTTTAGAAGCAACAACATTCTCCGAATAAGAAATATAACTATTTCTTGTTTCCCCACAAATTTCTGCAGCACGTCTTTTCCAAGTCTCTGGGTTTTTGGTTCGTTTTCTTGGGATTTTTAGTTTTGATTTTGGCCATGCGATATTAAAAATTCAAATATTAGATGAAGGGGTTATAGGAACATAGCTCCTAATTCCATAGCATTTTTGATATTTAATGCAAGATAGCCCCTGCTACCAGTCAGTATTACTTGCCCATCTTACCAGTCAGGATCTGTAGAATAGAGCCAAATCCTGATGGGGCAAGTCACATATGCACATAACTGTTTCATCTACGACAAAACAGGACTTTTTCAGAAAATGTCACTTAACCCCTTCTTCCACTTGGCCCTTCAATTGCTATTTTAACTTGAATAACAAGTAATGGAATTATAACGGGTTTTTCATAGTTTTTTTTTAATTCTTGAATAAATCACAGATGGCGTTGGGAATTTGCCTAGGTCTAGTCTCATTTCAGAATTGTACTGCATGACATTTATAAAAATGGAGTCGTACTTAATGAAGAATTATTTTATGAAAATGGGTTTTTAGTGAAAAATGTTTTTAGACAATGACATGCTATCTACGGTTTGCACGATCGTCCATCCGAAAGCACTATCAATCAAATTGTTCAAAAATATCAAGAAACTGGTTCGGTGGAAGATAAAAGAAAAGCAATATAACACATCACTCAATAAGTTCGTAGGATTACATATAGATGGCGTCACTATTGACAAATCCATATGATTTTTAGGAAGTAGGGCCAAACCAACCTTCAAATGATACGTGTCAACATTTCATAACAATCTGAAGTTTAGTTCACAAGTTACAGTGATTTTAGTGAGAAAGCTCTGTTCGAAATGGATACCGCGTTTGCTTACAGTCGATCAAAAACACGAAGCAACACGCCGACGATTTAGCGCGCTGTTTGAGTACAATAAAAATTATTTTTTCATGCGGTGACAATGAATCAAACATGGATCTATCACTACAGTCTACAATCAAATCGGTAGTCAACTGGGTGGACAGTAATTGGCGAAAGCCGCCCAAAACGACCAAAAAAGAAAACATCAGCTGGTAAGGTTTTGGCATCCGTATTTTGGGATGCGCAAGGTATTTTATTCATTGATTACCTTGACAAAGAAAGAACCATCAATAGCGAATATTATATGTCGTTATTGGTGCGTTTGAAAGAAGAAATTAGGAAAAAACGACCCGACATGAAGAAGAAAAAAGTGTTCTTTCATCAGGATAATGAACCGTGTCACAGGTAAAATTGCTTCCCCATCCACCGTATTCTCCGGATCTGATTCCCAGCGACTTGAACTGCATATTATTGATCTATTGGGATATGTGGTTCCAACAGGATGGCGCTACACCTCACTCTGCTAATGAAACAATTGATTTATTGAGAGAAAACATTTTTGAACATAAACATTTTTGAACATAAACATTTTTGAAAATAAAAAGTTTCTTGAAATCAACGCAAATTCTGTATTTTATTCAAGAATTAAAAAGCTGTTCAATTTGAAAATAATGTCGTTCAAATATTCTCCTCGGCTTCGACCGGTGAAATTCATTTTGAAGGCCTCATTTTCCATTACTCTTCTACACATATCGCCTTGTATATTTTCATTGCCCCGCAATTTAAAATTATGGAAATCTTTATTAAGCTTTAATGACCAGTACATAATTGATTTTAAAATTTTTTAAATAAATTTTATACAGGGTGACACAGAATCACAGGAATTTTTGAAATGCGTAGTGGCAGCCATGAGCAGGTGGCAGCACTGCGGGACGGTGACCTTGAGCAAGTAAACACTTTACCATTTTAGTAACCATGGATCAGTGAAACGGGCAACAGCGTGCGTTAGCCATAAAAATGTTTTATAAAAGCAGCGACAGTTTAGAAGCTGCGCAGAGGGAGTTCCGGCGTTTTTACAACTTAGGACATCATGGTGCGGTCCCATCAAAACTCGCGATAAAAAGTTGGATCAATAACTTTGAAGAGACTGAATCTGCCTTAAAGAAGAAACCAATAAGGCGACCAAGAAGTGCTCGTACTCCACAGAACATTGATGTACGCGAATCTGTCTTACGGAGCCCACGGCGTTCAATTCGTAAGCAAGCAGCTGCGGTTGAAATGTCCCGGGAGAGTGTCCGCAGAATTCTTCATTTCGAATCGAAATTTCATCCATAGAAGCTGCAGATAGTGCAACAACTGAAGAAAAACGATTACCAGTTACGATTAGAATTCTGTCAACAAATGATAAAAACATAAACAAATGACGATGAATTTCTAAGTAAGTTGTGGATGTCAGATGAGGCCCATTTTTAACTCGTAGGTTACGTAAATAAGCAGAACTACCGTTACTGAACAGACACAAATCCTAATGAAGTTCATGAGCGCCTTTTACAAGCTAGTAAGGTGATAGTATGGTGTGCTGTTTCATTACATGGAATCATCGGCCCTTATTTTTTTGAAAGTGAACAAGGGATCACAGTAACTGTTAATGCGGATCCCTACGTGAAGATGTTACAATCTTTCGTTACCCGGAAACCTGGTTTCAACAGGATGGAGCAACATCACACAATGCCCGGCAATCAATGGAAGCTGTGCGAGAATTGTTCGGTAACCGTGTGAACTCAAGATCCGGTAACGTTCCCTGGCCCCCTAGATCGCCAGATTTGTCCGTTTGTAATTTTTTCTTGTGGGGTTATCTCAAGAGTAAAGTGTACACGTCTCGACCAATAACTCTGGATGAGTTAAAACAGAGAATTCAGGATGAAATTCACAGTATCCCAGCTGAGATATTGCAGCGGTCAATGAAGAATCTCAATAGCAGATTTCAAAAATGCATTCGTACAGTAGGGGGGCATCTAAAGGACGTAATTTTTAAAAAATGATAAATTCCATGAATGTTTCTTAGAAAGCAAATTTTAAGGTTTTAATCATTATGAATAAAATGTTTTTCTTCCATTGCTCTTGGTTTTATTGGATTCTTAAAAAGTTCCCGTTTTTTGTGTCACCTTATATATGCAAAAAAAATCTGTATATATAAAATATCAAACATTAAACGAAACACAGTACGAGAAAAAACCTTACCAGCAAAAACACAGCTGGAGAAAAAGGAAAACTTTTACTTGGATCAAGATTATAAGTCGACTATACACCTTTAGCTGATGCATATCGGAGTCAATGCAGCCAGAACTAAAAATATAAGATCTATTTGCATCCGCGACGCGACATCTAGATATAAAAATGAGATGCATTTCTTCCAGACTGCGCTCCCAAGAGAACCAATACGATTGATTGTTTTATTATGAAGATTACTGATTATTATGAATTAATAAAAAAAACTTTACTGACATGGCAAATAAGCGTCCTCGCTTTTTTATAGTGTAATGGATTATAAGTTATTTTAATAAAGAATACCAGGTGAGGCGGTTAATAATTCTTAATTGTTTTTAAGAGATGGTGCGGGAAACAAAGGTCGGTTCACAGTCTATCTCTTATGTAATTTTGTTGCTACGACAGTACCTTTCAAACCGCCATTGAAGTTTAAATGATTTCGAGTTAGCGCCATATTTTTTTTTTTTTCGTGCGGTAAACATGTCGAGTTTCGAACCAAATAAAGAGCATTTGCGACACGTACTGCTTGTCTTGTTCAATTAAAAGAAAAACGTGAGTGAAAGCCGTTCCAACAATGACAATGTCCCAGAGCTTGACGCTTGTGGGCGTTGGTTAAGAAGATTCAAAAGTGGTGATTTCGACTTGAAAGACAAAGAACCACCAGATCAAGAGAGGTTAAATGTTGGTCGCCGAATCATTTGTGATCATCTGCACGCAAGGGGAAAGATCCAGAAGGCAAGAAAATGGGTATCAAATCAGCTGAACGACAGACAGACGACAAAGCGAAAAACGGTGTGCGATGTTTTACTTTCTTGGCATGAAAGAAAGAGTTTTTTGCATTAGATCGAGACTGGAGTCGAAAAATGGATATATTTCGAGAACCCAAAACGCAGAAAACCATGGATTAACCCAAGCCAACCATCAACATCGACCGCAAGACCGAATCGCTTTGGAAAGTAGACAATGCTGTGCATTTGGTAGGATCGTGTAGTGTGTCGGGTAACAAATGATCAGTTTTAACCATGCATTGATCGAAAAGCGACCAGAATGAGCTACACGACACGGAAAAGTGATTTTGCAGCACCACAACGCCCCATCACATATAGCGAAAGTGGTCAGTGACGCCATTTCTGCACAGAATTCTTGCCCTACCCACCGTTCTCATTAGACTGGGTCCCTTCCGACTACCACTTGTTTTCATCGATGTCTCATGCATTTTTCATGAAACATTTCAACAATTACGGAGATGGCTTCCACAAATTGCCAGAGAGATGAAAAAAATGTGCAGCTAGCGATGGCCCATACTTTAAATAAACTATTTTCTTCTCAAAAAAACCACATTTCTCCCAAAATAAACGTGTTTTTTTTGGTACATTTGGTATCTGGTACCTGGTACATTCGAATCAAGCCATCTTTTTACCAACTTCATTATAATGGGTTAGTCAAATTTCTGTGAGTTATAACTGGTGTAAGTAACAATCGGAAGATTCTAAGAAAAGCCCCCACCCAGATAAAAATCAATTGTCCATTTTTAGTTGAATTGTGATTCTTGGCATCGCACATTGTGTCACAATCGACACAATTGAATTGAATTGACACAATAATCCAGAAATGGATTGCATAAAAAAGAGGTTATTAAAAAAACAACATGTAGAACAAATCAGAAGTAGTAAATAAAAAGCGTGGGTTGATTCGACAAAATATTTTTGACCAGTCAAAGAAAAAAGAATGGATTGGACTGCGACATCTTACACATCCACTAAACTAAACTCGTCAAATAATGTGCCATAAGGAATTACGTGAACATCCATTTTTAACCCGTTTAATTTTATTAAAACAGAACAATGGACCAACAATATTTTTATTTATTACTAGCTGATCCGATAGACGTTGTTCTGTCCAAATTTCAACAAATTTGTTTGCGATCGTTTAGGGAATTTGTGAAAAGCTATTGGAAATATGTAAACAAAGTAATAATTTGACTTTGCGCAACATAATCTAGGGGTTTCATTTCTGTATTTCAATGCCTTACAAAGTAGGCACACAACGTTCATCGATCCAATAGCAACGGATTGGTCTGCATTGTAATCAATTGTCATGTTGTAACGGAATTGAGCTTGATGAGTATTCAACGCAACTTTTGTTTGTCTTCTTGCACGATTATTCAGTTTATTGTCGCGAGATTGGTTTCTACTGACGGATAATGTCTCATTCGATGCATATCATCTTCGATTGCATTTTCTCTTTCTTCTTGTGTACGTACTAAACGTGTTTGTGATAATCGATTCCGTTCAATTTCAATTCGCTCTTCGTGTTGCCTTGCAGTTCGATTAGATCGAAAATTGGTTTGGTTTGTAGCATTGCGAGTTCGACCTAAACTGCTTCATCTTACTGGCGACATTGCAGTGCGATTAAATGGTGGCAATTCAATTCAATTCAACTGTGACACAATGTACGATGCCAAGAATCACAATTCAACTGGACAATTGATTCACTTTGTTGTTACTGTATAACCGTTTGTCACTTTAAAACTCACCATATTTCGTAGGTAAACCTATAAATTCCTTTGAGATAAAACAACGAAACTTAATTCATTTCATGAAACGATTGCGATGAACTTACAACAGAATTACAATTCAACTGAAAATAAATAGCTGAATCAATTTTTCGTCACTGTGTAACCGATTAGCTTGATTCAAAATTTGATAATCCACTGTCAAACGACATTTGCGCACGTAGCAAAATAAATTGGAATAGAAATAAAATAAGTACATTTCTTGGACAGATCGCGAAATAACATAAAAGTAAAAACAAATGTAATTTTATTTTAATTTAGGCTGGAATGCGTTTTTCCTTGACACGAATTGACTTATTTCCATCCCGGGAGCATAACCAACAAAACAAAAAAGAATTAATCAAATATCTCGTTCCTATCGTCAGTTATGATCGAGAGTGTATACAAACATTATGATTTTTGCAGTTTGTCCGAATTTTCTGACTTTCCTGTAATTGTCTCGTTTTTTTTCCAGAAAACTTTTCCAAGACCAAAACGAACAAAACAAAAAACAATTACGCATATCCATCGTTCGAATTGTGAGTTATGGTCTTTTCCAATTATTCTTTTCCTAAAAACCTTATTCGGACTATTACGAACATTTAAAAAAGTCAAATCGGTCCAGTCGTTCATTTAATTTTTATTTATATAGTTTTTCTATGATGCAAACAATCTAAAACACCGAAAGAAATTTCCGACAAGTAAATATAAACAACACAATTATCTGAAAAAAATAAGATAAATGCAGCTTGTTTTTAACGACACTAAAATCCAATTGACCTACAACGATAACACCGTCAAGGTTACCGTTACAACGACCAAAAAACTCTGTTAATATCTGCAATTGACTCATATTCGGCATTATCAAATTCGTATGTCGTCGGCTATATTTTATTAATATATGTGACACCAGACTAAATATTATACAACTGACCACACAAACTCTAAGAGCACGGTGCAAGCATCTTCGAGAATCCAACGTGGCTATAACGTGAAAAATGTTTTTTTTTCAGGCCGGCTGACAGATGTTTTGGATTAGGACGATGATGCACAACTCCGTAGGATTTTATCGGGTGAATTAAAGCTGCTGGACGGAGGGGAATCGCGTCAATGAAAAGATTAAGTTCAATCCTGCTATTTTTAACTGCTAACGAAATATTGTTAAATTAGCTGTCACAAATGTGTGCGGTGTTCGTATAAAAGGATTATCCAAGTTCAACGTTGTATTTTTAGGTTAAAACAAAATCAATTTAAAAAATATATATAAATAAGCTCGAACAGAATTACCACTAAACACCAAATCAGTTTTTTAAACTACTCGACGCGCGGGTGTTTAACCATATCATCATCATCAGGATATTATTTAATTCTAGTTTAAATAAGACGATTTAATCTCAAAATAAATGATCCGTCTAGATTAAAAAATCTCTTAGATTCAAAGATCAAATCAGGTTAAATCTCTTGATGATGCTAACATGGTTAGAGAAACGGGCATGGAAAAGTTTAAAAAAGCGATTTGATGTTTAGTTGTAAATCTCTTCGAGCTTAGTGTTTAACATCGAAGGTCCCAACAGAAGAACATATTTCTTGGGTTGGGTTGGGTTAATGCAAAAGTTTTTTGAGAAAAAAAAGTATTTAGTACAAATCACATTTAATGTGAGTTTTCTGGTTAACTGATCCAGGTAAAGGTTTTCCAAGCAAGTAAAGAAAAACTATATAAGCCGTTTTGATGCGATCTAAATACGAGGGTTGCTATTTATGTATCCGGAATAATAAATAAACACAAATATTTATCATTGAAAATGGTTTTAGTGTCTTTCAAAATATTCTCTGCGATGATCTTTGGTATACCTTTACTCCAGTTTTCATAGCCCTTTTTCCATACCGATTGAGGTATATCCAAAACATGCATTTTGAACGCATCAACATCTTCTTCTGGAGTCGAAAATAGTTCTTCACGGACGAGAACAAAAAGAACTATGGAGTGCCAAATCAGCACTGAACAGCGGACGATCCATCAATTCGATGCTTTGACCAGTCAAATATTTGTCCTGTTCGCTGTGTGAGAGCTCGCGTTGTCGAGAATCGATTGCGAAGAATGATCTTGCGTCGCTGGTTGTTTTTTCTTATTTCTTCGAAGACTTCTAGCAAACAAATGGTTGTGTACCATTCAGAATTGACCGTTCTACGATTCTCTAGTGGCACTGAAGCTACATGACTATTTATTCCCAAAAAAAACAGGCGACTATTTGTTTCAAAGTGCTACTTGCGCGAACTACTTTTGTTGGGTTTGGATTTCGGGCTCATACACATAGATCCAAGATTCATCACATTTATACACACCACAATTGTATTTTTTGAGCATTTCTTTACACTAATCAATACGAGCCTTTTTTTAAGCGATTGCCAAATTATGCGGAATCCAACGCGCACATCAACGTTTATGCAAAATCTTGTGTATGTTTGTCATAATGCCCAGGGATGCCTCAATCTCACGGCGTGTCACATGACGATCTTGCTTTATTAGTTCGCGCACAGTATCGATATTTTTTGGTACACTGACCGATTTTGGACGAGTTTCTTTAAATTCATCCGTGAACGAACGACGGCCACAATTGAATCCACTAAACCAGTGATATACAGTGATTTTAGATGGTGCTTCATCGCCAAAAGTCGAAGTGAGTTGATCGATGCACTGTTGTTGAGATAATCCACATCAAAAGTCGTAGTAAATCATCGCACGAAAATTCTCAGGAGTTAATTCCATCTGTTGGCTGAGATGAAAATGAGAAGTCATTAAACAACACAAACAACGTCCGTATGACAAACCGTTCTGAGTACGTCTACAGTCAACAATGTCAAACTTTACGAAGTATATGTCAGATGGCGCTTAGCAATACCATTATTGCCAATTCAGGATATATAAATAGTTACCCTCGTATCTGGTAGTCGAAGGACTCAAAGTCGGGAGGGTACGGTAGATGGACCAAAAAATCGTAGTTAAGTTGTAAAAGTTCGTGTCGGGTGGCCAAAGATACGTATGGTTTTAGCATTCTCTCTATGGAACGCAATGCTCTTTCTGTTGGCTAATTCAGGCCGCTTCTGGTTGATTGCTCGCTTTAATACACTTGCAGTGAACAAAACTTCCGCAAATTAATGGCATGCTTTTCAGGTAAGAGTTCATAATAAATCATCCCCTTCCTGTCTTCCCAAATGCATAACATAACCTTCTTCGGGTGTAAACTGACTTTTGAGCTAGTTGAAGGGAAATATCCGCGTTTACACCATAATTTCTTAGGTAACATTATTGGACACAATTCATTTTTCATCACATGTAACCATCCACTTTAAAAATTGATGGATTGTGTTGTGCTCCAACAGAGAATCACAAGTAGAACTTTGGTATATCCAATTTTTCTTTGTTAACTTATGGGCGTACGTGTGTAGTGAGTTTTCTGGTTAACTGATCCAGGTAAAGGTTTTCCAAGGAAGTAAAGAAAGACTATATAAGCCGTTTTGATGCGATCTAAATACGAGGGTTGCTATTTATGTATTCGGAATAATAAATAAACACAAATATTTATCATTGAAAATGGTTTTAGTGTGTTTCAAAATATTCTCTGCGATGATCTTTGGTATACCTTTACTCCAATTTTCATAGCCCTTTTTCCATACCGATTGAGGTATATCCAAAACATGCATTTTGAACGCATCAACATCTTCTTCTGGAGTCGAAAATAGTTTGACCACGTAGTTTACTCTTCACGGACGAGAACAAAAAGAACTATTGAGTGCCAAATCAGCACTGAACAGCGGACGATCCATCAATTCGATGTTTTGACCAGTCAAATATTTGTCCTGTTCGATGTGTGAGAGCTCGCGTTGTCGAGAATCGATTGCGAAGAATGATCTTGCACCGCTGGTTATTTTTTCTTATTTCTTCGAAGACTTCTAGCAAACAAATGGTTGTGTACCATTCAGAATTGACCGTTCTACGATTCTCTAGTGGCACTGAAGCTACATGACTATTTATTCCCAAAAAAAACAGGCGACTATTTGTTTCTAAGTGCTACTTGCGCGAACTACTTTTGTTGGGTTTGGATTTCGGGCTCATACACATAGATCCAAGATTCATCACATTTATACACACCACAATTGTATTTTTTGAGCATTTCTTTACACTAATCAATACGAGCCTTTTTTTAAGCGATTGCTAAATTATGCGGAATCCAACGCGCACATCAACGTTTATGTAAAATCTTGTGTATGTTTGTCATAATGCCCAGGGATGCCTCAATCTCACGGTGTGTCACATGACGATCTTGCTTTATTAGTTCGCGCACAGTATCGATATTTTTTGGTTCAGCGACCGATTTTGGACGAGTTTCTTTAAATTCATCCGTGAACGAACGACGGCCACAATTGAATCCACTAAACCAGTGATATACAGTGATTTTAGATGGTGCTTCATCGCCACAAGTCGAAGTGAGTTGATCGATGCACTGTTGTTGAGATAATCCACATCAAAAGTCGTAGTAAATCATCGCACGAAAATTCTCACGAGTTAATTCCATTTGTTGGCTGAGATGAAAATGAGAAGTCATTAAACAACACAAACAACGTCCGTATGACAAACCGTTCTGAGTACGTCTACAGTCAACAATGTCAAACTTTACGAAGTATATGTCAGATGGCGCCTAGCAATACCATTGTTGCCAATTCCGGATATATAAATAGTTACCCTCGTATCTGGTAGTCGAAGGACTCAAAGTCGGGAGGGTACGGTGGATGGACCAAAAAATCGTAGTTAAGTTGTAAAAGTTCGTGTCGGGTGGCCAAAGATACGTATGGTTTTAGCATTCTCTCTATGGAACGCAATGCTCTTTCTGTTGGCTAATTCAGGCCGCTTCTGGTTGATTGCTCGCTTTAATACACTTGCAGTGAACAAAACTTCCGCAAATTAATGGCATGCTTTTCAGGTAAGAGTTCATAATAAATCATCCCCTTCCTGTCTTCCCAAATGCATAACATAACCTTCTTCGGGTGTAAACTGACTTTTGAGCTAGTTGAAGGGGAATTTCCGCGTTTACACCATAATTTCTTAGGTAACATTATTAGACACAATTAATTTATCATCACATGTAACCATCCACTTTAAAAATTGATGGATTGTGTTGTGCTCCAACAGAGAATCAGCAGCGCATGCAGCTGCAGCGGTGCAGCAGCGCTACACGGCAGGATGTCGGCATCCGGAATAATAGGCCCGTTTTTCTCGGGAGACCACCTAGGCCACGTAGTAACAGTGGATTCTCAGCGTTATGTCGACATGCTTCAAACTTTTTTCACTCCTGCTCTTCAAGAATTTGAAGGATACACTCAGGGCGTTTGGTTCCAACAGGGTAAACCACCTGTCACGCTTCTAATCTCTCTTTGCTCGTCGTTCAGACGCTTTTTCCGTGAAAATTGATTTCTCGAAAAGGAGACATTCAGTGGCCTCCCCGAAATTTGGAGCTAACTACCTGCGATTTTTTTATAGGGATATCTTAAAAGTCTAGTGTACCGCAACCGCCCCGCCACTCTCGAACACCCAAAAAAGAATATTCGATAAGAAATCGAAGCCATAATTGCAAACACTTGTTGCCGCGTTATGGCAAATTTTAGAGGTCGGCTTCAGAAGTGCCCGGACAGAAATGGGAGCTCATTTCGATAATGTAATCTTCTGAATACAAATTTCTAAGATTTTTTTGTAAAATCTATATAAATAAACATTAAATGCTGTTCGTTAGCCGATTTGGCTATTTTTTTTATCGTTCATAATAGTCCGAATAAGTTTTTAGGGAAAGAAAAATTGGAAAAATTGCCCGGAAAATTCGGGAAAAACTGAAAGTGCTTTTTTCTATGGAATTTGTATGAACTCAAGACCATAACTCACGATTCGAACGATGGATACGCGTGTTTTTTTTTTATTTTGTTCGTTATGGCCTTGGAAAAGTTTTCAGGAAAATAAACGATCACAAACAAATTTATTGAAATTTGGACAGGATAACTGTCGGGTCAGCTAGTTTAAAGAGGTACACTAGTCTAGAATTTTGGAAAAAAATAGTTTGGTTTGTATGCATATTTTCAAAGCTTAAACCTTTAAAAATATGTCCTTAAAAGGATTTTTCGAAATTCAAATTAGTTTCGGAGATATAGCTATTTTAGTGATGCGGCATCTAAACCGGTCTGGCGTCGAAGCGGATCGAACGATAGACGGTAGAGGTTCTCCGTCTACCGACGGTCGTGTTCCCCCATAAAATCGTCCTTATTCTAGGTAGAAGAAAGCACAATGTATGGAGCAGGTATCGCAGATTAAAAAAAATGTAAGTGTAAAGTAACTTTAACGTGTTGCTCTCGAAACTACTTTTTTCAAAAAAAAAGGAATAAAACAATTTCGCTCTCAGCTTCAAAGCGATGCCTTCGCCAGTCTGCTCCGAGCAGTTGGGGCGTAAGAATCGTTGTCTCCGCGCGCCTCTGTTTAGTGCTTGTGTCACGAAACGCCATGGAATCGTCACCCTAGCAACGTTATACAATAATACTTTGTTCGAAACTGAACAAATCTTCTGCGAAGACCCACCAATTGATTGTTCAAGCTTACAGGGATAGTGCTCTATCGTATTCGCAAGTTTCGCGATGGTTGAAAGCGTTTAAGAAAGGCCGGGAAGAGGTGGTCGATGAATACCGCGCTGAACTCTATTGTAAGAAAAAAAAACCATTGTATATGAACTGGTGACCGATAAATTGCACATGAGAAAGGTGACACAAGAATCACCGGGTGACTGTTGCGACTGAACTTGTGGATGGAACGCACGGAAATTGAACCAAAACATGGTGTTACGAGTAAGTCCACCCTGAAAGGAATCCGCTTCGGTTCAATTGAAGCCGTCCAAGGCGCCATGACGAAGGCCATGCCGAGATCCCCACTGAAGTATTCCAGGATGCGTACCGTGCATGGCAGAGCCGCTTGAAAAAGTGTGTAGATGCCCAAGGGAACTAGTTCGAAGAATATTAAACGTTTGTAACGATATCTACAATAAATGTAATGGTTAAAAAAATTGCATTACTTTCCGAACACACCTAGTATAATTTACAACACATTATAATACACTCGTTATATGCCAAAATCTTTACGTTCAAGCTCTTTCAAAATACACACAAATACATCACCTAATTTGATGTTGAGGAAAAAAAAAAGTATATAGTCGAAAATTTAACCTAATTGTTATTCCCAACACGTCCTACTGAACTTCACATTAACTTGTTACGTGAATGCAAAATAAAAATAGCTACATGAAGCATTCATAAAGCTAAAAAAATATATTTAACCGGCAAGGCTTGACGTCAGAACTGTTAAAAACAAGCTAACAACCTCTGGATTATATACGACACTATTAATGAGTTAATTTTGATTATATCAGTGAAATGATATCCCAAATCATATCGTTCGAAAATAAATAATAAACAATTCGAAAGAAAAATTTAACTCCAGGGTTAGATATAATAATTCTATATAACAATTTTATTGTGAAATACAAAAAGAGAAACACAGGCATAGAACAAATAGATAGAATTTAATTACAAAGATACGAGGGTGAGTCAAATATAAACAGGTTTTTTTTACATGGGCTGCTCCTAAAGTAAGTTGAATGACCTTGCCCCGCCGAAGCAAGGGCCTAGTGACGGGAAACGTAGTGGGGGGTTTAGGGAAGCCAACGATACCCGTGTCAATTGCCTGCAGGCTATTCCACAGTGCCCATTGCTACTAGTCTGAACTCTTGTTTTAGTGACGCGTCGGAATTTTAAGGTGCCGTGTTTCAAGGACCAGAGTTACCATGCCGGGGGAAGCTTATGGCGATAATACCATGTCCCAAAATATGGTTAGTTTACCGTTGGCATAAGATGTTCCGGGAGAGCAGAGAGGATGCTGAGGACGAAGACCGCTCTGGACGTCCGTCAACGTCGCATTCCGACCAAAATGTGAAGAAAGTCAGGGACATGTTGAACTCTGATCGACGCCTGAGTATTAGAATGCTGGCAGATGAATGTAATATCCCTAAAAGTACTGTGCATCGCATTGTTACCGAAGAATTGGGCATGCAGAAGATCTGTGCGAAGATAGTCTCCAAGGTGCTTTCCGATGAACAGAAGGCTGTTCGTGCAATGATCTTGCCTGACCTCTTGGAGCAGTGTGCAAGTGATCCGATTTTTTTGGATATTGTGACTACGGGTAACGAAACATGGGTTTTCTTGTATGACCCGGGGTCCAAAAGAGAAAGTGCTAAGTGGCACACGGCGGCTTCCCCGCGACCAAAAAAAGGCGAGAATGAGCAAGTCCCGTGTAAAGGCCATGCTCATCGTTGTTTTTGACAAGAGGCATTGTCCACTCAGAGTTTATGCCACAAGGACAAACAGTGAACAGTCATTTTTACTTGGAAGTCCTGAAAAGGCTCCAAAGCAGCGTGAAACGCGTCAGGAACGAGATCGCCAACACTTGGCGTCTTCACCATGACAACGTGCCGTCGCACACCGCCGTCATTGTCACCGAGTACTTAGCGAAACGCGGTGTGGCAACACTGTTCCAGCCGCTATACATCCCCGACTTGGCACCACCGGACTTCTTGTTCCCGAGGCTCAAGAAGAAACTCAAGGGCCACCATTTCGGGACTTTGGGAGCCGTCAAACAAGCGACGATGAGGTGTTTAAAGGACCTTCCCGTGGACGCCTTCGAGGGTACGTTCAGCGACTGGGAAAAACGCCGGACGATACTTTGAAGAATTTTAGTTGCTTGTACCTTTATCTGCAATAAATGTTTTTCCTGGACTTATTCAACTTACTTCTGGGACAGAACCTGTATGCATATTTATTATTTATCAAAAAATTAAAGGTATACAACTTTGTTTCGGCCGTTCAAAGCTTTATTGTAAAAAACTGGTTGTACATTTATGATTCAAAGTATTGTCCATCGTTGGCCACTACTTTCTCCTATCTTTCAGGCAGTATTCGAATCCCGCGTTAAAAAAACTAGTCATCTTTTGCAGCGGTCCATGGATTGATCCAATTTTGAACTTCTTCATAAGATCGGAAGCGTTGGTCAGCCAGGTCGGGTGTCATCGATCGAAACAGGTGATAGTCAGCGGAAGCAGCGTCTGGAAAATACGGCGGGTGGGGTAGGAATTCCCATTTCAACGTTTTCAAGTATTTTTTGACCACTTTCACAACATGGGACCGAGCATTGTCATGTTGCAAAATATCGTGTTTTTCGCAGTATTGCGGCCGTTTGTGTTTCAATGCTCGGCTCAAATGCATTAATTGCGTTCGATAACAATCCCCTGTGATTGTTTCATATGTTTTAACAGCTCATAATAACACTACAACGAGCTGGTTCCATCAAATACAGAGCCTGACTTTGGAGCCGTGAATATTCGGTTTGTCCGTCAACGTGGAAGCGAAAATAACCACAGGGTGACAAATCTGGCCTGTATGGAGGGTGTTCATGGGTTCCCAATGCATATTCTCCAGTTTTTCCTTCGTCAAAACCGCTGTGTGTGGCCAGGCGTTGTCATGAAGAACGAGGCCGCCTCTGATGGGGAAACAGCGTCTTTTGTTCCTATAAGCGGATTTTGTTGCCTCCAACAGCTAGCAGTAGTAGGCAGCATTAACTGTACGTCGATCATGTCGAAAAAACGGTCGCGATAACCTTACCGGCTGAAAGACGGGTTTTGGCCTTTACCGGGCTGGTTTCGTATTTCTTACGCCATTCCTTACTCGCTATTTTTATTCTGGAGTGTAATAATGCACCTACGTTTCGTCACATGTCACGATACGCTTCAAAAAAGTCTCTCATTCGTGCCGAAATCGATTCAGAAGTCTCTTATTGATTTGCAATCGGATGTTTTTTTGATTTTCGGTCAACAATTTTAGAACCCATCGGGCACAGATTTTATTGAAATCAAGATCATTTCTGATGATTGTTTGAGCACATCCAAAGCTAGTATCCACCTTTAAAGCGATTTCATGAATAGTGAGTCGCCGGTTACCTTCGATAAATTCGCGAACTACAACAATGTTGTTACTTCTCGGTCCAATCAAATACTTGGGTTTTAGATGGGGTATCGACCCTATACTGAATATTCAACCGAGTTAATATTTTGGATGGTTTAACAGCTTCCGTGATTAAAAACTTTATTATAACCCGTTGCACAACAGACGGGGGAATCTATTTCTCACTCATGGCTGTACTGACAAAAAAACTGAGTGAAACAGCTCACCGAGCGTTTTCTTCACTCCTATTACATTGCACTGCAACGACCTACACTGACAGTCCGCTCCTGATTGGCTGAGGAAAGTAATTGTAAAATTCCGATTTATATTTGACCCATCCTCGTATAAACATATGTGGTTATAAAAGGTTATCAAACTAGTACTATATATTTTCGTAAAACGTCATAACAGCCATTATTTTTTTTCTTATTCCAGCCAAAATTGACATTAGAATCTAGTATTGTTTGGCAAATCATCATGAAGTGATATACACTTGCACAGGGTATGCAAATTGTTCAAATTTATTACAACAATAATGAATCTACTCGGGTAATTTATGGTTACGTGAAATTTATGGTCAACATAATTGACGTACAGAGCTTACTTACTATTCGTAATTTAATTCAAAAATTCGAATTAAATGGTAGTGTTTGTGATGCTAAGAATTGGGGCTTTTGAACAATTTTTTTTGTCATAAATGGAAAGATCATATATAAGTTTTATAACAAAACTATTTTTATTTTTCCTTATAATTAAAAAGTTATATAAAATGAAAAATACATTTTTAAACCTAGTACCGACAACGTGCCGACAGTTTCCGAAAAAAACCCGACTGTATGTGACCTCACAATGGTAACGAAGGCCAATATCGGGTCGGTTCTGTACAATTCAGAAGTTACACCGAAATTTTCTTTCGCGCTCTTTCCGAAAATCTGAGTCTCGGGTAAATAAAACAATTTTTCGAGTTTAGTCATTGTTCTATAGGTTTAACCTATATCTGTGACTGCAATTTTTCGTTTGCTAGCGATTTGAAAATATACTTGCTTTTAGTTGTTATTTAGGCTTTCGGTGCTGTTTTCGACGTTGTATTCATATATCTTTACATAAGATATGGAGACTCAAAGGTAAGTTCAGAATAAAATATTGAAATTAGATTAGGGTTCCTTTTGTTTTTTGCATTTGTTTTTTATAACTTTTATATTATTTAATTCATATAGGAAAACAAATTAACGTGCCAAATTTATATGAATATTCCTACGAACCCCAACAAATAATCTACATGTAGCAACACAACCGAAAACAGTAACAATTAGAATAGACAAGAAGAAAATTCGACTACCAATTTGGAAGATAATGGTACATGAAAAGTCTTATACTTATGAAAGTTTGATAGGATAATCTAATTTGTAGATGGTCGAAGAGTAGAGCAATTTGTGTGATCAGTTGGATGAATATCAACTAGTTAAATTAAGGACTGGCAAAGCAGTTTTTCATGGAATCAAAATAAACATCTGAAGGAGTATGCACAAAAAGAGAAATAGAAAAGCAAACCTACTATCCAAACAAAAAGTGAAGAAAATGGAATATTTCTATTCTAAATAAAACAAAACAGTTAAAATATTTAGTGTTTTTAAAGATTTTGGTACATTTCATCTATTGATTGAACACATTCATTTGATATGGTGTGTATAAACATAGGTTAGAAATTTATTATAGGCATTGAAGATTGATGGTTAGGCTGAGAGTTGTACCAGGATATGTTGTGGTACATAGTAGTTTTCTAGTGGGTAGACCTTAATAGGAGAGTCTTACATTTCGACTATAAAAGTTTTCCACTCAAAAAAAAAATGGTTTAGGTACCTTCTCTTATTTGGGAAATCTCTGGGTGGTCATGCATTAGAGTTAGTTTTGGCCATCGTTTTAAAAATACTGAAAATCTTAATTAAAGCAATAATGTAGTATGGATGGATTTTTAAAAAAATATTATTAATAAAGTTTAGTGTGGTAGTTTAAATAATCGGTGTGATGGATGGATTATCCAATCAAACAAATATGTAAATAATTTTGGGTAGTGATTGTTTTTATTCTGAATTGATTATTAATGTAGTTTACATATTATAACCTACCGTAATATATTATCCTATTATCCTAGTTGGGGGAAGGTTTATTATCAATATTTAACAGTGTATTTTTTTATTGAAATATAATTAGTAATTTAAACAGTATGTATGTGTTTTGTTTTTCTAATTATGATTTATATAATATTTTATAAGCATTATATGTATATTATAAGCTTTACTCCGAACTTTATGTTCTGGACATACACGCCCTTTTACCATGTAAATACCATTTTTGTGGTTAAGTTGAACAAAACCTATAGCCTTGTTACCGTAACTTTCTCGTGACACCCTACACATAGTTTAATTATATTTAACAGAAATATTTTGTTTCTTATTTATATTTACATAATTATTAATTTTAAAAAAACTGGCACTGTGGTTTAGCACCTCGAACTTCAGCTGAATTGCACCGAATGTTATTTTTGAGAAAATCTGTGACCACAAAAATATCCACAGCAAGTATATTATCAGAATTAGCCTTTATGAACCACTTGTCACACATTACTGAATTAAATTAGTAACAAACAATATTTTATTTTGCACTTAACCAACAATAATTTTGATAATAAATATATATATATATATATATATATATATATATATATATATATATATATATATATATATATATATATATATATATATTAGAGCTATGCCGTCTGGAGTCTATGCTCCTGGGAGGGTCACCCCTGGCGGACAGGTCAAAGCGGAGGCCTCAGACTAACATGATCCAAAATCTGCCAACCCGCATTGGACCAGCGTGGCAGATTACGGTCCATACCTTCAACATGGTATTTCAGTATGTTGAAATATGACAGTACAACCTCAAACACGGCCCTCATTCCCCGGAGGCCAAGGGGCAACTACCTACGGCAGCGGGAAGACCTGCCCCAAGGCAGAGGGTGCTAAGAATCACCGTGTTAGATCAGGCTGCCATTGGACTTTTGACATTGCAACGTTAAATATACGGACTATGAAAACAGAGGCCCGATTGCAAGAACTGTTAATCGAACTTGACAACATACATTGGGATATTATTGGGCTCTGTGAAACACGAAGGAAGGGTGAAGAGTTAATCAAACTGGAACCAATTGGACACGTACTCTACACTCGAGGTACGGAAAATGGCCGATGTGGCGGAATAGGATTCCTCATCAATCGAAAGCTGAAGGACAGTGTGGTAAAATTTGAAAGTACATCCGACCGATTAGCCCAATGCGTCATTCAGCTGAATAAAAAGTTTAGGCTTTAAATCGTCCAAGCTTATGCACCAACTATAAGCCATAAAGATGAGGAAATCGAGGAATTTTATGATGATGTGGCCCAGCTTTTATACAAGGAGAAATGTAGGTACAAAATCCTGATGGGTGATTTTAATGCCAGAATTGGAACAACAAGAACAGACGAAAATGCAACTGGCCCATATGGAACTGGTGAGCGAGACAATAAAGGTGACAGATTAGTTGATTTTGCTGAAAGACAAGAACTATATATTATGAATTCATTCTATAAGAAAAATATCAGCAGAAAATGGACATAGAAAAGTCCATCTGGGCTCACAAGCGAAATTGACTACATCATGACCAACGATAAAACAATATTTACCAATTGTACTGTCCTTAACAATTTTAATGTTGGAAGTGACCACCGAATTGTACGAGCAAGGGTTCGGATTGACTGTCGAAAAGAGCGCGAAAAAATGGTAAGATCAAAGAAGGGCAAGGTGGATTCTGGAAAACTGCTGGAGAGAGGAAGCGATTTTGAGATTGCTTTGTCAAACCGGTTTGCTGCGTTACAAGATCCAGAGGAGGTGGAAATATCAGTTCAATATGAAGAAATCGCCAATAATGTACTTCAAACGGCTGCTTCAATAGCACCAGAGGAAAAATGTCTCAAACAAACAAAAATCTCCAGTGAGACCATTGATTTAATGAAGAAACGGCGAGCAATGAGAAATGCAGGTAGTCCTTTTGGCAGGGTCGAGTACACTGAGCTCTGGAAAACTATAAGAAAACGTATCAGAGAGGACACGCGCCGATTCAATATGCAGCTAGTGCAAAAACCCTGGAAGAAAACAAAGGAATTAACAAAGCTAAACAGAAGCTGAGAAACAAAAGAACGTAAATATATGCTTTAAAGCGTGAGGATGGCACAGTGTGCAGGACGCGTACCCAAATGTTAGAGATTGTCAGAAGGTTTTATTCCCAGTTATATGAAGATCAGAGCCAGTCAGGGACAGCAATACCCACGGAACAACAATATATAATACCAGATATCCTAGTGGAAGAAGTAACAAATGCTATAGAATTGATGAAGAACGGCAAGGCTCCAGGAAAGGATAGTGTAACTGTCGAAATGCTAAAAGCTGGTGGTCGGACGTTACATAAAACACTGGCAAAATTATACTCAAAATGCCTCAAAGAACAAAAAGTACCTGACTTATGGAAAAATGCAGAAGTGATCCTTTTACATAAAAAAGGAGCACAGGAAGATTTAAAGAACTACCGTCCAATAAGCCTCCTATCAGTGATGTACAAAGTTTTCACTAAGATAATTTCTAAAAGAATATTAAAAAAACTGAATGATGCACAACCAAGAGAACAGGCAGGATTCAGTACAATGGATCACATCCAGGTTGTACAGCAGGTCATAGAAAGGTACAACGAATACACCATGCCACTGTGCTTGGCTTTTATCGACTACGAAAAGGCATTTGATTCCATCTCAAAGCATGCGATAATGGATGCACTGCTTAGCCAAGGTGTAGAGAGAGCCTATGTAAACCTATTAGAATCGATATATGATGGAGCTACAGTCACAATTCACCTTGATGATCTTGAAGTGGGAATTAATATAGAACGAGGTGTACGGCAGGGTGACGCAATATCGCCTATTTCTTTTCTCGGCTGGCCTTGAAGAAGTATTCCGTAAACTGGATTGGGAACAGGATGGGGTAAAGATCAATGGTGCAAACTTAAACCATATTAGATTTGCAGATGATATTATTCTCATTTCACAAGACCCAGAGGAGCTGCAAAGACGCATACAAGAACTGCAAAGGGCTGGCGAACCATTTGGCTTGAAAATAAACCTGAAAAAGAGTCAGGTTATGTTCAATAACTTCGCTCAGGACAGAAGAATTTCAGTTTTAGGAAGGAATTTAGAGATTGTGGACAGCTTTGTATATCTTGGGCAGAGGATTTCCATGGAGGGGAATACCGCCCAGGAGGTGGAACGGCGTGTTAATTGTGGCTGGCAGGCATTTGGTAGGCTCAACATAGTGTTTAAGAGCAGACTCCCACTTTGCCTGAAAAGAACAGTATTCGATCAGTGCGTTCTACCCGTTATGACATATGGAAGTGAAACCTGGACACTCACATCGCAATCAATTCAAAAACTTCGGGTGGCACAGAGGGGGAATGGAAAGATGTATGCTTGGCATTACAAGACGAGACAGAAAGTCCTGCGCATGGATCAGGGAACAAACAAAAGTCTGTGACATCATTGGAAGAGTAAAACAGTTGAAATGGAGATGGGCAGGCCATATAGCCAGGCGATGGGACGACAGATGGACCAAGGCAATCCTGGAGTGGATACCGCTTGATCGCAAACGTCCGCGAAGAAGACCGAAAGCACGATGGACTGATGACATCGTTAAGTATACTGGACCCGAGTGGCAGAGGAAAGCCCAGGACCGTGAAGGTTGGAAGCATGCTGAAGAGGCCTTCATCCTGCAGTGGATCGATACGGGCTGATGATGATGATGATGATGATGATGATGATGATGATGATGATGATGATGATGATGATATATATATATATATATATATATATATATATATATATATATATATATATATATATATATATATATATATATATATATGTATATATGTATATATATATATATATATATATATATATATATATATATATATATATATATATATATATATATATATATATATATATATATATATATATATATATATATATATATATATATATATATATATATATATATATATATACAAGTAGGAACCGTTGACAGTACTGACGAGAAAACACTTTAGTATTATGACAAACATGGCAGCCAATCGCGGCGTGTTCGTGGACTCGTGATTTTTTAAAATTTTATAACTTTTAATTCATTCACAATTAATTGTAACAAATTCTTAAATAGTTTTTCGCATCGATTATCAATATTATTTATAATAAAGTTTTTAAATAATGTAAAACAATCAATAAATATTTTTTATTCAAAAACCCAATCCAACCCGTTAAAAATTTAAACGTATTGCTGAAAACATCGAAGCTGTGAACCAAAGTTAGACTGAAAGCCCAGAACAATAAATTACACGTCGTTCTAAAGAACTTTAACTTTCTTATGGCCCTACTTGGAACATTCTTCATAAAGATTTGCATATCAAGGCCTATAAAATTCAGTTAAACCAATAACTCAAACCAAATGACGATGTGTTGCGTAGAAATTTTGCAGATTGGCCTTTAGAGCAAGTTGAAACACATCTATTATTTCATGAAAAAATTATCTTTAGAGATAAAGCTCATTTTGGCTTAAAAAGCTTCGTAAATAAGCAAAATTGTCGCATTTATAGTAAAGAAAAATAATTTGGTGTGGTTTATGGTCTGGGGGTGTAATTGGAACGTACGGTCAACAATGTCAAACTTTACGATGTATATGCCAGATGGCGCCTAGCAACACCATTGTTGCTAATTCCCGATACATAAATAATTCGAATGGCTATTAATTTGTTTGTAATAAATAAACAAATATATTTTAAAAAAATTTATTAGCTTCCGCAAAAAAAAAACATTCCCAAGTCATCTGAAGTGAGTATTATACCTGACAATCAGTTTTCAAGTAAAATAAATAATGAAAGTGTGATGACGCAATGTCAGGACCATATGGTGGATGTGGTAACAGATTTCAACAAAGCTCCGATAATTTTTAACGAGTGTCAAAAACATAACAAGAATTAACATAACATAAGATAACAATTTACTTGAAAACATCAATTAAATAAATAATAACTTTAATAATAACGTTTGAAACAAAAAATATTTGCACACTGCCAAGTGTCGTAATTTTTATAAAAAACAATTACTATTGGCACTTAGTTTATTTAATATTTTGTGTTCATCCCATTAGCACGAATGACAATTTCCAAACGTCTTGACATTGATTCCATTATCTTTTTGTGGTATCTGTTGATCAACTCTTTCGTGCTTCAAAAATTCGCTTCTTTTAGATGCTCCTTGCTCTTAATTGTGACTTGACGGATTTTTCTGTCTAGAATGGGCCATACATTTTCGATGGAATTAAGGTCTGGTAACTGGGGTGGTGCGAGCAACGTTGCAACGTTCTAGGTTCATTAGAGGAGCCACTCCTTGTTTAGGGTCGTTATCCTGTTGGAAATAGAAAGTTTTTCCAGACGGCATTTTACCGCAAACTATCGCAGGTTTTCCTCGCAACATTTTCACGTAGGACCAGGATATCATATTACTGTTTATAACGTAAACATTTTCTACTCCATTCTAAGACCATAACAATTACATAAACCTAACATAAACCATAACATTACCACCAGCGTACTTAACTGTATTTAGTATGTACTGTCTATTAAGCTTAGTACAGTAAAGCTCACTTATAACGTACAAGCTTATTACGTATCTACGGATATAACGTTCCGAATAATCCAGTCCCGGCAGTTATTATGAAGCATTCAATAAATAACTCATTTTTATAACGTACTCCATTATTAAGTACATCTGATAGAAAGTACCAAATTTCCTGGTCCGCGTATTAAAATATAAGTTACTTTTTATTTTTAATTAATTTTATTTTTATTTGGGTAACATGTATTGTGCGGTAGAACGGCAAGAAATCAAAGCAAAAGACTAGCAGGCGCCTTTGGACCGACCTTACAAACGCAAATACTTGCAATCAGGTCCAGCATTATTTACTTAGAATTATGTATTTGTATTAAATGGCTAATTCCCGATAATTTTAGTTAGCAACTTTTGTTTTTTGTTGGTGTTGTATAGTAAAGTTGTGCTGTTTGTGATCGTGTTTAAACGGATTTATAAACAATTGTGTTTTAAACATGGATGAATCCTAAAATGGAATGAAACTAAAATGGTTCGGAAGGCTTTAACGATGGATGAAAACATTTCAATAATTCAGGAGATAGAAAGTGGTGTTAAACAAGTCGACATCTGCAAATGCAGGGTTTTGAAAAAGATAAAAGTGGCCACGATACTGAAAAACAAACATAAAATATTTCAATTCCGCGAACTTTCTAAAAAAGGTAAAAGAATTCGCAAACCTGTTCAAAAAAACATCGATGAAGCATTAGTTCAATGGTTTACGCATCAAAGAAGTATGAATACTACAATTACTGGTCCCATTCTTCAGGCAAAAACTGAAGAGTTTGCGAAAATATTTAATATTGCTGGATTTTTTGCGATTCGGATTGGTAACATACGATTCAAAAAGCGGTACAATATAAGTTCTAGTAAAATTCATGGAGAAGCTACGAGTGTAAACCTGGAAAATGCTATGGATTGGGTTAAATCAAGGTTAGTTCCACATCTTAGAAACTATGACACTAGCGATGTTTTTAACGCCGATGAACTTGGATTTTTTTACAAACTTGCTCCAGATCGTACAATGAGCTTTAAGGAAGACTAACCGTTTTTGTGTACGCAAACATGACCGGAACTGAAAAACGCCAACTTTTAGTTACTGGCAAATTGAACAAACCCAGGTGTTTTAAAAACGCAAAAAAAGTACCAAATAATTATACAGCAAACAAGTGAGCGTGGATGACCGCTGATATTTTCAAAAGTGAATTAAGATCATGGAACAAACAACTGATAAGAGAAAATAGGTACATATTATTGCTTATTGATAACCGCCCTGCTCATCTGCATCTTACGAATCTAAAAACCATTAAACTGGATCTTTTTCCCACCAAATTTTACGTCCGTTCTGCAACCAACGCATCAAGGTATTATTCACAGTTTGAAAGTTTATTATCGATGATAGCTTATGAAAGGTAATCTTAAGTGCAATGCAAATAGCAATAAATATGATCGATGCTATTGAAATGGTTTCTAAAACTTGGCAACAGGTTTCCCAAAAGAGTTCGATGAGGACGATGACTTGCCTCTCACCCAATGGCTTATTAAACAAATATGCAAAGAATCAAATCTAAAAATGTCCACTATATTTAAAATTGTATGTATAATAATTGTTTCGACACACAGTGCCTTTTTCAAATACAAACTATACTAAACTAACCGTAAAAAAGTACTTTTCTCACTGTTAGTTTATTATAGTTTGTATTTAAAAACAATTGTTATACATACAATTTTAAATATAATGGAACTTTTTAGATATTAATCTTTGCTTATTTATTTAAAATGAATTTCAATCAAGTATCGGCTACATCAGTTAAGCTTATTAAACAAGTTGAGGAGGACGAGGACATCCTGTCTTTAAGTGTCCGACTTACTAATAATTTTAACTTGGAAAAATGAAATTCCATTATAATAGACGCTTTCGTTGATGTGGATAACAACATTGCGACAAGTCTCTGTCTACCGACCAGGAGATTACGGCGCATATTGGATGACTTGAACAGCTTGAGAGTGATGAAGAAGTACCGTTAGAAGAAATGTTTCCAACTTTTCATGATGCCAATAACAGGGATAAAAATCGTAAAACGATTTTTAGAAAGTAGAAGCACTACAGAAGATGGCATTTTGAGCTCAGCGCTTGAAATAGAAATGTATTTACAACAAAATATTCTTGTAAATCGCCAAAAGCAAAGTCATATAATGATTTTTTACAAAGTAGTTTTAGGTTTGTATGTACTTAGAGTAGATTTTAAGTTTTAAAAATTAAATTTTGTTCTTGCTTCCATTATAATATGTGTGTATTTTTATCAAGAATTAATAAAAACCATAAAGATGTAATTATATATGTACATATATACAAATTTTTAATTTTTTAACGAACTTTTTATAATAACGTACTGATTATTAAGGTATTATTTCTTCGTCATAATGTTAAAATTTTGGCTGGCTAAAAACTTCAAATTTGCTCCCATCGGAAAAATCTAGAGGTTTCTCTACATTTTTTCGCAAACTCTAGTCTTTTTCATCTATTAATTTTATTGGAAGGCGGACTTCTTTACAGGTCGTCTACCTCAAACAATTCGAACACTTTTGGTTTGGAGAACGTTCCTTATTGTCTGAGATGTGACCTTCCTTGAGCATGTCTCAAAGTTATTAACAAGCTATTGGGCGCTCCGTGTTGGGTTTTTTAAGAGGTCTTGGACAATTTTCCGTCGCTCCCTTACAATGAGGGCTCGAGAACCACCTGATAGGGGTTTGGTTTCTATTATTCCCGTCATTTCTTTTTTTACAAAATACCGAACTGTAGAAAATAATAAATTAATTTGCCTTCCGATCAATTTTTCGATCAATTTTTTTCAAATGGTCATCAATGAATGTTCTCAAGGAATTTTGCAATAACATTAATATTCAACAAAAAAAAAATATAAAAACATAAATTGCATCGTAGAAGTATGAACTCATATGTCTGATCAATTTTCAAATAATTTTCGTAAAAAATAAACCAACAAACGGTAAAGGGTCTTTCAAATAAAGCGGTATTTTTAATTATTAAATAAAACACAGAATTTGCGTTGTTTTGAAAAAACCTATCATTGATAATTGAAGCATAGTGTATGACATTTACACACGAAAAACAATATCTGCCAAATGACCATCTCTTGCAGCGCCATAGACATCCACTCTATTATAAAAATTTTGGATGACATTTTAGCATAACCGTGGCTCTATCTCACCAACGACTCGAATAATTTCACCCTTTAGTTCAGAAATCGATTGTAGATTATTTTATAGACCTGACTTTTCACCTAACCCCAAAGAAAATAGTCCAACAGTGTCAAATCACATGATCTGGGTGGCCACTTAACATTACCGTTTCTTGCAATAACTCGTCCAGGAATTTTTTTCTCTCAATAAATCAACTGCTTCATTAGCAGAATGAGTTGTAGTGTCATCCTGTTGGAATCACATATCCTCCAGATTAATAGTATTCAATTCAGCTTATAAAAATCCAGTTATCATCTCACGATATCGAACACCATTCACAGTTACAGCTTCACTAGCAGCATTCTAAAAGACATACGCCCCAATTACACCTCCTGACCATAATGCACACCACACAGAACTCGTTTAGGATGTAAAGGTTTCTCATGAATCAATTGTGGATTGTCCTCATCCAATTCGATTGATAGTGCTTTCAGATGGACGATTGTGCAAATCGTAAAATATCACGTTATTTTCTAAAAACATTTTTCACCATTTTCATAATTTGTGTTGTATTGTATACCGACTCCATTTTTATAAATGTCCTACATTACACTTCTGAAATGAGACTAGATCTCGGCAAATTCACAACGCATCTATGTTTTATTCAAGAATTAAAAAATCGCTCAATTTGACAGATCCGTTATCACATATTTCGTTTTATTTTCATTAATAGTTAATCGCCCACTGTGCTGGCATGATCTTCATTGCGAATATCCTGCTAAAGATGAACCAATACCGAAAAAAAAAACACATCTAAGCCGGTCAAAAATCAAAGGCGTATTAATAATTTCTTCGATTATCATGGTATTGTCTACAAAGAGTTTCTTTCATCTAGTCAAACAACCAATAAAGAATATTGTTGTGTGACTTGCGTGAGTCCATTCATTATATAATTAATATTAAATTACTAATTAATTATGTTATATTATTCAACATAAAACCACTAAAAAAATCCGTTATATCCAAACAAAGGTTCACCTTATTTTCTTATTTCTGCTGTAAAATCAAATAAAACTACTCCCCTACCTTGTAGTTGCTGCTCTGTGTCCAAGGAACTAGAGAATCGATAAATTGTCCAATGTCTTGGCAGGCGATGGGATTGGCTGGTTCTGCCAGAAAGGTGAGCAAGTCTTGTCCGAGCTGCTGACGGAACCGAGTATCGGGCTTGCTCAGGTGCTGTGCGAAACCATCCAGGTCTCGGGGACAGGAATACGCCATAATGGCTAACTGAAACAAATAGAAATTATCAAAAACTTAAGAAGGATATGTTAAAAACAGAATACGAGGGCGAATCAAAAACACCCAGGATGTATTTGTTTACACGTCTAGAATCCCGGGGGGAGGGGATGATCAAGTGTGCACATCCGTTGTGCAACATATTTTTATTAAGGTGCTTAAATTAACACGTTAAATTTGCTGAATTCTTTCGGGCGATCAGCGATGGTCCGAAATTAGCCTAATGGTTTTAAGAATTATTTTCTGGGTGTACATCCGTTGATACCTTTCTTGGCATTAACGGGAAACTTCTTGGGAAACATTTCTTTCTTAAAGTCTTGAAAAGGTCTTGGGTTTTCACGATATTTCGCCGACATGTCACTTATCATTTTCAACCATTTATATATACGTGGAGAAAGTTCCGGAGAAGGATCCGTTACGCTACCTTGTGGGCATACCTGGTACTATACCCGATACAAAGACCCGTCATCAAAATGGCTAGTTAACATGGCCTGGCTCCGATCGTCTCTCCCAACTGCTTTCCTGTCGTTCGTCTAGAGCTCGGCTGATGACGGCTAAAAGACTAGAAACCGGTCCCGAGAGATACGTGACGACGCATGGTGGACAGTATGGCGAAGACAATCGGTGGCACCACGTGAAGAAAGTGTTGTCCGCTTCGACTGAAGAGGCCAACTTGATATGACAACACTTGAAAATGCCAAATGAGATTTTGACGAACAGTCGTGATTCTTCACAGAATTAACGGATCGACACCAGGAATGATTTAGAAACATATATAAATATATAAATATATAAATATATAAATATATATATATATATATATATATATATATATATATATATATATATATATATATATATATATATATATATATATATATATATATATATACACTTATGTATCCCAATTATAAAAAGATTTTGAATAATCAAGTCTGGAAAGGAGACTAACATAGACACGGATCACTACTTGACGAGAATCAAACTTAGCTTAAAACCTTGAAAACTTATTCAAAAGAGACTGCTAATACCAAAGTTCGACCCTAGGAAAATAAAACCAACCCTAACAGAAGATAATTGATACTTGATAAACAACCAGCACAGAACTGGCAAGAATTAAAACAAAAAAATTAAAACAGCCTTAAAGTTGATCTCTTTACAAAAACGTAGAAAACATCCGTGGTGGGATGAAGTTTGCAAGCAAGCAGTATTAAGCCGAAGTATAGCATTCAAACAGTCAAAAAACAGCAATAAACTATAACGTCTTTTTGGAAGTAAGAAAAGAAACATCGAAGCTAATTAGACAAACTAAAAGAAAATATGAAAACAATCAACTTAATGAAATAGAAAAAGATTTCCAAAAAAAATAACACCCGACATTTTTACAAAACATTTAAAACTAAATTAACAGGCTATCAACCCCAAAGTCTTTGCTTCCAAAAGAAAAACGGATAATTAGCTCTAAATAACCAAGACAATTGCAAATAAGTTTCGAAATACTTTGAACAACTACTAAACGGTCCTGAGCACTTAAACAGATTACCAACACTAAACCCTGGACAAAATAAATCCAGATTCATTACCACCGAATGAAGAAGAAATAATAAGTCAAATCAAGCGACTTAAAAGGAGATAGAACGGATGTAAACAACTACAGAGGGATATCTCTTCTCCCTGTTTGTTACAAAATTTTATCTCAATGCCTACTAGACAGAGCACAGGGACAGTTAGAACCTAAAATTGGTGAATATCAAGAAGGTTTTCGACCGGGCAGATCCTGCCCTGAATTTAAAGTTGATCCTAAGATATCAAAAATTATTCAATAAAAATCTCGTCTGAATATTTGTGGATTTCAAAAAAGATATATGATTCCGTTGACCGCGAATCTTTATTCCAAATCTTGAAAGAACAAGGAATAGATCTGAAAACGCTGGCAATTATTAAGCAACACTAACTAACACAAGGTCAAAATTTAAATTAATCGGTGACATCTCAGAGCCCTTCCAAATTAAAACTGGAGTGAGGCAAGGGGATGGACTCTCGCCACTCTTATTTAACTGTGTTCTAGAAAAAGTAATACAGGAGTGGCGTGAAAAAAAGTCGGCCCTGAATATTGACACATATATATATATATATATATATATATATATATATATATATATATATATATATATATATATATATATATATATATATAATCTTGAGATTTCTTTGTCAGACTGAAAACTTTTCGAACGACCCTTGTGTAACTATTCGAATTTGATATGAATTCAGTTACGTCAAAGAAACGTTTATAAACCTTTAAAAGCGCTTTGGATGGTGGATGTGGATGGGGAAATGACAGCGCACCAACGTGGAGTGCGGGTGTATTTTCTTTGTAATAAATATATATATATATATATATATATATATATATATATATATATATATATATATATATATATATATATATATATATAATCTTGAGGTTTCTTTGTCGGACTGAAAACTTTTCGAACGACCCTTGTATAACTATTCGAATTTGATATGAATTCAGTTACGTCAAAGAAACGTTTATAAACCTGGCGGGTAAAATGCGCAAGAATTTCTAGACCTCTTTAAAAGTACCAAAAAGGAAACTATAAAAAATTGAATAATAAAGGTTCAGAAACATTCTGTTTATTTTATAGTTTGCTTGTGATATTTTTGGACACACACACACACGTATGAATATTTAAACAGTAACTGATTACATAGCAGAATGAATCATCAGGTGTTCCTTCTGTTACACGAAACTAATGATATCCCTTTGTACTGTCCCTACATACTATTGTGAATATAAAATCGAAAAAAATAAAATAAAATATTGATTTTTTAGATTGCTAGGGCTGTTATAAGATGTATTTATACAATGAATGACTGACAAACATTAGTTCGCGTCCAGTCCTAAAAATATATCAAGGTCGTTGCAATGTGTAGATAAGTTTTTACTGGCATAAAGTAAACACAAATGAAAAATAGTAAAAAAAAACATGTTGAATGACATGGAAATTCCACCGCTATAAATTATGAAATTTAATTTATTTTTTTGGTATAAACCCATTTACAGTGACGGGAAAAAATATTTGAACAAACAGATCTTTCTCAATTTCCTTTATTTTAGTACATTATTTATACTTACATTATATCAGTACAAAGTATAACTGATTGTTAACAAAATTATATAATAATTACAAGAAAATATAAAGGTTCAATAAGTAATAAACAGCTGTCCCAATAAGTACTTTGGGATTTATTTTTTTTTTAATTAGCGTCGTGTTTCAATGACTTGACAACCCCAGAAATTTTATATATTGCATGTGATGCAGAATTTTGCAATAAAATTATGTTTTCCGACGAGGCTCATTTCGACCTCATAGGTTACGTGAATAAACAAAATTGTAGGATTTGGAGAAAATTGTAGTGAAAATCCTCGACTGATTGCAGACAGGCTCCTTTACATCCTCTTCGAATAACACTGTAGGGTAGATTACACACACATTGTGGGATGGTTATAGGGTAATTTTTTCATGAAAATAACGATGGTGAAACGGTAAATGTTAATGGGGAACGCTACTGCAATATGTTAAGAAACTTTTTATGACCCCAATTGAATAATAAGCACCTTAACAATCTCTTCTGTCCATAAGATGACACCACGTGTCATACGGTGAGAGAAACTTTAGATTTGTTACGGACACATTTTCCTGGTCGTGTCTTTTCTGAAAATGAGGTGATTATGCGATCCTCTTCGACTTTTTTCTGTGGGGTTTCCTCAAGGACAGTCTATTCTAACAATCCGCAAACGATTAATGAGATGAAGCCAAATATGCGTCAAGTTATTGGTAAACTTGAATCGCAATTGTGTTAAATTGTTATTGACTAATTTACGTAAAAAATCACCGAAGGGGACATTTGGTGAATATTATTAAAATTTTTCAAAAAATGACCAAAAAAGAAACAGTTATAATGGTGGATACAGTATATTGTACTACACCCGTCATTATCTATGATAACCTGCAACCTTCTAGGCAATGATTCTACTTTTTTTTGTTATATCACTTGGAAAATTTGTCCATTCTTGGAGTAATACAGTTTTTAAAGAGTTTATAGAGTTTTTTTAAAGAACATTTGTCAGAACTTATATACGTAATAGCGGTAACAATGTCTGAAATGTAAAGGTTACTCATAGATTGTTGTGTTCACTACATTGTGTCAATTCACTATATAACATAAAAGACGTACTATATAACAGCGCGCAGAAATTTAAAGTCCGAAAGACAACCTTAACTTTGAGAAAAAATATTCTTTTCCGAAGAAGCGCACTTCTGGCTTAATGGGTTTGTGAACATAGTTAACTGTGGAATTTGGGCAGATGAAAATCGTCAAATGATATAGGTGAGACTGATCATTCATCCCGAGCGCACTTAGACAGATTCGTACAAGCTATGGGCTTTGGTAATAATAACAAAGGAAAGAGACGAAGAGTTTCAATGTTAATTACGTTTTTACGAAAACAAGTACTACGATTTCTTATCTCACCAAGTATTAAATACTAGGATTTCTTCTCCCACTCGGTGTTAAATAAATTAATAACAGAGTAGCAATAAAATAAATTAATAATATTAAATAAAACGGACAAATTTGTGACAAAACTAAATACACCGTCTACATCTGGCGAAATAGTAAAGAAAAAGACAAAATTGTACCATGAAACATATTTAAAATATGGATTGGATTGAATGATGCCTTGGATGATAAGCCGCAATGTGTTGTTTGTTATCAAGTTCTGTCCCCTAAAAGCAGGAAATCTTCAAAATTAGTCCGACATCTGGAAACAAAACACCGGTCTTTACAAAACAAACCAATTTTTCGAGCGCAAATCATTCGTCTTGAAAAATCAACAAATCAAGCCGTAATGAGACAGCAGCACTTGGGTGTCTAAGCCCCACAAGATTGCGTAAAAGCTCATTTAACCCGCAGCCTGCCATTGATATGGTCATTTTGAAGATAAGTTCGGAAGAAGCAAAAAAATTGAAAACTATACCACTTTCAAATGACACAATATCGAGATGTATTAATGAAATGATCAAAGATGTTCGTTGACGATCAAATAATTGAAAAGTTTAATTAAGTGAGTTTTTTGCTATTCAGTTCGACGAGTCAACAGACGTGTCGAACTTGGCGCAATTTTTGTGTTTTGTTCGATACGAATGCGAGAGGTCAATTAAAGAAAATATGCTATTTTGCCAATCAATCCCTGGTCGTGCAACTGGCTACGGATTCTTTAAAGTTTTTATTGATGCAATACAAAACGAAAACTTTAATAAATATATTGTGGAATGTACTGATAGCGCGAAAGCGATAACGGGGAAGAACAATAGTGTGATAGGGAAATTAAAAGACATTATGCCACATATGGAATTAATGCATTGCTCTCTTCACAGAAATGGGCTTGCTACAAAGAGATGCCAGATCATTTACAAAATGTTCTGTCAGAAGCCGTAAAAATTGTTAATTTTATTAAAAACCATTGGAGACTAGATTGCTTTCCACATTGTGCGAAGAAATTGGTGTCAAATACGACTCCCTGCTTTTCCGTACTGAAGTCGGGCGGTTGTCGCGAGGAAAAATTCTAACGAGGCTTTTTGAATTACGAGATGAACTGAATATCTTTTTCACAGATAAAAATAGCTCATTTTCAGAGTTTTTACAATATGGAAAAACTGTATTACTGTTGGCTTACTTGAGTGGTATATTTTCACAATGATTTCATTGAATACAAGTTTACAAGGCCGTAACAAAAACATTTTACTAATGACAGATAAAGTCAATGACTTCATCAAGCTTGTTATTTGGATTACACGCCTTGAAAACCTCAATTTTGATGCATTCACCTTAACTTCGAATTATATTACCGAAAATATGGATTTCGATGGGTTTTCTATCCGTTTGACAAAAATGTTGTTACAGCTGTTGAATTACCTATTGAGACTCTTAACTAACTTATTGAAATATCTACCGACAAAACTACAACTAGAATGTTTAACACAAGATTTGGGTAAGTTTTGGCTTGCACGATGTGAATACGAAAGCCTAATAACGGAAGCTTTGAAAACATTGATTCCATTCGCCACTTGTTACTTATGCGAAAGAAGCTTCTCGTCTATGGTGACTTTAAAAACTAAATATAGAAATCGTCTATTATCACTGGAAAATAATTTACAATGATGATCCACGAATAGAAAAACTTTTTAAGTGAAAAACAAAATCGAACGTCGAATAAAATTATTATTTCAAACAATTTTGGCTATTTTATTATGTTGTTATTACCTGATATAGCGCGTTTTAAGATATATTGTTGACCGATTGGCTGCAATAAGTCGTAATGAAACCCGGCAAAGTTGCAAGAAACGTAAACAGGGCCGGGCCTAATAGAATAACAGGTAAAAAGATAAAATTAATTTTATACCTAATTTAGTAGTTTCAAAATATTTTAGTTTAGTTCGCATTCTTTTCTTAAACAGTGCATTTCTATAATTTCAAACTATTTTTTTTTTGTTATTCCAAACGTTCTAAAAATGTGACGTTCTTGACAAGATAATGATCATTGTGTCTTCGGTAGTGCTATTTTAAAAGAAAACACTTATCGTTAGATGGTAAGTAAATTGTTAAAAATGTGTATGTTTCTTTAGTGAAGAGAAGGCTAATGTAAATGCAGCAGAAACTTCTTCATTAATTCAATTAAAGCCAAAAAAGTCCGTAGTGATTCTGGTAAAAGCAAATATGTTGACGAAAGTGACAAAGACTTCATTCGAAGCAAAATTTATGCTATGTATGAAGAGTAACCTGTGCCTAGATTGCATTCATTGCAACAGCGACTAAGGAAAGATGAAACCAATATTCTTTGCAGCAGAACTAGCCTCCGAAGAATATTATCTTAAATGGGTTTTGCATATCAAACCATTAATAAAAGACAAATATTAATGAAATCACGATAGCGTCGATGGCGGTTTGACTACTTAAACTCTATAAAAAAATACAGATTAGAAAATCGTCCCATTATCTACCTTGATGAAATATGATTCGATACTTACAATTACAATTTTACATGCTGGTTCCGAGGATGGATGAGTTCCAAATTGTTTACGGTTGTCAACCAAAAATATTAAACATTCATCTTTAGACTACCATGACAACACCACAGCAGAAGTTTTTGAAGATTGGTTTATAAATAGCCTTTTGCCAAATGTGCATAAGAAAAGCGTAATTGTAATAAACAATGCTAGTTATAACTGCTAAAAAAAATTAAGTTCCTAATGCAAATAACACTAAATTGGAAGTTCAGAACTGTATGTTAAAAAACGATATATACTTTGAAAATTCATATTAAAAAATATGATCTTCTAGAAATATTAAAGAAATTTAATATTAAAAAGGAATATGCATGTGATACCATTGCTGTCGATATGGGACATACGGTTGTACGTCTTCCCCCGTATTACAGCATTTTTAATCCAATTTAGCATATGTCGCATCAGGTAAAATCCAATGTTAGAATAGAAAACATTTCTCCGACTCTTAAGTGTAAGTGTTGCAACATTAATTAGGAAGGTTGTAGATAGTATTCCTATGAAAGTTGAATAAATTCGATTAACCATGCTATTAAAATAGAAGATTCCTATGTAACTTTTACTAATAATATAGCGCCACTTATTATATTATTATAGATCAAAGTAACAGTGAGAGCGAAACCGAATTAAATGTATAATTAAATTGAAGTTATAACTTTTATTGTACTAATAGAAAAATTTATTTATTTACTTTTATTGTACTAATAAATTCAAAATACACAAACCGATAAACAATGTTTTAGTCATACATAATAATAATAATTTCTATAAAATTAGCCAGATTATTAATTCTTTAAAGTGTCTGATGGGGAAGTGCAAAACAAATCTTTTTGTCGGTCAACAATGCATTGCTACTACAAATATCGAGAAAGGATTTTTCAGGGAGGATTTTTCTCTTTCTCCAATTTGATTCTATCTAACCTTGAACCCTTTCTCCCCCCACTACTGAACAACAGCACTATTGGACATAAACTTAATATGAAGAATCCAAGAAAGCTTTCTCATCTACTATATATGGACGACCTTAAACTATATAGAGAAATTATCATTAGTATACAGACGTTCTACAATTAGTATACAGAAGGGAAAGGTTCAGAATCAATACTCAACATTCTGTAAATACAACTGGCACCAGAAGAATTCTACAAATATTTAGGGATACCCCAAAAGCAAAAACTTGGTCATAACCAGTTCAAGGACTTTTCCATTCTATACCAAAAGAGACTTACAAAACTTTTAAACACCAAACTGAACAGCGGAAACCTCATTAGAGCGATCAACGGTTCGGCAGTGTCAACTCTGACATATTCTTTTGGAATTGTTAAATGGCCAGAAACTGACTTTGAGGAACTTGATAGGTTGATACGTCGAACATTAACAAAGTTTCGATGCCTGCATCCAAACTCAAGAAAGTTGGGGGGTAGAGGCCTTGTGAACGTAAAAAATATCTGTCTCAATCAAGAAAATAGGATGAGAAAACACTTTATTGATTCAAACAGTACTCTAATGACATTGGTTGCAAATGAGGGCCGGGGTTTCACCCCACTGGACCTAAATAACCAAAACCGTATTGATAGCAAAATAACACTCACGGATTGCGTTCGAGAATGGAAAGGACAAACATTACATGAAAGGTTTTCTAAGTCACTCGAAGATGTCACCATTGACGAACAATTGTCTCTAAAATGGCTGACCGATGGACTGTTGTACCCAGAAACGGAAGGTTTCCCGATATCTATTCAAGATAGGGTAACATGAACAAAGAACTATGAAAGGCATATACTGCAGTTGGATGTAGTCGATAAGTGTAGAAAATGCGGTACGCTGGTGGAAACAATTGAGCACCTTATTGGCGGTTGCCCGACCATTGCTCCTAATGCTTATTTTGGACGGCATAATCAGCTGGCAAAAATTATACATCAGCAAATTGCACTAAAATACTCGCTATTAGAAAGCGCACCTCCATATTATAAGTACTCGCCTTCTCCTATACTTGAATCATCCGATACTAGGACAGATCAATCACTACTGATCGAACGGTTGATTATAATAGGCCAGATATTGTTCTAATCAATAAAAAGGAGAAGATAGCTTTTATAATTGACATCGTAGTGCCTCGTTCGTTCTCTTACAACACTAGAAAAACCGAGATCGAAAAATCCACAAAGTATGAAAATTTGGCATACGACTTGAAGATCCAATAGAAACTGATGTACTGATGTACTGAAGATCCAATAGAAACTGAAGATCCAATAGAAACTGTAAGGTAGATGTAGTACTCTTCGTTATACCCGCCGAAGGCTTGATAAGCAAGAGATTTTCAAAGAACCTCGAGAGCCTGGGTTTCTCGAAATAGACTGCCATAGTGGGACAACGTGCCGTCATCTTGCAGACGTGTCAGAATGTTCGTAAAATACTATGGTAGGGTGAGAGGAGCTGAACTGCTTTTTCATCTTGGCACTTTCTACATTAAGGATAAGGAGAATAATAATTTAATCATAATTTAACAATATTTAATTTTTCTCAAAACTATTCATAAATTAAACCACTCCCCCTCTAGCGCCTTTTAAGAAACTAGGAATATTTTTATTGAGATTTATTGGGGCAATTAACATTTTGCCGAAGGGCAACGAAATATCTTGAAAAGAATTATAATATTTAATTTTCTAATACTTGTTTTTAAATTAAAACTACTTTAATAAAAGGATGTTTCGTATACTATATATTTCGGATCTTATTTTGTGAATACATTGTGACCTCCCATACTCCCATAGGGATTACGACCTCCAGGTTTAGAAACGATAATCTAACGAATCATCCTTGCGCCATCTCTGTGTCCGAGAACTTTTTAAGCAATCCTCGTAGTTTGGAAAGCAACGAAATAGAGCACTAGCAAATAAAGGCCACAATAGCGGTAGATCCATGCACCATAATTCGTGAGAGAGCAGATAAGATAAATATAAAAACCGAAAATGGCCTGCGGGGGGCAGCCCAATGGTAAGACCTCGTATACTGAATAGCCGTAATAGTAAAGATTCGTTCTTTTTTCTGGCAAAAAAAACTTAGTTTTATTTACTTGACCAGACCTAAAAATATATCAAGGCTGTTCATGTTCAGCTCGGGGTAACATTATTTGAAAAACCCGAATATTCTCAATTTTCTCTTTTTATTTTAACTGTATTAATTTTTTTGCTTCCCAATATCAACTACAAATGATTTTCAACAAAACTATATCATAATTAAGGCAGAATATATAGTCCCTGTCCATATTGATGTGACCACGTGTGGTTTTCAAGCAAAATCCAAGTTATGCGTGTTTCTAAAGCGTTTTGAGTTACTGTACGAACTAAAAATGTTTACTAAACCATAGATTTTTTAACATTTATCTCAATAACATTTATCTCAAACATAATGCCAGTATAGGTTTTTATATTGGTCACACTAACCGCGAACACCGCTATTTTTGAGTATATGGTACGTTCGCTATTTCAAGTGTGATATTTTCTCTAAAAGTTAATATTTTCTAATAAAAGTTACTGACAAATATTGATTAAATTATTGAGTTGAGTAAGTATTTTTTGCTTTAATATTGTATTCTAACGTATTCCGTAATATCAAAAAGGTTTTTTATGCTTTTAAAGTAACTTTTTAGGTTATCAGTTACCTAACCTTACTTTTGCTCTAATTTTTAGAAATGGGTAGACCTAAAGATATTTCCCCGACCAAAATTGGAGTTAAGGGTCTTTTGGTACTAGGAACCATGTCACAAAGATAAATTACCAAGAGAATGAACATATTCAATACATCGGTGGCCAATATAGCCCGCAAAGTGAAAATGTGTATAACCTTGACTCCTAAACGTCGGGATAAATGTGGCAGAAAACCATTAGTAACTCTTCGCGGACTACGTATTTTGGCCAAGGTGGTCAAAAATAATAGAACGGCCATAAATGCGACCATAAAACATAAAATAGCCGAGGCTGGAAACAATGTATCCATTCGTACAGTGAAACGAAGAATGGTTGATTTGCAGTTGAACTGTCGCCGACCAGCTAAAAAGCGAAATCTTACGGACCAGATGAAGAAAAAACGTTTAGCGTGGGCTAAAAAATATCAGGGTTTTACTGAGAACAATTGAGAAAAGGTACGTGATAATGTTTAGCAGGATAAAAGACTTTTTATTATTCTAAAAATTTTAATAAATTGATTATCTTATTTAAAACCCTCAAGAGAAGCACTGCATAAGGGATACCCACTGGGCGTATATCCACTGGGTGCGTATACGCCATCCAGCGCTGTTGTATCAGTGTTTTCAATTCAAGTCAATTTATTTAAATAACCTTTTTGCACAAATACTTCGTTTTTTCGATCTTGACACTGTTTGTGGTAAGTAAATCATAAATATTATATTTTCTATAGTATTTTTATTGAAAACTTTGATTTAAATTTTTTTTAACATTTATTTATCTGTTTCTTTCATTTTCTATTTAGCTCAAAATGATCACGCGTTCTCGTACTAGCTTTGCGCAAGTAGAAGCGTTATAGCTAGGCATTGTAATCCACCAGTGTTTTCAATCCCGGGGATGAATGCTTTATTGGAGCTAATTCCGCGTAGGTATTTTATATATTATGAAATTCAATAAATAAAACGTTTATTATGACAATAATCAAATCAAGTTTAATATAAAGTACAGAAATCATCAATTGGTAGTACTCTACTTAACAAAATTATTTTAGTTTGGTTTCTTATTATTAAACTGCACAACACATAACATACCTATATGACTATGACTTTGTTAGCTTTTTAGATGCTAGTAACTTTGGGGGGAACTTATTTATTTTTTTATACAGTGTCGAACTCGAAACTCAACGTCAACGGGTGCCGGACGAAAGGCCAAGTTATGCCAGTTCCGGCAAAAATAAGAAAAAAAATCCATGACATCATGTTAAGTGATAATAGGCATATTTTTGAAAATCTTGAAATTCGACACCCTAGGCTATATTTTTAGGTACTGTGATAACAAATTTTTCAATTTTTCAGTGTTATTTTTTATAACGTGATCCTAAATAACCATGCTATTAATCGCAGTCACAAATCAAATAATGAATGCTGTTAATTTAGTAAAAAAAAAGTTTCATTGACTCGTGGTTTAAAAAATTATGTTAACTAACTTTGACACTTGATTTAAAAAAATGTATTACACTACCCTGGGCAAGTTATTTTAAAAGATGGCCCATTTAATCAAGATTTCAAAATGGTACAATTGCCACTTTTCTTCCGACAAAAAACATGATTGCTTTTTTGCAAAAGAATCACATTTCAAAAAATTCATACCATGATAAAAATACTTTTGTGTGCTTAAAAGTGGACTTGACCAGTGTAAATGAGATGGACAGATATGATAGAGTGACATAGATAGTGCGACGACGAATTAGAGACATATTGACATTCAACTTTAAGATGGCCCATTTAGTGAAAATTTCAAAATGATTCATCAATTGGTATTTTTCTTCCTACAAAAAATATTGCTGCCTTTTTTTGCAAAAGAACCTTATTTCAAAAAAACTCAATCCAATAGTCCAATTATTTGCCGTTTAAAATTCCGATTCACATGTTAACTTTAAATTGATACTGGGACAGGTCTTCATGCATAAGTGCGGGTTTTCCATGTGCCAACTATGTAAGTCATGTAAGTTTAAATAATCGTCTTTTTATCCGTCACATATGTCCATCTCATTTACACTGGTCGTAATCTTTGAGCACACAAAACTATTTTTTTAAGCCATCTTTTGAAATAACTTGCCCAGGATAGTGTAATATATTTTTGATAAACCCATAAAACGTTTTTCATTTCTTGATGTATCTTATTCTTTTCCGCTACCATAAACGTATGATCTTAAAGTCTTGATCATATTTTTTTTGGATTCTGCAAGTTAACCAACATCTCTGTAACTTCAGTGCGCCTCTCTTTCACTCTTACACGAAGCGCCTCGGATAGTTCGGCGCTTAAATATGTGTCTTGATTCTTTAACTTGTCTAAAATAAATCGAAAAGCGTCTTCAGTTATTCAGTTATTAAATCTCTTCTACATAATACTTGGACGCCCAATTTAACGGGCTGCATGCTGTGAATTACTTACTTACTTAATCCTTCCTCTTAATACCCGGAGGTCTCGAGGTGAAATTACAATTCAAATGCTAATAAAGTCTCTCCATAATTTACGGTCTTTGGACAGGTTAACTGCTTTCTGCCATTTTTTGCCTCTTCTTTGAATTGTTTCTGTGATATCCTACTATATACTACCATATTTCTAAGTTGTCCCTGACTATGTTATTCCTGACCTTGTCTATTCTTTTTATTCCATGTACCTTACGAAGATATCTCATTTCTGCCGCTTAAACTCTACTCTTTTACCGTTCATTGAAGTTGTTAATTTCGTTTTTTTAAATATTTGTGTGTTGTTTAAGAAGCCACTGCTAAGCAATTGGAGCAATCTCCCTGCTTTCGCTAGTTTGTTGTTCAGTTCGTAGTCCTGGTTTCTCCTAATATTAATAATAGTACCTAAGTAATTATACTTTTCAATGCGTTTGATTTCCATGCTGTTTAAGGTTTTTGTTCTCTCCTTGTAATGTTCTTGGTTATTTGTCAATATCATGATCTGTGTCTTATTTACATTGATGTGTAGTCCAAACCTTTTAGCTGCTTCGAGTCATACTATGTTTAATTTTAATTTTTCCTCAGATTCTAAGGGAAGTTAAAGGGTAAAAATGTGGTCCTGTACAGAATGGTTTATTCTAAATCCGCTTTGCTCGTCTAGTAGTGTATTGTCAATTTCCACTCTCAATCTTCTCTCGAATATAGTTTCGTACATTTTTACTATTATACCTAGTAGCGAGATACCTCTGAAGTTCGTGCATTCTCTTTTGTTTCCTTTCTTGTGTATTGTATGATCAAGCCATTAGTCCATTCTTTTGGAACTTTTTTGCTTTTCCACGCTAAGTTAAACAGTTTCAAAACTGCATTTCTTGCATGAGGTCCCATGTATTTCAACATTTCCGGAGTGATTTTGTCGCCTCCAGGTGCTTTTCCCAGTTTAAGTTTTGCTACGCTTTCTGTTAGTTCTTCTTCAGTTATTAAATTTTCACTTGTTTTTCCTGGATTTTTATTGTCTATTATTTCTTCATTTTTATTTAACATGTTGATGGTGTCCGAGTTTAGTAAATCTTGGAAGTACTATCTCCACCTTTCGATGCTGATGATGATTATGTGCTGTGAATGAATTCTTTAATTTTGTACCATTCAGATTCTATGTCGATGAGAGCTTTCCCAATACACACTTTAAGACTGTAAAATCTATCTAACATATCAAGCAAGCCATTCCAACGAGCGCGGAAATCTAGAATTAAGCTCAATTCTTTCTCTGTCTCTTCTTTTACATACTAGGTGTGTCCAGAAAGTAATGCAATTTTTTTAACCATTACGTTTATTGTAGATATTGTTACAAAGGCTTAATATTCTTCGAAGTAGCTCCCTTGGCCATCTACACACTTTTTCAAGCGGCTCTGTTACGCAAGGTACTCAAGGATGCGCAGAGCGCTGTGGCTTGGAGCGTTGTCATGGTGGAACTTTCAGATAGTGGCAATTTCCTTTCTCACTCCGACGACCCCTTTTCGCAGTCTCTCCAGCACATCAACGTAGTGGGCAGCGTTCACGGTTTGGCCTTGAGGCACGAACTCTCTGTGGACCACCCCTTTGGCGTCGAAAAAGAGAATCAACATTCCGGGTCATACTCCAAACACCATGTTTCATCCCCGGTAATAACATTGTCCAAGAAAGAAGGTTCAATTTCCATGCGTTCGAGAAGTTCAGTCGCGACAGTTACCCGGTGATTCTTCTGATCGTTCATCAAAACTTGGGAACCAGCCTGGTACACACCTTTCTCATATGCAATTTATTGGCCATCAGTTCGTTTACAATTTCATCGACGGTCAAAATTTAGTACATTTAACACATTTAGTACAATTCACATTTCGCACAATTAATTGGTGGGCCTCCGCAAGAGATTTCTTCAGTTTCGAACAAAATTTTATTGAATAATGTTGTTCGAATGATGATTCCATCGCGTTTCGTTACACAAGCACGAAACAGGGGTGCGTGGAGAATACGATCCTGACGCCTCAACTGCTCGGAGCAGACTGGCGAAGGCATCGCTTTAAAGCTGAGAGTCCCCCCACCTAATTCAACCGGTCGGAACGCCCCCACCTAATTCAACCGGTCGGAACGTTTTGCGGCTACTTTAAGTACCAGCACAAAAAAAAATCATGAAACGTGTATTTCTGCAAATCCATATCTTTGGCGTACTCTGAAAATCCTTACAACTTTTCGCACTTTTTTAGATCATTGTAGCGGGTTGTCGATCGATAGTTATGGTCAGACTTTGTTCTTCATTTATCTCTTCCGTATCTTCGTCGTCATCTACATTCTGTCAAAAAAGCACCGGAAATTGATCATTTAAAAAGCCCGCTTAAAGGGATTGTCAAAATTATTTTTACCGCCAAGTTGGCACAACTGTCCTCTATACTGACGCGGAGTTTGAACGTGATCTGTCATTTAGTTTGTTTGCAGTGCTGGATTTTGTCAGTTCATCTCAAGTGTGTTTTGCGATTTTTATAATGGATAAAAACATCGAACAAAGAGTTTGTGATAAATTTTGCATTGTAAATGGAATTCCGTGTGCCGAGTCGCTGAAAATGTTGCAGGAGGCTTACGGTGAATCGACTTTATCAAAAACAGGTGGTACAGTACATTCAAAAGCGGTCGAGATGTGGTGGAAGATTTGCCTCGCTCTAGTCGGCCATCAACGTCTTCAACTGTTAACATCGCTAAACTAAAGGAAATGGTGACTGAAAATCATCATTTAAGTTAGACAGAGATAGCCGCTGATCGTTCTGGGTCTCACGAATCAATTCGTACCATTTTAACCGATTATTTGGGCAAGAAACGCGTTGCCGCTCGACTAGTGTCGAAAGACTTGAATTTTCTTCAGATACCCTATCGCGTAAAGGTCGCAGGAAGACATGCTAGAACGGGTCAATTTTGACCACATTCATAAAACGCTTTGTCACTGGTGATGCGACATGGGTATACGAGTTTGACATGCACACCAGTCAACACGCTATGGAATGGTGCCTTCCGACTGAGCCGAAACCGAAAAAACCACATCAAATTCGAAGTTAAGGTGATGTTGACTGTTTTCTTTGACTATCGCGGTGTAGAGAGAGCAGAAAGTCAGACAGTAAATAAAGAATATTACCTGAGCGTGTTGTGGAAAGAAAACTCTTGGATTTTACATCACGATAACGCACCATCTCACAGTTATCATTCTTCCAATTTCTGGCCAAAAACTCCACAAACACCATCAAACAACCACCATATTCACCTTATATGGCTCCGGTCGACTTCTTTCTCTTTCCATAACTCATATTACCACTTCAAGGCGCCCGTTTTCAGTCGATATAAGACATAAAAGAGAATTAGCGGCGAGATCTGTCGCCGCGAATTCGATTCTGGAAAATGCGTTTAAAAAATGTTTTGAAAATTGGATTATTCGTTGACATAAGTCTATTATTTCGGAAGGGGCCTACTTTGAAGGCGATACAATAAATTTGGAGAAATAATAAATATTATGTGTTTTATTGAGCAATATCCGGTATTTTTTTGACAGGATGTATATTCAATTTCGTAGAGTATCGACCTCGGCCAACTGTATACTGCTGGAAGTAAGATACAAGTACCAACTTTTACCATGATACTTGCACCGTCAGTTGTCATGCCGATAATATTGGTTTCAAAAACAAGACCAAAACTCGTCAGGAGTTCTTTAATCAATCCGAAGCAGTGAAGCGTCTTCGAATCATACCGAGATTAAATGAGTGTCTTTGTAATGAACATTCACGTTCAAATATCGATGATTTTTTCTCAGTTTTTCTCATCAAAACTCAGCGAAAATTTTATAATAGTTTCTTGAGATGTGTTTGTTGGGGATCCGCAATACAGAAGATCCAATAAGACAAAACACAATATAAATGAACATAAGACAGCAAAAAGTTTTGTCAGTATCGTTATATCCCGCTGAAACATGGGCCATTGAAAAACAAGACCTCAAGCGCATTTATTCTTTTGAACTTTGGTGCTGGAAATAGGTCCTTCACAGTTCATGGATTGACAGACGAATAAACGCATCCGTTATTAAAGAAATTAATAACCCCCAACCCCAAAGCTATCCCAAATTATTCATAAATACTTCGGCCACATTGAACACAATGATGGCAATAACCTAAAAAGACTGGTGGTACAGGGAGGGATGGAGGATTCTAGATCAAGCGGCAGACCTTCAAAAAGTTGAACAGACCAAATTAAAGACCTAACTGGTACATCTCTCAAAGGAAGCCACAAACAGAAAAAGATGGCGAGTAGTCCGAAAAGGACGCAAACGGAATGAGCTTCCATAGGCCACGACTCTTCTGTAAAGATGTAGAAGAGAAGATATAATTTTGTTCATAATCAGAAATTGAGAAAAATCAGTTATTTCAAATTATTTTTTTTGCCTCGCTGTATTATATTGTTTCTGTTTTAAAAATAATACATAATATCCAATGTTATTTATTTGTCATTATTTTAAAAATAATATATGTAAAAGGTCAAAATAGTTGGTCCACAATGACTTAATTTTAATTTCCTGTACTACATAACATTTTTTTTACAGGATTATAATAATCTAATATGCAATAAAACTTAATATTTCCTAATTTAAACCGATGTATTGTATTGTATAAACATTATTATATTATTTATTATACTGTATAAACTGGGTTTTCTTTGAAGATGTAAAGTAACAAAAAAGATTGGGAATCTTCGAAATATTTTAGTAGTTCTCAATTTCTTGGTAGAAAACCCGTCTTCAGCCAGCAGACAAATTACTGTCCTAAGCAAAGATATAATTAATATAAAAAACTCTCATTCTCCTAATTATTTCTCGTTTGATGAAATATTTTTAAAAATTCAAGAAATTTACCAGTTCTAGATATTTTATTCTTAAAAACCCTGTGTTTAAAAATAATCTGGTTCCTGCAATATGTTTAATTCACTGTATTCACTAGATTTGCACTAGATAGGTTAGTGACCCCTGTTGTCAGTTTATGCCATCAAAACATTTATAACCCTCTAATAATAGAAACTAGCAAATGCACGAAAACGCATAATTTTTGTTTTATTTAATTTTAACAGTTCAAGCATATTCGTTCGTACACGGAATGGCTGTGATAAAAAAGTGTCGGCCAAAAAATTACTTATATTACTTTACTTCCAGCCTTAAAAAATAATAAGGGTCGTTTCAATATGCATAATATATTTTTTTACTAACAGAAGTAATATAAACATTAGAGCATAAAATACACTTACATAATATTCAATGTCGTTGAATTCTTAGTGATTATTACAATATTCCTTTTCATATTATCCAAATATTGAAACGATAAATATAAGTATTGTTAATTTAGTGATTATTAGCTGAAAAAAAATAACATTCAGCAAAATTGTGTAGTGATTAGCCCATTTTTGTTTCCAATGGTGCATATTTTCTACATAACTAATAAACTAATTTGCTATATAATTGAAACTTGTGTATTACAGGATAAAATAAAGTTTCATATATTTTGTTACGGCAGAGATAGTTAAAAGAATAAATAAACAAAGTTGTATTGCCAAATATAGAGAACAAACCCAAGAAAAAATATTTTAATTTTTTTTTTTTGAAAATGTAAGGCAACAAAGAACTTTTGCCATATATCGTACAACCACGTAATATTTTGGTTAGTGAGGACGGTAAAAACGATATTGGAAAAAGAAATATTGTGAACTTTTCATGTAAAATTCCCAGAGAAAACTTGTTTTCAGACAACCGACTCCAAATACTGCCATGATCATTGAGAAAACAATGTAATATATTTTTTTTTTCTTCGGTACTTACGTTTTATTCCATTCAGCTTAACATCGACAAGATACTAGATAAAATTTAACACAAACACTATTAAAAATCAGTTTCTACTTTTCACACTTTATTTTTGCATTACAATAATCACTCAGCCATATTCTTCTTCTAACTGTCAAACCGAGTACAGAACCAAACAATTACAGGTAGTGAAATTACCGACATCGAAATGCCTTTCGTTTTATTTTTGTTTATACCTAATAAAAATTACCCTCACTCTTTTTTGTTGATAATTTTTTTTTAATTAGTGAAAAAATCTTCGACGTAACATCGGTATGAAAATGAAAGTAAAAAATATTTATTGACTAATAGTTCAGTAATGCCAACCAAGATTTTTAAAATTTACCAGGGTAAATAATTACGTATGTCTTTTAGTTACATGGGTTTTTAGAAAATTAGTTATAAATACTGTTAGGGGGTAAATTATACTGAAGCTTTTTTGTTGATAATTCTTTTTATTTGTTAAAAAAATGATTGGCGGCATAAAATGAAAGTACAAACATTTACTGATAAACATTTCAGTAATGTCAACCAGATTCTAAAAATGTACATAAATCTTACTCTTTTTTGTTAAACCTTTTTAATTGATAAAATGTTGATAAACATAACCGCGGTATAAAATGAAAGTAAACAATTTTTAACAAACATTTCAGTAATGTCAACCAAATTTTTAAAACTTACCATGGTAACTAAGTATGTGTTTTTCAGTTACGCGGGTATTTTAAATAATTGGTTATAATTATTGTTGTGTGGTAAATTATAAACAATACTTATTACTGCACAAATTTATTTTATACAGAACTGAAATATGAATAAATTTATTGAAGAAAATACAAAAAAGTTAAAAACTAGTAACCCTTAACTGTATAAGCTACATCCCAGTTTTGAGGTACTTCCAATGGCCCCTCAATAGTAACACCCCCTTCTATGTCAACGATACCAAGCTGATACTTGGGATAGCTTCTGGCATCTCTGTAATACAACACTTCCAGACATTTTTCAATTAAAGCTTTTGCCTCTGCCTGGGTTAATTGGGGTTTCTTATCTAGAGCATCTCTAAGTAACGGTGTGGCAATATGGCCTCCATAACCTGTACAGATCACTTTGTCTGAGTAGGCTGTTCCTTGTTTATCAACTGTTCCCAAGAACGGTTGTCCATCCTAAAATAAACCGTTTGAACAAAAATGGTTTGTACAAATTTTCAAATAAATACCTCAATTCCAGCCACAACAAAATTGTTCCATAACGGATTCATTTTACTCCTTCTATTATATAAGATCCTGGTTAACCAACAGTATAGAGATTTTGGTTTCAATGCTAACCCATCATCCATGCATTCCTCACTTATACTAAACACAACAAGATATACAGGCTGTATATGCAAACAAAAAAAACTTACACTTTTTGTTGTACAAAATCTTTAACATACTGAAAATCTGCATAGTCACCACTGGCTCCCAAAATAATATAATCATTGATTTTTGTGATTCTTGGACAGTTTGTGTAACGAGCCAAAGAACCATATGATGCTAAAAGATCACCAGCTAATATCACACCTTTATCATATGCAATTCCCACTAAAGATGTTGATGTCGTTACTGGAGATCTAAAATAATATGGACAGTTAACAAACGAATGGGGTAATACTACAAACTTACTGAGAATGTTGTCTGAAATCTTGTGGTTGAACTTGAGGTTGTAGATTAGGAAAATTGTAAAAACTACCGGGGGCAGGCCCATTTTCCCAGAATGGTGGTGAAGAAAACATTTCTCTTGTTTAATAACGCGTATGATACAGCAATAAAAAACAAATAGTGAAATTAAGGTTAGGATCACGAATGACTAGCCGATTTCATAAACACAAAAATGACATGTGTCAGGGATATCAACTTAAAATAATCCACCAAAAATAGATAGCTACTGCAATTAGAAAATTATTTTCAAATAATTTTGGTGGTTAAAGGTGACTTATAATAATTATTAATATAAAGTAATGGTGTTATTTAAAGTTTTGAATTTTTACTAAAAGTCAGTAAAATCAAGAATGAATTTTTCAAATATATTGCCTCTGTCCATTAATAAAACCAACACCGAATTAACATTATTGTGTGATAAGTAGGTTGTATTAATTTACCAGGGTGCCTCGAAAATTTTTCTATTCTCTAGATCAACACACTAACAACGCTAAAATTGTTTTGAATCAAATGTATGGAAATAAACTATTTTATTCTGTATTTTTTGAGATACGTGTGTAAATTGTATATATCCCAGAACCTTGACTTCCTGCCAGGACATATTCACTCTTTTCAACTCATCATTGATAGTACTCCTCCAATTCTGTGCGGGCCTTCCAATGCCTTTTTACCCTGCTGATTCCAGTCCAATGCTATTTTGGCCATACACCTGTTTTGTGTGTGTCCAATCTATCCCCATTTATGAAGTGCTATCTCGTGTTCAATTTTCTTTTGGTTTGTGAGATGGAGCAAGTCTTCATTGCGAATCTTGTTCGGCCAGAATATGCAAAATATTTTTCGCAATCATTTTTTTGCAGACCTGAAGTTTTTTTGTTATTGTCTTCGTTATTTCCCACGTTTCACATTCGTAGAGCAAGACCACCCTAATATTTGTGTTAAATATACGGAGTTCTGTTTGCATTGAGTATTGTGTTGATCTCCATACAGGTGCCATAACTCCAAAAACTCCTTGAGCTTTCCGTATTCTGCTTTTGACATCATGATCTGCACCTCCATTTTTCGTGAGAATGCTACCCAAGCATGTAAAACTCTTCGTTGAGGATGAAATGACTGAAATTTCTGGTGTTAATTCTCAGCGACTTGGTCTTATGGTGACGACTTGGTCTTGGTGTTACATTAATTTTCAAACCTACTTTTGAGCTTCCGTTGCAAGTCTGTTTAGCATATGGACAATATTGTTGTATTGATGCGACATAAGGCATATGTCATTCGCGTATTCAAGGTCGTTCAAGTAACAATGGAGGGTCCACTGGATGCCGGATTGACCTTCTTTGATGTCTTTAAGGGCATGATCTAGCAGAACACTCAATAGAAGAGGAGACAAAACACACCTCTGCCTCGCACCAGTAAACATTTCAAATTCCTCGCTTCTATATCCATCATGGGCTACATAGCACTGTGCATTCGTATACATTTCCCGAATAAGGCGATACTTTTTTCGGGTATTCCTTGTTATTTTAAAACTGTCCATATGGCAGGGTGGGCTAAACTGTATAATAAGTAGAGTGGATATCTCCGTTCAGCTGACTGTTTTACTATGATTCTAACAATATTTATGTGATCAGCATACGAATGGCCAGGTATGAAGTCTGCTTGGCTGGGATGCGTTTCTGCTTCTATGTGTTCTACCCATCTTGTTAGCATGATTTGTGCTGCAACTTTAATGACTGTGTTTAGTACTGTTACACCACGCTTTTTTTTTTGTTAATTTAATTATTCATCCCTTTTTCCAATCATCGGGAACATTCTTTGACTCCCATATTTGATTTATTAAGAGTCGTAACAATTCAGAACACGACTCACGACTCTGCCTTGAGTAATTCTGCTGATATATTATCCACTCCCGGGGCTTTGTTGTTTTTTAATGCTTTTATAGATCGTTGTATTTCCATTTACGAAGCTGCACCACATTTAATGGGAAGCTGTTGATGTTTTGCCCCCCCCCCCTCCCGTTCTTGTTGTTCTGTTGTCCCACTTCTTGTTGTTCTTCCACTTGTTGTTCTGCCACTTGGTGCTCTATATTTTGTTCGATTTGTGGTGGTCCACCCAACATCTCTTGAAAATACTCCTTCCATCTACTGAGTTGTTCTGTGAGTGTGGTCAGAACTCGCCCTCGAAAGTTTGCTTTGACAGATCGTGCACTGCGGCTCCTCTTACTTGATAGTTTCTTGGCTATTTGAGAAAGTTGTCTAATGTTGTCTTTTGTTGCTTCTCGTTCAGCCCATGGTCTTTTATCATGATGTGCAGACCGTTTTACAGGCTTCTTTAACTCTCTATATGCTTCCTGTCTTTCAAGTCTTCGTTCTGTGCGTTGTATCTGTATTATTTTCCTTTTTTCTTCTCGTCTTCTCCGAATAAGCTCCCACCTTTCGTCGGTTATCCATTTCTTTCGTTAATTATTCACCTTTCCCACGGTGGTTGCGGTAGTTATTGAAAATTATTTCCTAATTCTTATTTTCCGGTAGTAACTGAATATTATTTCTCAACGGCCGTTTGTAACTTCTTATTCCTTGCGTTGTGGCTAATTTGCTGATGTACCTTTCGCTTCCTAGAGCATTTGGCTTACAGGTGCTTGTTACAAGTTTTAGTCGTATGCAACCTGTTGGAAGGTGGTGGTCGCTAGAAATGTTTGCATCTCTTCTATTTCGCGCATCCAAGAGCGAAGTTCTCCATCTTCTTGAAATCATGATGTGATCAATCTGATTTTATGTCCTTTGATTAGGTGAGGCCCAGGTTATTTTGTGAACTTTTTCATGAGGGAACAGAGTATCACCGATCAGTAAGTTGTAAGTTAAACAAAAATTTGCGAGGAGTTTAGGGTTTTCATTCATTTCACCCAATCCGTGTTTACCCATTACTTTTTCCTTCAAATTTTGCATTTAAATCCTCCATTACAATAAGGATGTCGGCAGTTGTTATTTCTTGTACAGTACGTGAAAGATTATCGTCAAAACACCAGTAGGTGCGTAACATTAAATTATGAAGTTTCCCGAATTTTAGTGAAAAATCTGGCAACCAATATTCAGTCATTTATAGGTTTCCAGGACATAAAACTCTTTCTTGCCTGTTTGTACATCAGTAAGCGACTCCGCTTTCGTGTGGACTACATTCATCTCTTCCACTTTTCAACAAGAGTTCACCCGAAGAAGCACAATGTTCACCTTGTCCATTCCATTGAATCTCTGATAGGCCCAAGTTATCCAATTAATAGGAGTTCACCTCTTAAAAGCTTGAGCCAAGCGTGATGTTTCCAATTATGTTCGCACATTCCATGTGCCAAAATGTAATCTTGTGCTTGTACCAGCCAAAGTCGTCAACAAATGATCAGTCCGGTTTACTGATATTGAAGTTTCTGTAATAAGTTAATTTAAAATAAAACTGCTCATTGACAAAACATATTCAATCCTAATGGCGGGGCCGCCACCTTGAGGCCTTTAGGTCCGCCTGGTTTATTTTCAGGGTATTCTTTCCCTTAGCTAAGGGGTTCCAATTTTGAAGCGCTAAAAACTCGCTTTTCGCTCGATCCATTCTGGATCGAACTTGAAATATATACATATGAGCATTTTGTTGATTGTTTGACTGGGGACGGGCCCATCCCTTCCATTAGAGGGCACATGTTTCGTCTCTTGATGTTTAGATTTTTCAGGGTACCGACATGTATTCTCTCGTCAAGAATAGGAAGACCCTATCCCCAGTACAGTCAACAACCCACACTTTTCGCCGACTTCCTGTCGGATGGCGTATATATGCAGTGTTGGAATTTTTTGGACTACGTCCAATGAGACAACAGTGCTGAGTGTCATCAGACACTTAACTGCTGGGTTCTACAATCTCATGTGGAACACACAGCAACCTGCGTCTTCGCCTAAATGAGCATTTTCTTGATTGTTTGACTGGGGTTTGACTGGGACCCACCCATCCCTTCCATTAGAGAGCACTAGCACTGTTTAGACTCTTCAGGGTACCGACACGTACTCTCTCATCAAGAATAGGAAGACCGGAAAGAATAGGAAGACGTCTCCGCCTAAATGAGCATTTTGCACAGAATTCCTATGTTCGGTTACTATAAAAAATATATAATGTATTAATTTAACCAAAAATCAAAAAAAAAAAAATAAAAACGTCCAGGAAAATATATATAATAATATATGTCGGGTGTCGATCGGTTCATCTCATTTGACATTTTCGAGTGTTGTCCGCTTCGACTGAAGAGTCCAACTGATAAATGGACAAGGCAAAGACTTTTCAACAGGTGGCAAGAAGTGTGGAACCACAGAAGATATTGTCGATGGACCTACAGAGCCATACCCAACATCAAGGAGTGAATGGATAGGACCTGCGGCGAAGTGGACTGCTATATTACGCAGGCATTGTCTAGCCATGGGTGTTTCAATAAGTTTCTCCACGAGTGGATGTGATCAGAATCGAGCCAATGTACTGTGGGGTGATAGATGGCGTGGAGCATACCCTCTTCGTTTGACCTGGTAAGAGAACATTTTGTTGTTCGCTTTGGAGGATACGATGATGAATCTTAATGGTAGAGAAGAGGCTTGGAATACCACATATAACGTTGTTAAGGAAATAATCGAAGGTAAAGAGGTCAAGTAATGCAAATGAGTTGCTTAGACAGCTCTCACATTGAAGCAATGCGGAAACGGATTCCAGTGTGGGATGCGTTGTGAAGAAAAGGAGAGGTTTTTTTAGTCGGTAAGAATCCGATACTACCCTATAACAGTTGAGTGTCTTAGGTAAGATCTTTTTCCCTCTCTTAAATGAAAAAAAAAAAATGTAGAATTGTCATTTATGGATATTATTGCACTTAAAGTTTCTGGTTTTAGTCTTTTTCGATTGTTTAGGTAGTTTTTGTCTTCCACACTTAAATGTCAAATTCTAAATCATTGAAACCATAAGCTTTTTGTTGGCTGCGAAGCTAAAATAATTGTCATTATTGCGGGAGTGATTCTAAAAAAATCAATTAATAGTGCCGCTATTACGTTTCAAAGTTCGTACACTCTTATTGGAAAATTCTTTATATAGTTTTAATTTTTACACCTTTCTCTACAAAAATTAATGGCAAACTACCAAAAAAACTGATTGTTTCCATAATTATACTGATATTTTATATCAACACTCTTTAGAATGTCTTTTAATATTTATAATCACCACACTTTAATTTTTCCACAATTTTTTAGTCAACTTTCTGTAAGATGGGGTAAAATTCCTTCTAGAAGATTCATTAATATTTATAATTAATAATTCCCAGGTCGACATAATTTTTCTAATATGGATGAAAATGCCCTTTTTGTGTTTCATTTAGGTAGTTATTAAAAAACCTTTTCACAAAAATGGCCTAGCACGTTCCATTTTCAAGTACCGTGCGCCTTTAAATCTGGATAACATGTTTCGCGGTGATTCTAGTTCTTCATCAGGATCTGATCCACAACTTTCTGAGAGTACCAGTTGTGACCTTACATTTTTAACAACTACCAGTGAATCTCACTTAATAACTCAGAATGAATTAAATGATTTGGTACGGGACCTGGAATTCACAGGTCAAAACAAAAATTGGAACTTCTTGGTTCCAGACTTCAACAGTGGAACCTGTTAGATAAAAATGCATGTGTTTCACTTTACCGAAAACAGAATGAAAGATTTTCAAGTTTTTATAAAATGGAAGAATCGCTATGGTTTAATGAATGAGCTTAATATGGAACATGTACCTTCTGAGTGGCGTATTTGCATAGATTCGTCGAAATACAGCCTAAAAGCAGTCTTGCTTCATAATGGAAATAAAAACCCATCAATTACTTTGGCCCATTCAATGACAATGAAATAAAACCTATGACAACTTAGCAACCATACTAAATCGCATTAAATATGAACAGTATCAGTGGGATATTTGTGAGGATTTAAAAGTGATATGTATATTGCTAGGACTTCAAGGGGGTTTTACAAAGTATTTGTTTTTGTATCTGTTTCTTGTATTTATGGGACAGTAGGGCAAGAAAAGAACATTACAAGAAGAAAGATTGAGACTCCAAAGATCAAGACTCCACTTCTTAATCCAAAAAGGTGCTTCTTTCGCATCTCCATATTAAGCTTAGACTAATGAAAAAAAATCAAAGCCATGGACAGAGAAGGTAATGGTTTCAAGTACCTAAAAGAAATATCTCCTCAATTAAGTGATGCAAAACTAAAAGAAAGCATATTTATTAGTCTAGGTGATTTCCGTTATCAAGAAAAATGAAATGAAAATAAATTGCCAGCTTAGTGTATTTGTTTTGTAAGTGTAGTGAAAGGATTTCTGGGTAACAAGAAAGATGAAAACTATAAAAACTTCATAGATGAACTCTTGAAAGTCTATGAAACTACTAGAGTATCGCATGTTCTTAAAAATGCATTTTTTACACTCCTATTTGGATTATTTTCCGGAAAATTTGGGTGCGGCAAGAGACGACCAAGGAGAGAGGTTTCGCCAGGATATCAGGACGATGGAAGCAAGATACCAAGGATAAAGATTGGTTTTTAAAAAGAGATAATGCTACAGAAGATAAGAGGAAAAAGTGAAAGTTTTTGTCGCTGTATGACATCTCATGATTCACATAATCGTCAGTCGTCAGTAATGCCTTTGCATAGATTTATCACGTTAAATTTTTATATTAAATACATATTAGATTAGATTGCCGGTTGCGTTGGTGCGGCGGTAAGAGCGCCTGCTTTGCCGAATCCGCGCTGGAGCGGTAGCTGGTTCGATTCCAGCGCTCGGATGGTTATTTTTCTTTCTTCTGTCCGTTTACCTTTCCTAAATGTTTGTGATTGTTTCTAGGCAAGAGTGTAAAATCCGACTACGAATTACCCCTCAGTCACGCCAGTTAAAGGCTGGGTAAGGCCGGATGCCTTCTGAGAAGTGTTCTACGTTGGTCACTCGCCAGTCGGTAGGTTTCCTGATAGACTTATGGGTAGGCACATAACCAAGGGTTTATAGCCCGAGGGGGGTGCTGGCCTGGGTTTGTCGGAAGCTGATGACCGTGGTTCGGAACCCACGTTAAGCTGTAGGTCCAGTCGCTAAATAGCCTAGTTGCTGATGCGCCTCTAACCCAAACACTTTACTTTACTTTATTTTTTAAATATTAGATTGTAAAAATATGTCGTCTCCTTTTTTCCCCACCACCGAGCCCCTGTAACAAATAAACTGTACGTGTTAGATTAATTAGCTTATTATTTCGGATTTAGTACTATAAAATACTTCATATACACTTATTTTCTTTCATCCATGTTACCTCAAAAAAGTTTAAATTTGTTGACATGTGTAATTAATATGACAGCTTTAAGCATACATCAACGTTTTTTTTTTATACGATCTCCCGAACTACTCTATATGATTTAGCCTAAAGGTATTCGCACTCTCTCTAAGGGGAACATTGACTTATCCCAGATATCAAAAGGATTAAGCTCTGTGGGGGGCCTTTCCCTGTTATCGGGACTCAAGGTGACGCCAAAAATCTTTGATGTTTTTGAGTTGTTCAAGAACTTTTGAACTGTTCTCGAAGTTCCCAGTAGTGTTGTTTTCTGCAAGGGCTTGAAAAGTTGCTCGTTGAGACCAAATGTTCTTCAGCAGGCTCTTTGGAATAACACCCGTTGTTGATATAATTAAGGGAACTATTTCCACACTTTTCATGCCCCATTGTTTCTGAATTTTTTCTCTTTGCTTCTTTAATATATTATTGTTATTAGGAATGGCCACATCTATAAATAGAGCCCCTTTAGATAATTTATACCGGGCCTGTTGTGATCCAGTCTTCGCTCCCTGGGTACAGTACAGTCCTAATAGATCTTATTATTATGCTTTCGAGATCTTATATATTGTAGTTGTAATATGGAACTTTCTCTTTTGTCAACTGCAGTTTTATTGCAAGTTCCTGGTGCAGAATCTTTGCGACTGCATCGTGCCTATCTTTATAATCGATAGCCGCAAACATTGTACATTCTCCAGTAAAGTGTTGAATGGTTTCGGAGGTCGAACATCCGTATCGACACTGATCGTCCACACCACCAGCATCTCGAATAATACATTTAACGTAATTTCTAGTGGCAATAATGGATTGCCACTATAAATCCCTGTGTCTAGGGGAACATCTGTCCTGCAGTTAGTCAATAATTCGACGCTAATATGTCGACTTGTTCTTGGTTGACCTCATTCGGATGTCTCCCATGCAGGTATTTTTCTCTCCATGCTTGTAACTTTTCTTGATCAGTTTTCGAACAGCTTTGTACTCGCTCGCTTCAATTGCAATGGCGTTAACACATCGATCTAACATATAGTTCTATGTAATTCCGTTTCTACTTGTTTGAAAAAGTGTGATCGCATGCTTTCAATTTATTGATCAAATTGCTTGCTTATATCGACCAGGTCTCTACCGCCTTGCTGTCGTTGCAACGTGGTGCGTTCTAAACTACTTCGTGGGTGATGCTTTTGTGCTTTTGTGAGCAGTGTTCTAAGCTTGAGTTGCAGATTTTGTACATCCGTCTTACTCCAGTTGACTACCCAAACGAATACGTTAATATAGAAACCGCATATGTGTTGATAGCTTTAAACATATTTCTGCTATTCAGATTGGACTTGATCACTTGCTTTACCCTCTTGGTGAATTGAGAGTTGAGTTCATCTTTCATTGAACGATGATCAATGCGTCGTGCTTGTTTCATTCCCAGGTTCTCTTGCCTCGTAAAAAAATCACCTCGAGCAAATGTCAAAAAATAGACACATATCTATGGCCGTCATTGCCTCGATAGTTTGGCCATTATGTGTCCTAAAAGCGTTGTTTTGGAGTTTGCCTCTGATGATATGGATGGTCCGACATTTTTCCAATCCAAACTCCATTCCGACATCACTAGAAAATTCCTGCACTATTTTTAACATTTGCTGGAGGTGATTTTTTGACGAGGCAAACAATTTTAGGTCGTACTTAGCCTAGGTTAATCAGTGTGAAAAAGAATTCATGGCGATGTAACACCAAAGGGGACCAAAGGGGTCTCCTTGGAAAATACCTCTTCGAATAGGGACATTGTCTGTTATTATATTATTGTCAGCCTCCTTAGCTGGATTTTGGTTCGCCACGTTGACATTAAAGAGATTGATTAAAGATGGACACATTTTAAAAATCTTCAAAACTTCTATGAGCCATTCATGTGGAACGGTATCAAAAGCCTTCTTATAATCTATATACGCCATGTTTAGATTTCTATTTTTGGCATAAGCTTTGCATATGACTGAATCAATCACCAGCTGTTCCTTGCATCCCATTGCGCTTTTAGTACATCCATTCTGTTGCACAGCGATAATAGTATTTCGCTCGCAATGCGCATATATGCGATTACCAATACATGCTGTTATCACTTTATGTAGCGTAGGAAGACATGTATCGGGCGATACTTGGAAGGATCCTGAGTATTTTAATGATCCTTCCAATATTATTATTACTACGATATTATTAGTATGATATTATTACTACGATATTATTAGTATGATATTATTACTATGATATTATTACTAATAAATATAATTTTTCACTTAACAATAATGTTTAAAACAAATGCGTCTTTTTCGTTCAAAGTCATAATTATCGCATGTTTTTCTTTTCCTTTATAATTTACCTATCTATTAAATAAAACTTAAAAATTATTAAAACTCCAAATACATTGCAGTTAATTTTTGAAATATACAATTTCACGTATTCTTTTATTTTCTTTCAATAATGGTGAAGTTATTTAACACCTTGACGTATATATGAGTTATAACTAGTTAAAAAAACTTTACAAAATACCCCTGTACGTGATATTAGCATACTACGGCACTGACAGAAGTCCCGTAAGAACTGTATACCTCGGGTTACATTTTACACGCTCTTTCACCAAACCTTCTTCAGTCTTCTTCCGCGCCCAACATAGCTCGCCAGACGTGAGGACAATTGAAAATGCGCGGGAACATTTAAACAGTCGCTTGATACTGTTAATTACTGTCATCATCATCAGCATTTTCTTATATGTAAGTAATTAGTTGAATTATTTTAATAGGTAAAAAGTATTGTTGGGATTTAGTCAGGGTGAGATTCTGATTTTGTCCTAGACACACATACTCTTGATTTATAATGTTCCAGATCCACTAACATTTATATTTTGTAGTTCGAGTTTGCCTTTTTAAGCTTATTTACTGTACTGTATTTATTAATTTTGTAATATTAATTCCATTTGACTGTATTATACATTAAATGGATAAATACAAGATAATATTTTAAAAGTTTTAAAAACTTGTTATGGCTTGTCACTTGTCATACTATTACAACTTTGTTGAATTATTTTTTACTGTTTTGAAATTAAATTTGACCATTGAATTTGAAGATATTTATCACTGAACAGTAGATCACTTTATTTAACTTATCGACGCGCTATATATATATATATATAGAAAATATATATATATTAGAAAAAAAATGAAAAAAAGATTCAAAGTTTTTTCACCCTCTATTTTTGAGTTTAAAACTGTAAATAATTTTTTTGAAGACTGAGTGTATACTTTGGTTTTTTCGAAAAATTTTTACCTTACACTTCTGTCCATTTAACAATATTTAAGCCTAGTTTGATCGTGCGATTTTCTACTATTTGGGATGTGGGATTACAATTTTTTTTTTAATTTTTGAAAATTTGAAAGGAAATTCTCTCTATAAATCATAATTAAAACCAATTTTTGTTGTTAGATATTCTTTTTTTTTCATTAAAAATATAATATCACCATAAAATCATTCATTATTAACTTTAAAATTAGCCGCGCAACTTGAAGACCGACTTTCCCCAATGATGTTGCTGTTAATTAGTTTTATATATTCACAATGAAATTGTTTATTTTTAGGCATAATTATAACTTTTGTCACATTATTTATTAATGAGATTTTGGTTTAGTCAATTGTGTACTTTTTTATAAATATTTAATTATGTAATCTCAACATCAGCGCTTTATTCCATTTCTCTGGCATATTTTCTTCTTGCCAAATTCTGTTCATTAACTTCCATGTGCTTGCCACCAAAGTATCACCACCGTGTTTCAGGATTTCAGCTGTTATACTGTTTTCTCCAGCACTTTTGTTATTTTTTAACTGCTTTATACAAACTTCTACTTCTTCTTTTGTAGGTGCATTTATAATTTCATTATTTTCTGCAATCGCATCTTCTTCTATTTCATGTTCTCCCCAGTTCCCTTCTTCACCAGTCTCATTTAGCGTCTCTGAAAAATATTGGGCAAATCTTTTCAGTTTTCCATCTACATCTCCTACCAGGGATCCTTCTTGAGTTTTCAAATAATGGGGTCTTCTAGCGCTACTGCCTTTACTTTTTTTTAATTCCTGATAGAAATTTCTTATCTCTTTATTAGCATATGATTCCTCCTATTTCTTTTAATTCACGTTCTAAAAGTTCTTTCTTTTTCCTGCTACATATGGTCTTGGCTCCCCTTCGGATGCGATCATATCTTTCTTTGTTGCTTTCGCTCCTTTCTTTCAGTAATCTCAGACGTGCTTTGTTTCTTTGCTCCAAAACTTGTTTACATTCTTCGTCGAACCACCTATTTGTTTGATTTTTTTTGGGTTCTCCCAGTATTTTTTCTGCTACCTCCTTCATAACTGTTTCAATCCGTACCCATTCCTCCTCTAAATGTTCTTTATTGAGCTTAATTCCTAGTTTTCTTTTCATTTCCTGTTCGAAATGCATTGCTGTTGTCCTATCTTCTAGTTTTGCTACATCATATCTTTTCCGTCTTCCCCCCTTTATATTTTTTCTTCTAGGTGGTCTTTCCTGTTTCATTTCCGTTATAACTAATATGTGATCGCTATCACTATCAGCTCCCCTGAAACTTCTAACATCAGTAACGTTTTTTGCATGCTTTCTTTCTATGAGGACATGGTCAATTTGATTCTTTGTCTCTCCATTTGGAGCTATCCATGTTTCCTTATGTATGTTTTTGCACTGCACAAAAAAGGAGCTAAGGAGGAATGTAATAACTACCGCGGAATTGCACTGCAAGACGTGACCTACAAAGTGATGGCCAAGATGATTAAAGATCGACTAGAGAAATACCATAACGAACAAGTAGGGGAATACCAAGGAGGGTTCAGGGCAGGAAGATCAACAACCGACCAGATATTCATCATGAAACAGATCTAACAGAATACTTATGAGCAAAATTTGAGTTTACATTTGCTGTTCATAGATTATCGGCAAGCATATGACTCCATTAGCAGGGAAAAGGTGTTCCAAGCAATGAGACAACTGGGGGTCCCGGAAAAGTTGAGGAAGTTGGTGGAGATGACTGTCAGGAGAACAGTAAATAAAGTTATAGTCGATGGAGCAATGTCTGAGGAGTTCATTGTAAAGAAAGGATTGAGACAAGGCGATCCACTGTCAACAGTTTTGTTCAATCTGGTGCAGGAAGTGATTCTGAGGGAGAGTGGCATCAATACCAAGGGGTTAATATATGGTACCAGACACCAATGTTTGGCTTATGCCGACGACATTGTACTGATGGCGAGATCCAAGAAAGAAGTAGTAAAGGTTTTCAAGATGTTGGAAAGAAAGGCGAGAGAATATGGCTTAACAATTAACGAGAACAAGACCAAATATATGGTAATGAAAGATAGCACCAGAGGACTCTCCCCTAATTTAGTCATTGATTGTGCAGTAAATAAGAAATATACAATAGAGAAAGTGGAACAAGCTGAATATCTGGGAGTAACACTAACGAGTAAAGGGGATGAAGAAAAGGAAATAGAGAAACGACTAGCGAAAGAAAGCAAAGCTGCAGGAATGTTTTCAAAAATTTTAAGGGCAAAGAATATAACAAGAGCAGCAAAAGTAAGAGTGTACCAATCAATACTAAGGCCCACGGTTACCTATGCGTGCGAGACATGGACGATGACGAAGAAGGAAGAAACTAAGCTGGAAGTCTGGGAACGAAAAATATTAAGGAGAATTTTTGGAGGAGTTAAAGTTCTGAATGAATTTAGAAGAAGAACAAACAAAGAAATAGAAGAACTGTACAAAAAACCAAACATTGTTCAGGTGGTGAGAGCGCAGCGAGCTAGATGGCTAGGGCACATAGCGAGGATGTCCAGCGGGAGATGGGTTAAAGGAATTCTAATGAGAGGCGAAGGGGGAAGGAGAAGAAGAGGGCGACCGAGGAAGAAATGGCTGGATGAGGTGCTAAATGATTTGAGGAAAGTAGGAGTGAGGGATTGGAAGACTGATGCTTTGGACAGAAAAAGTTGGAAAATAAGAGTGAAAGAACTCGAAGCCAAGGACCACTAGGCCTGTAGAGCTGAATATTATTAATCTCAACATCGGTTTGATCTTTGTTGTAAAACATTAAAGTTAGAAAAACATTGATCAAAAAACAGTTTAAGACAAGCTTCTATACAATTACAAGAGGAATTTTATTTTGTAACAATTTCTAATTTAGCACCATTAACTAATTATTTGACAGCACCTTTAATGCATTATAGTGATCGCTTTAAAATAATACTATGTCCAAATCCATCATCCGATTGTTATTTTGAAATGTGTGTTGCATGAACTAAGTGCCGAGGAATCGATGTTCTTAAAGATTTATTAGACGCCTTATTTGATGAAAATGCTGTAGAATGATATCGCATAAAAATATTGCATTTGAAATATTTGTTGTAGCCTTGAGAGAGTTATTAAGAGCTCATCAGAATTTGTACACTTATTTTGCGATCATATTGTAAATGTTTTGCTTCATGATTTCATTGTCAGAGAACAATCTGGCTTTATAAAATTTACAAAAGAATCGTTACAAGATAAAGGGTTCTTAGCTATTTGTGACTTTGCTGAAAACTATGCATTTGTAATTCAGAATGCTGCTCCGGGATTTCATTGGAACAATAATCAAGCAACGATTTTTCCAATTGTAATATATTTCCAGGAAAACGACGAATTTACTCATCGGAGTTTAGTCATTATTTCTGGTGACAATAATTATGATGCAATCGCTGTGCATGTATATCTTAAAATTATTACCGATTTCATAAAATAATTGTTTTCCAATGCGGATTTTTTTAGAAACTTTTCTGATGGTGCTTCGCAGCAATTTAAAAATGTCAAACACTTTGTTAACATATATTATTTTGCAACAACCCATGGCAAAAGACTATGTGATTAGAGAAACGATACGAGGGCATTAGAGGAACGATAAAAAGAATGGCAGCGAGAGCAAGACTTTAATCACCAATCAATCAGCAAATAATAATAGTTCAAGAATTTTATGAATGGGCATCCGAACCGAATAGTCTACTAAATATTGCTGGGAAATTTTCACAACATTATTTGGATTGTGAACAACATTATTTGGATGCAAGAGAAAAATTAAATTACTAGAAAAATTACTACTGCTAAATCAATCACAGGGACACAAAAATTGCACTCACTAATTTTAACTGGCAATGGTAACAAACTTATAAAGAGTATTCTGCTTCGAATGATAGTCGTGTATGCAAAATTTTCAAAAAAACACGCAAATAAAAACCTTTATAATTATTGTATTTAAATAAACTAAAAGACTGACTATTTACCTTAAACACCAATTATTGACGGATAAGTTTAAAAACTAATTCAAAATAACTAGGTACATAACAGGTGCATAAAAAACGGTCTAACTTGGTCCATTTTTCAAGAAGTGATGGGCAAAACACCAAAAAAGCGCGATTTTTTTCAAAAATTGAAATTCAATTAATTATTCAATATTCAATAGAACTAATACAAAGGCAAAATGACGTTTATTTCTACTAGATGGATGACGAGTACTCGACAAAAGAATCTCCTATTTTCTTCATCTCTAGAAAGATGGAAGAAGGTCAATAAATTTTTAGATATATTATCAATTAAATTTATGTTTTAATCTACCAACAAATGTCATAGTCTATGAGGGAAACAACAAAAGACCTGATTCTTAAATTGAGTGTATTACATTTTTTTTCAACCGACAAGTAAAAAATTGTTTTTTTACATAATAGTGATATTTTGTTGCCAAAAAAAAACAGTAATTTACAACAAATTGATTACGAAACAGTTGATGAATATCCGTTACTTTTTGCCATACTGTTACATCAAATAAAAGAATGTGATAATTAGAACTCATGATTTGGAACTGAGGAACTGTATGGTTTTTTTTTTGGTTTATATTTCATCGAATACTTTCTTTATTGTTGTAATTTCTTTTGAATGAGCCCGAGAAAACTTAACCTGTTGCGCTGAAACTGGTTTTAATTATTATTGTTTTAAATTAATTGATGTGATTTTTTATATCGTGCTCCTTTTCATTTAAAGGTTACATTGAAAAGTCGAAAATGATGAAAAATTATTCGAACTAAACAGTTTTTCAATAAGAGTGTCAGAACTTTGAAACGTAATAGTGGCAACACTGTTTGGAATGACGATGCCACTTATAAACTGCTGTGTTCAATACATTGTGTCAATTCACCCTGAAATGATACCCCCATTTTTTTAAATACATTTTATATCCCATTTTTTAAAGTAGTTTGGGTTAGGTTCAGGATTGGGTTAGGTTCAGGTTCAGGATTTGAGTAGCGATTGCTATGCCATCCATGTATATGAATATTTCAGCTGCCGTTGTTGGTATATTTGACACGTAGGTGTTGAATTGCAAGAGTGCTAGTACAAAGCCTTGTTATCCATTTAGATCTACTTAGATACTTAGACTTATCTAAATGTTGAGCGACAGACTGTCCCTCAACATTTCGTTTATCAGTCGTAAGAAATCTTTGCAGGGGTAAGTTGATATAGCTTGAGAAGTAAGCTCTCCCTGCATACAGTGTAGTAAGCTGAGGTTAGATCACTGAACACGGCGGAAGTTTTAAGTCGTTGGAATCCGTTCTCGATGTAGTGTGTGAGTGCGAGGACCTGGTCACAACAGGTCCTTCGGGACATAAATCCAGCTCCGAAGTGTTAGTGGTCTGTAGCTTTCTGGGTTGTCATCAGCTTTTCCCGATTTAAGAATTGCAATGACCTTGCTTTTTTTGAACAGTTTTGGGAGCTTGTGTGATTTCAGAATTTCGCTATACAGGGTACGGAGCCATCGTCTTGCGTGTGCGTCCAACTGTTGCATGAACTTAGGGTAGATAATATCTATTAAGGCTTCCTTGACTGGTAATGTTAGAATTACTAGGTCCTCGTGTAGAACCGCGTTGTAAAATCTCTACGTTTCGGGTTTCACTTTGAAGGTATTATCAAGAGAATCTAGTTGATTTGCCCCGAAGTCTCAATCTGCCTACTCCCTAGGGTTCACAACTAGAAAAAAGTTCACATATATATCACATATCACATATATAAAAGTTCATATATATATATATATATATATATATATATATATATATATATATAGATTTTTTTGTCTTCGTTCGTAGTTTGTTTGTTCTGTAAAATTTGAACGAAACAATAAATAAACCGAAACAAATAGTGGTGTACACTGTACACACTGTTGTGTACTTACACTTCTACTTCTGATCGCAAACATGTGCCCGTCTCTCAGCGTTTTCAAAAGCTTCTCAGCATTTCAGAAAATATTGTGGCTATATCATGCCGAATGTTGGCCTTTAGGGCTTCGATGGTTGGAGAGTTGTTGGCATATACTCTGTCCTTGAGATAGCCCCATAGGAAAGCCAACTGGGACGGTCAGATCTGGTGAGGGAGGTGGATATCTCACATCACCCTTTTTCGATTCGGAGGATGTTGGCTTAAAAGGTCCATTGTGGCTCGAATGGTGTAAGCCATGGCACAATTCTGTTGAAGTTACCTTGAATGGTGTGGCCTTCCGGTAGCTGCGATAACAAAAAATATTAATCATTGCCTCATAGCGCTCTCTGTTGACCGTCTGAGCAATACTTTCTTCATCTTCGGAAAAATAAGGTCCAATGATTCGTTCAGTTGTTGTGGCACACTAAACCGTTACGGTATATATACCCCTGAATTAAAAGGTCTCTGGTGAGTTCTTTTTGATTTCTCGCTGTCCTAAAATCGACGATTTTCTTTATTAGCGAAGCTGGAAATGAGTTTCGTCGGTCATCATCAAAATGTCAACAAAATTATCATTATTTACTGCGAGGTTTACAAATTCACAGACGTATTCCAGACGAAGTAGCCTATCTTATGGATGAAAAGCTTGGACCAACCGAATCTTGTAGGGAAAGAGTTTTATTAAATCTATCCTTAGAATCCGCTGTAGGAACTGACGGGAGATCTGTAATTTAGCAGAACGTTTTCTTGTCGATGTTTGGGGTGAATCTTGAACGACCATTACGAGGTCTTCCGATGTGTCTAGTATCCCCAACAGTTCCCCTTTCTTGGTTTTGAACCCCGAACTGTTTTGGTCATTGTACGCCTAGTGGGTGACTCAACAACATTGTGAAATCTTTTATATTCACGTTGCGTTAGAATTATTGAACGATTATTTTCAAAAAACAAGGTGACTATTCTGATTCGCTAAACAATTGCGTAGCTCTTCATACTTGAATTCTCTGGCCTTTATCTGTAAAATAAAAAAGAAAAAACTAAAAACTACAAACAATTAAAAACGTTATGATTTTTCAAAAATATTTATCTTATTTTGCGTCACCCTGTATATATAATCTTAATCGAGACAAGAAAAAGTTTTCAAGCATATGCCTATAACACTTGGCATTTACGATTTCTGTTTGTTCCTCTTCATTTTCAATAAGAAAGGTCCAATAATTGTTTGTAGGGAAACTGCCCATCACATTACGATTTTCTCACTATAGAGAAACTGTCCATGAATCAATTATAAATTTTCTATGGTCCAGTAATGCGAATTTTGTTTATTAAAAAATCCATTTAGATGAAAATGGTCCTCTTCAAATATTGACGCTGAGTTGAAATAATGCTTTTTCCATTATCAAAGGAAATTGTAACAATTTGGGTTCTTCCTGTAAGTGAATTTCTTACTCCATTTCCAATTTCTTACTCCAATTTCTGGCTCCATTTTCAAAATTCCTGAGTTTTTAGTTTATTCTGAAACAAAAAAACGGAAAAAATATAAACCCAAAATTAAGATAATTTACTATAAAGAGGCGAAAGTTTTTTTGCGCCATTCTGTAAAGTGTAGGGTAAGTATCACGCGATCATTTTATTTTGATGCCATTTTTTTTTCGAGATATTTGTGACAGTTTGTAGTTTGGCATTTGGTGCGGTGCAGACGTGTAAATGATATAGATACATACACGTTAAGAGAATACTTTGAAATTGTTGTCATTTTCATAAAAACATAATTATTACAATTTAATGTGAATTTAGGCGAAAATTTTAAGAATCCGGGCACCGCATCAGGAATCCAAGAATAGGGCGAAGCGTTGAAAATATTGCACGTGTGGAGGAGTCTCCAACAACGTCGATTCGACGACGTAGTGCATAATTGGGGATTTCTCCAAGTAACTTATGCTACAGTTTATGTAACTTACACAGGTTCCTCTGTAAGGTTTAAATTGTTCAAGACCTGTGGCCTACAGGCACTAATAAGCGATTAAAATACTGTAATGCCATCATAAACCACTTCCAGCAATTGGCAATTTTCATGCAAAATTGATTTTAGAACTGCAGATTATTTTTTATGTAGATTTTTTAAGGAAAAGGTTTAAGCTGGGTCCACGCCAATAAAAATTTGCGTTGAAAATTCTGTTGAATATACTGTGGGATGAAAATATTTACGACGCAAAAATTCCACACAGTCAATAAATATTTGTGTTGTGCGCCATGTACGCCCCGCTCCGACTGTGTGTGCTGTAGATTATGTTATTCCAACAAGCGTCAAAAATAAAATTGTTTATATTTTTCAGTGTCTATACTTATTTTCTGTAGTTTATACTTTTCTGTTATGGTACAATTGCTTCATTCAATAACGCCTTTTCTTGTGATTTTTAAAATTTTTCTTAATTAAATGGTTCATTATTATGAGTGCTGCACACTTCTTCTCTAACATAATAATATGCTGGGATATGCTTTGACTACAATCAGTTACTCAGTAAATAATAAATTACTAAACAATACATTTCAATATAGCCACGTCACGTAGGTATCTTTTTGAAACTAAACATATTAATTTCACTTCAACAACACGTCCATACACAAATCCTGTGCGCCGCAAATTTCTTTGATGTTTGCGAGAAAACTGACAACAGAAGGTTTGTGTGCGTGCTGTGTGGTGAAAATATTTGTGTGCCAGAACATCTAGATTGCCACGCATGCACACCCCATACAACACATACAGCCCGCACAACGCAAATTTTTATTGATGTGGATTCAGCTTTACAGTCCGTCACAAAAGTCTACATACACCAGGCAATTTAGTTATATTTTAAAAACTGTTTAAAGCGGGCTTTTTTATTTTTACAAGTTACATTCCCAACACAAATAAACAACAATAGGCACAGAACCAAATTTTTAATTGCAAATTACATTCAAACATAAATAAATAGTCCTGAACAATACCTCACAAAAGTAAACATACAGCAAGAAATATACAACTTGAAGAAGTAAAAAATGATTTACTAGTATTATTTTTTCTAGTATTTAGATCATGTATTCTAGATGAGCGCTTGAAACAAAACAATATAGTCTTGCTGACTTATTACTGGCAATGAATGATGTTTATACATTCCTCACCAGCACCACATTTCACCAAAATTATGTCTCGTGCAACATTTCCTTTTCACCTTTAATAAATAAAGATTTGTTCGTCAATACGAAATATGGAAAAATTGAAATTCGTGAATATTGAAGAAAATATATTCGTGAAAAGTTGCGAGAGTAAAATATATATATATATATATATATATATATATATATATATATATATATATATATATATATATATATATATATATATATATATATATATATATATATATATATATATATATATATGCAGTGTATATACTAGATAATCTACAAAACAGACATTGTTAAAATACCTTTTATCATTGAAATATAAGAAAGATAGTTACGAAACAATATACAGCATTAAGAAACTTCGTATAATTATCTCTTTCTAAGTTCTCGCCTGGACCCAATTGTCAAAAGTTTTTCAAAAAGCCAGTCGTAATATTCTCAGGAAAGCAAAACCAGCATTGCTGAGAACGAAACATTGAATTTGATTTGTTTGTCGATTAAGAGAAGCGTAATTTTGAAAGTTCCTTAAAATATCCAAATATGTAAATATATAATTAAACCTTAAACGTTGATCTACAAATATGAATATTTTGCTACGATGCCGCTTTAATTTTCCATATTTCGATTTAATACTTCTAATGGTATTTTATTACAATATTTTAAGAATCTAAACCTTCAAAAACCTGAAATATAGAGTGTTAACTTACAAGAACGAATGAGGTATCTATTTTGTATACCATACAGATTCAATCATTGTTAATGGAAATCCATCATAGTAATAATAACAAGGGGCGAGGTCTTTGTACATATTCTCAGAAGCTGTACATCTTCATCTAAGAAGCAGTTATAGTATAGACAAAGCTCCGGTCTTCCCCTACGTTTCTTAGGAAATCGAGACAGTCGTGGAGACCTCAAGATGTAGCATTTATTAGAACTACTCATTTTCCATGAGAAATACAAATTATATTTTAGTATATTTTAGGCATCCACCTTAAGGGAATATTAATTAATATTTAGGCTTTTTAAAAGTATATTATTTTTGTTACAATGTTACAATACAATACAGTCCATCGAGTTTTCGGTCTTCTCCGTGGATGTTTACGATCAAGCGGTATCCAGTCCAGGACCGCCCTGGACCATCTTTCGTCCCATCGCCTCGTTACATGGCCTGCCCACTTCCATTTCAATTGCTTTATTCTTCCAATGATGTCACTCACTTTCGTTTGTTCTCTGATCCATGTGCAGGTCTTTCTAGCCCGTCTAGTAATGCCGAGCATACATATTTCCATTCCCCTCTGTGCTACTCGGAAGTTTTTGAACTGACTGTAATGTGAGTGTCCAGGTCTCACTTCCACATGTCATAACGGGCAGGACACACTGATCAAAGACTTTTCTTTTCAGGCAATGTGGTAGTTTGCTCTTAAACACTATGTTGAGCCTGCCAAATGCCTGTCAGCCACATTTAACGCGTCGTCCCACCTCCCGGACGGAATCCCCTTCCATTGAAACCCTCTGACCTAGAACGGATTTGGAAGTTGTGGATCACTATCCACAACTTCCAAATCCGTTCCTAAAATAGAAATATTTTTGTCCTCAGCAAATTTATTGAACATGACATGACTCTTCTTCTGGTTTATTTTTAAGCCAAATGGTTCCCCAGCCCTTTGCAGCTTCTCTGGGTTTTGTGAAAGAAGAACGATATCATCTGCGAATCTAAGATGATTTAAGTATGCACCATTAATCCTTATTCCATGCTGTTCCCAATCCAGATTACAGAACGCTTCTTCCAGGCAGGCTGATAAAACAAGACGCAATATTGCTTCACCCTGTCGTACGCCCCGCTCTACATTTATTCCCACCTCTAGATCGTCAAGGTGGACTGTCGCTGTAGCTTAATCATATATCGATCCTAGTAGATGTACATAGGCTTTCCCTACACCTTGATTAAGTAATGTATCCATTATAGCCCGCTTTGAGATTGAATCAAATGCCTTTTCATAATTGATAAAAGCCAAGCACAGTGGCATAGTGTATTCGTTGTGTCTTTCTATGACCTGCTGTAGGACCTGGATGTGATCCATTATACTCAATCCACTTCTGAACCCTGCTTAATAATATCCCAATGTATGTCAAGTTCGATTAACAGTTCTTGCATTCGGATCTCCGTTTTCATTGTCCGTATATTAAGCGTAGCAATGTCAAAATTCCAATGGCAGCCTGATCTAACCCGGTGATTCTTAGCACCCTTTGCCTTGGGGCAGATCTTCCCGCTGCCGTATGTAGTTGCCCCTTGGCCTCCGGGGAATGAGGGCCGTGTTTGACGTTGTACTGTTATGTTGAAGGCATGGACCGTAATCTACCACGCTGGTCCGATGCGGGTTGGCAGATTTTAGATCATGTTAGTCTGAGGCCTCTGCCTCGATCTGTCTGTCAGGGACGGAATGGCTCAAAGCTTCATTGTCCTACTCAAACCTCTTTACCACGTCAAGGTTTGATCCACAAAGGGGTGATCCAAAAGAAAAAGTAAAATATGGAGAAAAGCAAACCAAGAGTTAAAACCCGAAAATTTGATGTCAACTCCATGGCAGCGGCTGAGTTGCGAAATTAAGTTTTTATTGAGAGTAATATGGATCATCGTATGTACCTGCCAATTTTGCGTGATAATTTGTTACCCTCAGTTGAAGGTTTGGAATTGGGAAATCGGTGGATATTTCAACAAGACAACGATCCCAAACATACCGCGGCACTTGTAATGGAATGGATCGTATAATGTTCCTAAGCAACTTCATTCACCACCCTACTCACCCGATTTAAACCCAATCGAGCATCTTTGGGATGAGTTTGAAAGAAGAGTGTGAAAATGTTTTAAATAATATTAATAATAATTTTTTTTTAAATAATATGTGCATATGCTTTCTCAGGTGTATGTTTACTTTTGTGAGTTATTAGTATTAGTTATGACTATTTATTTATTTTTAAATGTAATTTACAATTAAAGATTAGGTTCTGCGCCTATTGTTGTTTATTTGTGTTGGGAAAGTAACTTGTAAAGATAAAAAAGCCAACAATCAAACCGTTATTAAAATATAACTAATTTGCATGGTGTATGTAGACTTTTGTGACTGTCTGTATATAAATAAGCCCCAAACAATACTGCAATTCAGGGACAACATTAATACCAGATATGTTGACAAAAGTTGTGGAAAATGTGTTAAAAAGGGCACAAAGTTGCTTTGCTGCTAATTGCACATAATTTTCATTTTCGAAAGTCGAAATAAACATATTCTAGAAGTATGTCTTGTTATAGTCATAGTTCTTAATAAAGAAGAACAAACAAACCGTTACCGTTATACAAATATATTTTAATGAAGTACTTCGTGACACGAAAAGTTCCATTCCGAGTATCCATTCGCAAATCGGTGTTAGATGTACCAAATTGCGAGCGAGTCTTCGACGTACGCGAGCGAACTCGTATTCAAATTGCCCAGTAACCCAGTGAAGAAAAGGCCCCCGCGAACGCGGAGATACAGTGATACGTAACTTGACCTTGAATGGTAATGACCTCTGAGGAAACCAGCACTCAAAATAGTCATCAAGTTGGCCGGCGGTACCGCTAGTCGTACACGAATTGCGTGATAGCACTTCCTCCTTTCTCGCTGGCCACAAATGGAGATACATTTTATTGGCTTACCACTGCTTTTCTTTTTTTTCTCTTCTTTTTTGTTGTCGCTAAAACGTTTTGAAGTATATGAAAAAGATATAAATATCTTTATGATTGTATGATACGAGGGCCGTTTGAAGTGCTCGACCTGGCACATAAATGGCGCAAGTACGCTATTTGAAAATGACTATGATATTATCAACTATGATTTGATATGCTGCGAAGTTTCAGCCTGTTTGGCGGTCAAATAAAGCAAACAAGATTTGACATTTTCTGAAAAACAGAATAAAATTGACCTTCGTTTTCTACGATACAAAAGTGGGTTGCTGAATTTAAATGTGCCAGTATAAATAATATATAGATAGATAAAGATAAGGGTGATTATATAAAAGTTGGGTAACTTTTGAGGATATTTTGTTTATTAGAGTTATTAAATTAAAATTCTACAAATTCAGGTGTTTGAGATAGTTAATGTAATGAATATATTGTTCCAAATCGGGCCAGTCACTTTTTTAAGTAGATTATGAGATATTTCAAAATTTGAGAATTTAATTGCCAGGGGATTGACGAGAGTGACATAGAACTGATAAAATACACAACTTCATAAAATTTATAATGGAATTTAATAAAACTTTGTACAAATCTCTTAGTATTTAATAATGATACATGTCTTTTAAATATTAAAATCACTTAATAAGAATTAAAAATAATTATTAATACGTAATACTGTAGAAAATACTATCTCAGTCTTCAAAACAGTCTTTTGACATTTAACGTAACGTTATTCTCACTTCACTTGTACCACTTTGAGTTAGTTTTACTTAACAGTATACATTTTCTAAGTAATCAACAAACATTAGAAACAAAAATCAAAAAATATTTACCTTAAAAGTACTAATTAACATGAAATTAATAACAACAAAATAATCAACTATCAATCAACTATCTCAGTCTTCATAACAGCCTTTTGACATTTTTATGTATGGATCTTATAAATCAAGTAAATATAATGAACTTTGCCTTAAAGGCATCAACAAGAAATAGTAATAAATAAAATAAAATGAGATCTTTTTCTCCACAAAAAACTAAAAATTATGCAACAATAAAATATTAATTTTCGAAAACATCAATTTTTTCCTGAACTCTATTCCTTTTTGTAATAAGGTTTGGTACGGGTAGTTTTTTTATTATTTGGTCCACCAGAACATCTGACACATCTCTTTCATCCAATTTAAATAGACTACCATTCTGGTTACAAGTCTTGAGGAAAGTCACTCTCAATTCACTGGTTGTATTTAGTACAAAAATGTTCAGAAAAATTCATATGTACCATGGCATCGGTTTCAGATAAAGACTCTTTCAATTGCTTAATGACATTATGCTGGTGTACTATGTTAAAAGAATGCCGGAAAAATTTAGCCATATCGTTTTCAAGCTTTGTAATGGCATTTCTAGGTAACATTTCCTGTGTTTCCTTTTTACCCTTCATCACAAATCGTTCTTTCTTCGTTTTCAGATCTGTTATAGACTCTTTCTTATTCATCCACTGTTTTATTAAGATCGGTTTTGAGTTATCAAATTCTGTATAAGTTAAAGTTTTGGAGCAACAGTTATAACATGTTCTCTCTAGACATCTTTCAGAATATCGATCATACCAAAGTAGTTCCAACATATTTTGATGATCACTCACTGTTGTAAGTATATTTGCTTTCTTTAGAGCAAGTTGAAGGTCCATGTTTTCGTGGATCATGCAACTACAAGTATCACGGTTTGACAATGTAGGGGGTACCACCCAAAATGGTCGAAGTCGAGTAAATAGGGAATAACTGATTACACATGGAATAGTTTTCAAAAATTTCTTATGAAGATTTTTCATGGTATCAAGTAAATATCTCTTCTGTTTTTTAACTTGTTTACGAATCACAAATTCTTTCTTTCCTGCAGCGTGACGGCTGTTAGAATCATCTTCTAAAAATTGCTGCACTAATCTTCGCATTTTAATATTGCCTATTTTTTTTATTTGCCAGGTTATGTCCAGTTTTTTTATAGGTGACGGCTTTGTTTTTTATTCTCCATAGTTTGTATTTGTCTACTATATTTCCAGATATAGCTTCATTAAATTGTTTTCTTTCTTCATGAGTCTTTAGTTTAGTGTAGTTTTCTTCCAATTGAATTTTAATGACTTCCCCAGAAAGTACCCTTTTCACTAATTCTTTCTTTTTAGTTATATCTTCACTCATGTCTTCAATTCTGGGCTTTGGTGTTTTTTCAGCAGATTTTATAACATTTTTTAACTGCTTTTTAACTCGTTTATATTTTTGATGCTGAGTATTTAGTTTAGTTGTAAGCTTTGAAACTGTAGCCTTCATCTTTTTTAATTCCTTGTTTCTAGACTTTCTCTGTCTTTCACTTCTCTTTTTAGCTTCTTTTGCTCTTTGGTCTTCGTTAATAACAGCTCTATAACGAACTATGGGTTGTATTTCATCGTCAGTAGTTGCAGTATTCTGGCGTATAAAATGATTAGGAGTTTTTTTCAAGAGCTGCTTCTTTTGTCTGTAGTTGGATGAATAATTTTTTCATTTTTTTCTAGTTATTCGTTGCTCCCGTGGTGTCATTTCATTAACATTTTTTCTTTGTCCTTTCTCTTTTTTTCTTAAATACTGCAGTTTTTGTTTTTCTTTGTATTCCGCTAATTTAATGGAGTCGCTTTTAATTCTGACCAAGCGAGCCTTTTCGGCTTCTCTCTTTTTTTTAATATATCTTCCCTGGTCAATTTGTTTTTAGCGTGCCGCATGATGTTTCAAACTGAAATATGAAATAGAAATGTTTATACACGATAGCAAATATCTCATAATGTCTTTTTAAATTATATTCTTTCATAACAGCAACCTTCTCTCCAACTGTCTTCCGTAATAGCAACCTTCTCAAAGATATCAAACACACGGGCTTTTCTCGAATGTTTACAAATAAATACATAAATAAGTTTCTTCCCTTTTTTAGAAAAACTCGCGACTCATCAGCGATTTTGCTTTTTCGATTCATATCTATTAGAGCGGCTATATTAACATTAAAATAATATACGAAAGAATATTGTTGCCGTAATATTGACGGCCGTGGGAGCTGTTTATATACCCTTGTCGTTCACCTTCCAGAATCTTCTCAAAGAGGGCGCGAAGTGTCCAGCGGAACAGTGTAGTTTTCGCACGACCATTCGCTATTAGCTTGGAGCACCATGACAATATCAATAACACGCAAGCCGTTATCAATTATTATTGAATGACCTCATCATAATAATTTAAATGCGTAACGACAACTACATGAGTGTAAGCTGAGTGTACACCATGTCAACTTTTGTAAACGAAGTTAAAGACTTGAGACTTAGACTACTTACTTAGACTTTTAGTCCTAGACTATTCTTTGCAAGATTTTCTAGTTCTAGATAACTTATTAGGCACTTTATTCATTTTAGTTGTGGGCCGTGAAAAAAACGATGGCGGGCCGCGTTTTGAAGACCCCTGATTCAGATGATATATTCTAGATGAGCGTTATTACTGGAACTCAATGCTGTTTATACTTCACCAGCACCACATTTCACCAAAATTTTGTCTCGTGTAACATTTCGTTTTCACCTTTAGTGAATAAGCGAAACAGTTATTCGTCAATACGAAATATGGAATAACGGACCTCGTAAACTGACCGCAAAAATCACTGGGGAGTATTACTCTTAAAGAATGGACCAATTGTGAGGTGATCTTTATCGCAAAAGTTCATATCTGGCTAAAAAATGCTCTTTCACCACCACATTGTGCCCAGACTTAGGTTAGGTTGCAAAATTTCATAGCCTAAGCTTCGAAGTTCTTCCATATCTGTCGGATTTGGCTTTCAGCGATCACATCTAGAAATGGCTGGATGGATGGCGATTCACATCTAATGATGAGGTCCAAGCAGAGCTAACTTCATATTTTGTAGACTTGTGCAAATCGCATTAAACTGAGGGTTTAACGCAAATACAGGAAATATTAGAAGCATGCGACAAACAGGACACAAGCAAATTTTTTCCAGAACATCAAAAGATGATTATTAAAAAGTTTTCACCCCAGAGAGATTGTGATCAAGGACGTAGCTGAGGAAATAATAACCAACAGTATGTTAGAGTGGAAGAAATATTTTGAGACGCTGTTAAAAAGAACCACATGAGAACCTCAAAATGATAGGGTACAATTTATAAATGTGGCTCAGCCTTTGGTAGAAGTACTATGGCTACAGAAGGTGGAGGAAAGTTTAATGAAACTCAAAACATACCTCCTAAGAAAGGAAATTTATAAAACTATCGGGGCATATCATTGTCTTACACTAGCTATAAGGTTCTAACAAATATAGTAAGACAGAGACGACCTATATTGAAAGAGGAATAGGCAATTATTAGCAGGGTTTAGAAGGCGAGGCTTTGTAACACAGGTAGCCATGATTTTTGTAAAATTGATGAGAATGGTCTTTTTGCGTTTCATTTAGGTAGTTATTAAAACACCTTTTCACAGACATGGCCTGGCAAGTGCCATTTTCAAGTACCTGCTTCACCTTTATATCAGATTAATTGAAATTATTTGTACCTGACTTTAGACTGAACAATGTAGGAATTACCACAAGACGGTAGAGGGGGTATTTCCACATTATTCTAAGAACTTCGGAAAAGCGCAGTTTTATTGTTTTCTATAGTTTAGTTTGTTTCTGTCTCATTTACAGTACAGTCAAGTGTTTAAGTCGATATTATATAAAATGGCAAGTTCTAGTCATCGAGTTTGCATAAGTCAAAGTCAAAAAAGCCTAACTTTTATATTTTAAGTGCCAAATTGGAGATCAAGATAAAAATTTGGCTCCTCATGTATGTTGCGTGAGTTGTCATGTAAATTCAGTGCAGTGAATGCATCGCAAGAAAAATTCTATGCCGTTTGTGGTTCCTATGATGTCGAAAGAACCTACTGACCATGTAAGTGATTGCTACATTTCTATCACTAAAATAGAATGGATTTCAAAAAAGCACAGGAACAACATTCAGTATCCAAATTTGGCTTCTGCACTTAGGCCAGTTCCTCATAGCCACGAATTACCGGTATTGATTGCGCCTTTAAAGTTGGACAACATGTTTCCCGGTGATTCTAATTTTTTATCAGGATCTGATCCACAACTTCCTGAGGACACGTGTTGTAGCCCACCACTTTTAACGTCTACCAGTGAACCTCACTTAACCCAGAATGAATTAAACGATTTAGTACGTGACTTGGATTGTTAAAACAAAAATCGGAACTTCTTGAGTCCAGACTTCAACAGTGGAACTTGTTAGATAAACATGCCACTGTTTCACTTTACCGAAAACGGAATGTAACATTTTCAACTTTTTTTGAATTTTGAAGAATGATCGTGTGTCTGTTATGATATTGATGGTTTAATGAATTAATTTAATATGGAACATGTACCTTTCGAGTGGCGTATTTTCATAGATTCGTCGAAATAAAGCCTATAGAAGCAGTCTAGATTCATATTGGAAACACAAATCCATCTATTCCATTAGCCCATTCAGTGACAATGAAAGAAACCTATGATAACTTATTAAAAGTGATAGATATATGGCTAGGGCTACAAGAGGGTTTTACAAAATTTTGCTGTTTTTTGTATCAATGGGACAGTAGGGCAACAAAAGAACCTTACAGTAAGAAAGATTGGCCTCATAAAACTTCTTTTTAACCTGGTACATAAAATATGCCCCCTTGTTAAACCAACAAGGTGTTTCTTCCGCTTGATTAAGCTTGGAATAATGAAAAACTTTGTCAAAGCCATGGACAAAGAAGGTAATGGTTTTAAGTACCTAAAAGAAATATTTCCTCAATTAAGTGATGCAAAACTAAATGAAGGCATATTAATTGGACCTCAAATAAGGAAGCTTCTGGTGACTTCCGTTTTCAAGAAAAATTAAATGAAAAGGAATTGGCAGATTGAATTCACCAGAACGATGGAAGCAAGATACCAGGGACGTTGGAATCCACCTATGCTGGGCGACTTCTGCTGGTTTTTAAAAAGAGATGATGCTACAGAACACAAGAGGAAAAAGTGAATGTTTTTGTCACCATATGACATCTCATGTCAGTGGCGGATTTACATATTTGCGACCTGTAGGCTATTCAAATTTTGCCGCCCCTACCGACCTCTATTCGACAATTTCATACCCTAATTCACAATCATATTAATTACAATTTTTTTGTCAATGAAATTGTAACTTTATGATTTGTGCACTATTGTCCTAATTACTCCACCTTTTTCGCGTAATTAGTATGATTATGAACTAGAGTCGATGTGTCAGTTCTTAGATTATTTTTACAGCCCAGCGATTTAGTTAAGATTGCACAAGAAATAGTTTTTGGCGGGTACTAGTATATATAAGCGTTGGTGCGTCTGTTGGTGATCGTGTAACTTCTGAACGACTTGACCGATTGAGGTCACATTCCCACAATATATTTATTTTATCGAGACGATAGTTCATATAGACGATAGTTCACGCATATCCTATAGGTGGCGCTGTAAGCAAATTATTAACAACTTCTATATTTATAAAAATTCATCGCGTCACAAAGTAGTCGATCGATTGATTTGAAATTTTGATACAAAGCTCCATTTCAATACTCGCGTGCTTTTATAGTAAAATGAAACCTGTCAAATCCCGGGCGCTCGTCGAGCGTAATTTCGGTGTATTCCAAGCGTTTTCATACTAATAACTGGCAGTCTTTGCAAGTGTGCTGTTTGAATTTAGGTTGGGTATATTTCTGAGCTAATAAAAGCTCAATAATGTACTACTATTAAGGAGGGGTAAGGTATGCCTTAATGCTACTTATACAATAATGTACATTCGGTAAACGTTATTAAATAATATTGTATTGCGCTTACTTAAGTTTAAAAACAACAAACGGTAACAATCCGGTTGATGATGACGATAAAATTCAATTAATTAAGTTATAAAAGTTTTACAATACCTTTTTGTGCGATTTTGTTCGCACAATCATCAATTATATCGTCGTATGAAATTTTGTTCGTTAGTTCTGACTCTATACACAAAAGGGCTAAAGTGTTTAGCTTTTCTTGGCTTAAGGTAGATCTTAGATAATTGTTCACCTGTTTTAAGCAAGAAAAGCTTCTCTCATCCAAACAATTTGTCGCTGGTGTACAATGCAGCTATGCGAACTGTTATATCCAAGTTTGGATAAACGTTTTGCAAATTCTGTTTTCGCAGAAACGAAGATAGACTTTTCAATGATCCAGATTCTGGTTTTACCAAAATTCTTTCAGAAGATAGGTAACATTGAAAATGTATGTACTCTTGAACTAAGTCAGTCTCTAAATCATTCGGATACATTTCTTCCAAGAAAAGGGGTTTTTTCAGTAAGGGTTGATGATGACAATTCACTCATTTTGGTCAGAAATGAAAACTTTTCATTAAATCTGTTGTAGGCCTCCCGCCGTTTTTCTAATTCGGATACGAGTCTATCAATGAGAACGAGAAATGTGTTAACCATTATATATATTTTTTCTTTTCGGTTGTCTTTTTACCATGTTTTTTGTATACTGCTTCGAGACGTTTAATTCCATTGCCTTTTCTTCGAAATACTTAAAATGTTCTCGTTCAACTACGAAAAACTTGCAAAGAGATTCGTAAACAGTCGTTGGTCGGCTGGTCCGCAACAGCCGTTGGTCGGCAACAGTGACCAAATCTACGGTAGAAGCCTGAATTTGAACATTCACTTTGTTTATTCTTCATTCAAAAAAACATTCCACACAACAATCATTATCGCCGTTTCCAGTTTTTCTAAATTCAAAAGTATTCCCATCGCTTCGTTTCGCGTTACAGGCTTTTCGGTACAATCATCCTTGACTGATTCCAAAGTTTTAAGAATTTCGGCCCAAGAATCTCTCAAACTTCTACTTGCGTCCTCTCATGCCCCAAATTTGCCGCTGCTAAAATCTGCCACCTAGTAGGCTCCAGTCTACTCAGCCTGCTGGTAAATCCGCCACTGTCTCATGTAATATATTTTTTATTCACACAATCTTCAGTCATGTATTTGCATAGATTTAATTACGCTTCACATGTTTATATTAAATAAATATTAGATTTCAAAAATATGTTTTTTGTTGTTTTTTTCCCTACCACCGACCCTCTATAACAAAAATTATACGTGTTACAGTTATTAGTTTATCATATTCGAATTTAGGACTACAAAAACTTTATATACGTCTATTTTCATCAATGTTGCCTTAAAAAAGTTTAAATTTGTCGACCTGTCCAATTTCAAGGCGTTAAATCACTTGACCGTGGGAACCAATTAACAGGTCCGTTCTTCGAAATTATTTTTTCATTGAATTGTTCCCTCAATACATTACTACGTCCTATTGGAACCACATCTCCTCCAGATCAATACTCCTCCAGATCAATACTCCTCCAGATCAATACCTCTCCTTCAGATCAATTTGGAATTAAATATTCATTGATCCTTACTCTGTAACAATCCCCATTAACGAATTGCTAAATTTAGATCTTCATCAACATTGTCAGCAAGAGCGACGATATTTTCTTCAGACCGCACACTTTTTTGTCTTGTTTTTGTTTTATGTGCACCATAAAATTCTCAAAATTGCTCTATGAGTTTGTCCCACAGAACACTGATTTTGAAAATAACTTTCAACAATTTGCTCTCTGATGCTAAATGTTCCATGATGATTTACTAGATATTTGATGTGCCATGATGATTGTCATGATGACATAGCCATGCTGATTTGACAGTGACCCCTATAGGAAGTTCGAACATACTAAAAAATCACCCTCTATATAACCGATTTTGGGCGTTAATATTTCTTGTAAATTTGTAGAATTTTTCTTGAAGTTTTTTAAGACAAGTTGTGTACTACATAATCGTTAGTTTAAATACCATTTAGCAGCTAGCCTGCTTTTAATTACACCTGACACAAAAAACGTTGTAAGAGTTATTTGTACACCTGGTTTTTTCACGATCTACTGAACTAAAACCACTGAAAGCAACTGATGTTATGTTTACGGTTACAACATCTGCTCCTAATAGTTATTTAGCACTCACGAGAAAAACAAGATTCGTTTAACATCTCTAGTTACCAACTGTTAGTGGCTTTTTTGTTACTATAACTGTAATGTTAATCGTTAATTTATGTATGCATATGTCCTAAATTCTTTGCTACTTGTTACTTTTTGCACACAATTAATTTAATGGTTTTGCCTTAAGAATTTTTAAAACAATCTTTGAATCAATGTAATACAGTACAATATTAAACGATATTAACTGTTGTTGACTTATTAATTTTTATCGAACTCGAAGAAATTAACCATTAAACACCAAATCACTGTTTTTAACTTCTCGACATGCATTCCGCTTACCATGTTAGCATCATCAGGAGATGATTAATCTGAGAATGTTAACATGTTTAGCGAGCCACGTGTCGAGAAGTTTAAAAAATCATTTGGGGTTTAGTGTTAATCTCTTCAAGTTTAATGTTTTACATCGAAGGTTCCAATAGAAGAATTGGAAAAGAATAAATAGATATAGAATAGAATAAACATAATAGAATAGAGTTGTCATACGTTATAAAATTACAAAAATTAAATAAATAAAATTTTAAAAAATTAAAAAACACCCTATCTGTTTTTATTTCAACATCATCATTAAATAATTCTAACATGGTTAGCGAAACGCGCATCGAGATGTCAAATAAAGAGATTTGGCGTTTAGTACTAAATCTACTCGAGTTTAGTCTTTCCCACTGAAGGTTCCAATAAAACAATTGCTCATCATTAATGTTATAATGTAATGGTTCAGCGGTGCCTTGATGTCAATAAAGAAATGCATGCGAGCATTATAAATTATGAAAATGTTTCGATAAAGTAAGGCATGATAAAGACAGGCAAATTGAAATAATTTGGTCATGTAATGAGAGGCCGACGTTACAAACTATTGAGAGTGATTGTGTAGGGAAAGATAGAGGGCCTGGGAAGACGAAGAATGTCATGGCTGCGGAATTTGAGAGAATGTTTCAACTGTACATCGAACCAGTTATTTAGAGCCTCTGTAAACAAGGTGAACATTTGGTTTTTCAATTATTAGTTAGTTATTATTATTAATAACCTTTAGTTTTAATGATGGTTGCCAACTTTCGTCTGAAGATGGCACGATAAGAAGAAAAAGAAGTGTGTCTTAATCTCGCAAACTTCTTTGAGAACGGGTTTATAGTCGGGAAAATAGTCACATAGTATCAGATCGGGTGAATAGAGTGGATATTTAAGAGTTACAATATCTAACCAACATAGGGTAGAGCGGGGCTAGTTGAGAAACTTTTCGCTTGATCTCCCATAACTTTAAGAATATACATCGGATTTAATTGATTCTTACTGTGTTAGGTTCGTAATTTACTCTTCTCCAAAACGTCTAACGGTGTAAAAACGATCCGAGTACAAGTTTAAAAGTTATTGTCGGAAATGCGAGAACTCTCCGAGTTGCTCAACGTGGCCCACTGGTGGGGCTAGTTAAGCAATGGCTAAAATGAACTTGATGACTGTATAGAATAATGTGAATACAAAATAATTGTAATCAACAAGCAAATATTTATTTATTGTGATTATTACATACTCATATTGTTATTAAATCCCTGGAAAAATAACATCAAAATCAAACAAAATTAAATCTTTTATTCTTTGGATTATTATTACACTTTTTATTTTTAAAATTATATATTTAAGAATAATTATAACGCAAATGAATATTAAATTAAAGCAGTAACTAATTATGAGATCAAGAATATTGCTAGGTGATAAATAATCCCAAATTATTAATCATCTTTGTCTCTATCACAATTAAAGCAAATATAGGTTAGACCAACGTTTACACTAATTTTTCCTACAGCTTTTACTGTATCATTCAATTGTTGACTAGTAGCTAAACCTTTTGAGGTCTTTCTTTTATATGTACACATCCTAAAATGTAATAATAATCATTAATACAATTATCAATATAAGTAATCTTAATTAGTAAACTTTCATCACATGCACGAATTAATTGATGGTTATTAATTTATTAAAGAAAAAATTGATTTTCTACAATGAACATCTAGTGGGGTTAGTTGAACGCGCGATGCTCAACTAGCCCCAGTTGAGACAACAAAATAATAATTAGGTTATAAAAAAATCATAAGAGTTAAAAATAAATAACCATCTATAATCGAAAGAACAATAATTCCTCTTTTCTTTTCGCCATTTACACTTTTGTTGTAGGTTGCTTAGTTTTCGAGATATTTCGATTGCACAACTTGCCCCTATGATCAACTAGCCCCGCTCTATCCTACCTAATTAACGAGAGTTTCAACAAGCAATAGAACTTTTGATTTGAACTTGAAGAATTTTTGATTTTGAATTTTTTTGTTTGATTAAGTTTGATTTAAGTTTGTTCAAGTTTGATTATGATATTTTTCAAGCGTTGACGATTTCTGAAACATTGGGGTTGAACTTTTACAAAGTGTCCGCTTCGATGGGTACAGTGTTTGTTTACACTCGACCACAGATGAGGGGTAGTTATTTATCGTATGGCATTTCGGATACATATGACAAGTAGTAACATTAAAACAGTCAGAGCACAATCATGGTTCAAAACACAATATGGTTCATATGGACCATATTGTTGTATTGATGCGACATAAGGCATATGTTATACGCGTATTCAAGGTCTGTCAAGCTAGAATTGAGGACCCACTGGATGCCGGATTGACCCTCGTTGATATTTTTAAGGACATAATCTACCAGAACATTGAAGAGAAGAGGAGACAAGACACACATCTGCCTTCACACCAGTAAAAAATTCAAATTCTTCTCCTCTATATCCACTATGGGCTACACAGCACTGTGCATTCGTATAAATTTCCCGAATAAGGCGTATAATTTTTTCGGTTATTGCTTTTTGTTTTAAAACTTTCCATCAGGCAGGGTGGGCTAAACTGCCGAATGCCCTCTCAAAATCGATGAATAATAAGTAGAGTGGCGATGTCCATTCAGCATTGTTCTAGTATGATCCTAACAGTATTTATGTGATCAGTACACGAATGAACCGGTCTGAAGCCTGCTTGAGCTGGACGCATTTCTGTTTCTATATGTCCGACCGATCTTGTTAGGATGATTTGTGCTGTAACTTTAATGATTGTGTTTAGTAATGATATACCACGCCAATTGTCACAAATATGCAGATCTCCATTTTTGGTAATTTAATTATTAATCCCTTTTTTCAATCATCGGGAACATTGTTTGACTTCCACATCTAATTTATTAAGGGTCGTAACAGTTTAGAACACGACTCAGGGTCTGTCTTGAGTAATTCTGCTGGTATATTATCCAGTTCCGGGGCTTTGCTGTTTTTTAATGCTCTTATAGCTCATAGTATTTCTAATTTCGAAGGGCATCACAGTAAATGGCAAGTTGCCTGCTTTTTCTTATTGTTCTGCCCCCCTATTGTTCGATTTGTGGTGATCTACTGAGTTGTTCTGGGAGTGTGATCAGAATTTGCCCGGAGATTTGACGAATCGTGCACCGCTGATCCTCTTACCTGATAATTTCTTGTTTATTTGATAAAGTTGTCTGGTGTTGCCGTTTGTTGCAGCGGTTCGTGATTCTTGAGCCATTTGTTTAGCACACGCTCTTTTATCATGACGTTCAGACCTTTTAACATTCGTATTTAACTCTCTATATGCTTCCTGTCTTTCAAGTCACCGTTCTGCGCTTTGTATCTGTATTATTTTTCTCTCTTTCTCTCATCTTCTCCGAATAAGCTCCCACGTTTGGTCGGTTATCCATTCCTTTCGCTGATTATTCACCTTTCCCATGGTGGTTTCTGCACTTTCTTTTAAGATATTGGAAATTATTTCCCAATTCTTATTTTTCGATAGTAACTGAAAATTATTTCTCAACGTCTGTTTGTAACTTCCTATTCCTTGGGTTGTGGCTAATTTGCTGATGTTGTGCCTTTCTCTTCCAAGAGCATTTGGTTTGTTGCAGATGTTTGTTGAAGGTTTCAGTCGTATGCAACCCGTTAGAAGGTGATGGTCGCTAAAAATATTTGCACCTCTTCTGTTTCCATCTTCTTGAAATCATGATGTGATCATTTTGATTTTGGGTCTTTTGATCAGGTGAGACCCAAGTTATTTTGTGAACCCTTTTATGAGAGAACAGAGTACCACCGATCAGTAAGTTGTAAGTTGAACAAAAATTTCAATTCATTTCAGGAAAAAGTGATCGTATTTGGCCCTGGAGCAGGTAAAGAGGCAAAGTGAGGCACTTGAGTAAGACCCAAAATGGGGAAAAATAACAGGAACAGATGGTTTTTTTATAGTATATCACTTGGACAGGGCTAGGTAGAAAATCGAGGTGGAAGTTCGACTAGATCACGAGAAGAAAGTGCGAGTTGAAAGTTAGCGGTTTCACGTTTCGAGTACGAAGAAAGAGTTTGAGCTGAAAGGTTGGTGAAGAGAGTTCGGGGTGAACCGTTGCACGTGGACAGTTCAAGATAGATCACGAGAAGAGAGTTCGAGTTTAGAGTTGCACAAGTTTAAGAGTTGATGGCACCAGTTTAAAAGTGCACGTTAGAGTCAATTCCCTGTTAAAGTCAAGGTAAATAAGTATTTTGTGAACAATTAACACGAAGAGTAGTAAGCCAAATCTCGCAAAACTTAAGGCAATAAAGTGAGAAATTGCCCGTTAAAAGTGTAGTGAATTATTTGTGAATTTAAGTGACTAAATGTATATATGTGTATAGTCCGTTTCAAGATATTTCGTTGCTCTTCGGCAAAATGTTAATTGCCCCAAAAAATCTCAATAAAAATATTCCTAGTTTCTTAAAAGGTGCCAGAGTCGGAGTGGTTTAACTTCTGAATAATTTTAGAAAAAATAAAATATTGTTAAATTATGATTAAATTATTATTCTGCTTATCCTTAATGTAGTATCTGAGCTCATGTTGGTCGATATTCCAATGCCAATATGAAAAAGCAATTCAGCTCCTCTCACCTTAACATAATATTTTACGAACAATGTAACACATCGTTTGCCAGAGCACGGCCCGTTGTCCCACTATGGCAATCGATTTCGGGATACCCAGGCTCTCGAGGTTCTTTGAAAAACTCTTACTTATCAGACTTTCGGCGGATATAACGAAGGGCACTACATCTACCTTACTCAGTTTCCATTGGTTCTTCAAGTCGTATGCCAGATTTTCATACTTTGTGGATTTTTCCATCTCGGTTTTTCTAATGTTGTGAGAGAGCGGCACTGCGATGTCAATTATAAAAGCTCTTTTCTCCTTTTTGTTGATCAGAACAATATCTGGTATGTTATAATCAACCGTTTGAGCAGTAGAGATAGGTCTGTCTCAGTAAAGAATAGTATCGGATGATTCAAGTACAGCAGAAGGCGAGTACTTATAATATGGAGGTGCGCTTTCCAATAGCGAGTATTTTAGTGCAATTTGCTGATGTAGGATTTTTGCTAGCTGATTATGCCATCCTAAACATTAGGAGCAAGGGCCGGGCAACCACCAATAAGGTGCTAAATTGTTTCCCCCAAAGTACCGCATTTCCAGCACTTATCTACTACGTCCAAGTGCAGTATATGCCTTTCATAGTTCCTTGTTCTTGTTACCCTTCTTGAATGGATATCGCGAACCCTTCTGTTTCTGGGTACAATAGTCCATCAGTCAGCCACTTTATAGACAATTGTTCGTCAATTCAACGTCATTTTCGAGTGACTTAGGAAACCCTCCATGTAATGTTTGTCCTTTCCATTCTCGAACCCAATCCATGAGTGTTGTTATCAATACGGTTTTGGTTATTTAGGTTGAGGGGGGTGAAACCCCGGTCCTCATTTGCAACCAATTTCATTAGCGTACTGTTTGAATCAATGAAGTGTTTTCTCATCCTATTTTCTTGATTGAGACAGAGATTTTTTACATTCACAAGGCCTCCGCCCCCCAACTTTCTTGGGATGTATAGTCTTTTCGTCGATGAGTTTGGATGCAGGCATCAGAACTTTATTAATGTTCGGCGTGTCAACCTATCAAGTTCATCAAGGTCAATTTCTGACTATTTAACAATGCCAAAAGAATATGTCAGATTTGTTATTATTATTATTATGTATGACTAAAACTTTGTTTATTGGTTTGTGTATTTTGAATTTATTAGTACAATAATAATAAATAAATAAATAAATGTATCTATTAGTACAATAAAAATTATAACTTAAATTTAATTATAATTCAGTTTCGCTGTCACTGTCATTTTGATCTACATTAATAATAAGTGGTTCTATATTGTTAGTAAATGATACATAGGAATCTTCTATTTTAATAACGTGGTTAATCTAATTTATCCAACTTTCTTTGGGAATACTATCTACAACCTTCCTAATTAATATTGCACCATTTGCACTTAGAAGATATGTTTTCTGTTCTAACATTGGATTTTACCTGATGCCACATATGCTCAATTGGATTAAAAATACGGGGGGAAGGCTTAAAACCATATGTCCCATATCGACAGCAATGGCATCACATATTTCCTTTTGAATATTAAATGTCTTTAATATTTCTAGGTCACATTTCTTATAGGCACTGTCGAAGTATATATCGTTTTTTAACATATAGTTCTGCATTTCCAATTTAGTGTTATTTGCATTAGAAACTTTATTTTTTGGCGGTTATGATAAATAGCATTGTCAATTATAATTTCGCTTTCCTTAGGCACATTGGGCAAAATACTATTTATAAACCAGTCTTCAAAAAATTCTGCTCTGGTGTCGTTATGGCAGTCCAAAGATGAATATTCTTGGAGGATAACCGTAACAATTTGGAACCCATCCATTCTCGGGACCAGCATGTAAAATTGTAATTCTTTTTCCCTTGTTCGCTGGGGCTTTGGTTTGGCATTTTCTTGATGTATCTACCCATTTTTTTCCTGGCGTCTCATGTGTATCGAACCATGTTCCAAGGTAGATACTTGGACGATTTTCTAATCTGTATTTTTTTATAGACTTTAAGTAGTTAAACCGCCATCGTCGCAATTGTTGTGATTCCATTAATAGTTGTCTTTCATTAATGGTCCGATATGCAAAACCCATTTGAGATGATATTCTCCGGAGGCTAGTTCTGCTGCAAAGAATGTTGGTTTCATTTTTCCGTAGTCGGTGTTGCAATGAAGGTAATATAGGCATCGTTTGCTCTTCATACATCGCATAAATTTTGCTTCGAATTAAGTCTTTGTCGCTTTCGTCAACACATTTGATTTCACCAGAATCACTACGGACTTTTTTGGCTTTAATTGGCTTCGTGACAATATCTTTAACTGTAGACAATGGAGTTTTCGTTAATGAAGACATTTCTGCTGTGGCTGCATTTACATTAAGTCCCCTATTCAATAAAGAAACATACACATTTTTAACAATTTGCTTAGCATCGAAAGATATATGTTTTTTTTTTAATTAGCATTACCGGAGGCACAATGATCATTATCTTGCCAAGAACGCCACATTTTCAGCAACAAAAAAAATTATAGAAATTATACAACTGCACTGTTTATGAAAAGAATGCCAACTAAACTAAAATATTTTGAAACTACTAAACCAGGTATAAAATTAATTTCATGTTTTTACCTGTTATTTTATTAGGTCTGGCCCTGTTTACGTCTCTTGCAAATTTGCTGGGTTTCGTTACGGCAGGGGTTATTAAGAGTTTATTGCAGCCAATCGGTCAACGATATATCTTGAAAAGCACTTTATCTTCTGCTTATTAATTCAATAACCAAGATTAATTTCGCGAACTAGCGCACCCTGTGGAAATATTATTATCACCCTCAATGTGCCGACGAGGTTTCTAACAGAGGACTTCTCGCACAATTCTAATGGTTTTTATTTCGATTATTAAAGTTTTGTTTGAGTTGAGATATGTGCATTTCAATTTAATAGTTATAAACCAGTAACTTTCTTAACAACCTAATATTCAAACAAAATACGTCCGAACTTATAAATCACCTAAATGTTTGAACATGTCTTTTCGATCGTTTCAGGTCTCCCCATAAAACGCACCTACTTAGTCTCCAGGGTAATACGAGAATAACGAATCTTTGCACATGCAAAACCCCGAAACAATAAAAAATAGAAACCATATATTAATAAAGTCATTAGCATATTTTCACTCTGGTCTCCGAACTGATTGTTTCCTTGATGATTTCTTTTGTTACTTGAAACATTCTTTAACATAATTTCTTCTATAAATGACTGTTTCATACCGGGATTGACGCAATGACATGTTGAAGTATCTATTGTTACACGTGGGATTGAAATCTTTACATACGGCCAGCTATACATTCACTTGATTCGTTACGATTAGGGAAAACAATACGTCATAAACTTGGTCCATTAGATCAGATTATTCAAAATCAAATCAAATTTAAGGATATTAAACAAAACAATCTTTACTTAAGAAAGTACGAGCGATACTTATGATTTTTTTGTTTTCGTAAAACTTAAAATAGTTACAGAAATTCACAATTTTTATTTATAATATTAAAATAAACTTTATTATTATTATTAAAATATTTATATATATATATATATATATATATATATATATATATATATATATATATATATATATATATATATATATATATATATATATATATATATATACTGATTTCAGTCTTTCGCTATATTTTCATTCTATTCGCAGTCTTCCTACATTTTTCTCTCTAGCCAACCTCCCAAACGTTAACCTTTGCTGATCTTAGGTCCTCTTTAATTGCAACAATCCATTTAATTATTTCTACTTTAGCTCTACTCCTATTTTCATAAAATTCGACTATTTGTCTAGTTAGCCTACTCGGATTCATCCATTTTATGTGTCCGTAAAACTTACGTCTTCTTTTTCTCATATCGATATGTATATCCGTGTATTGTTTGATTTCTTGGTTTGTCTCAGTTTTGTGTTTTTAGATGTGCCTTTTTTGTTGTAAATGTTTTCATAAGTCTAAATGCAGTTTCCATTTTTTGATATCTACCCTTATTAGCCGCTTTTTCCAACTCGTTTTCCATGATTATTTCACCCAAATATTTGAATTGGGAGACTTGTCTAATGTTACCATATTCTGTTTTTAGAAATGGTGTTCTTAGTCTATTGCAGATCAGGTATTGTGTCTTTTCAAAGGAAATTTGGAGTCCTAACTTTTCTCCTGTTTCTTTTAGAATTTCAATCTGTTTTTGTGCCGTTAATATATCTTGAGCCAAAATTGCTAGATCATCAGAAAACATCAGACAATCATTTTTGATGTTGGTTCTCTCCAGTTTAATGGGCTGGTCAATATTCAGGGCCGACTTTTTTTCACGGCACTCCTGTATTACTTTTTCTAGAACGCAGTTAAATAAGAGTGGCGAGAGTCCATCCCCTTGTCTCACTCCAGTTTTAATTTCGAATGGCTCTGAGATGTAAGCCATGAATTTAACTTTTGACCTTGTGTTGGTTAGTATTGCTTTAATAATTGCCAGTCCTTGTTCTTTCAAAATTTGGAATAAAGATTCGCGGTCAACAGAATCATATGCTTTTTTGAAATCCACAAATGTACCTATGAGATTTTTATTGTATAGTTTTTGATGTCTTAGGATCAACTTTAGATTCTGGATCTATTCAGGGCAGGATCTGCCCGGTCGAAAACCTGCTTGATATTCACCTGCTTGATTTTAGGTTCTAACTGTCCCTGTGCTCTGTCTAGTAGACATTGAGATAGAATCTTGAAACAAACTGGGAGAAGAGATATCCCTCTATAGTTGTTTTCATCCATTATATCTCCTCTCTTATGTAGTGGATGGATTAGAGCATCTTTCCAATGTTCTGGAATTTGTTCGGTTCGCCAAACTTCTTGTAGAATTTTAGTTATTTCCTTGATTGTATCTGGACCAGTGGATTTCAAAAGTTTAGCAGTGATTCCATCTTCCCCAGAAGCTTTGTTATTTTTAAGTCGCTTGATTTGCCTAATAATTTCATTTACATTCGCTGGTAATGAATCTGGGTTTGTTTGTTTAGAGTTTAGTGTTGGTAATCTGTTTAAGAGCTCAGGACAGTTTAGTATTTGTTTAAAATATTTCGCAAGTTCTTTGCAATTGTCTTAGTTATTTAGAGCTAATTGTCCGTTTTCCATTTGGAGAACGAAGTCTTTGGGGATTATCATCCCCAAAGACTTTGGGGTTGATAATCTGTTAAATGTTTTGTAAAAATTTCGGGTGTTATTTTTTGGAAATCTTTTTCTATTTCGTTAACTTGATTGTTTTTTTACTTTTAAAAAGTCTGTAGTTGCTGTACTATAGAAGTACAGCAACTGTAGTATAAAATTTGGATTTTTTGCTGATTCAATGTTCGCCCCAATTCGTGTAGTTTTCCTGGGCGTAGGTGAGAGTTGATATTTATCATTCCAAAGAAAGTTTTTGTTTTCGGTTTCAGACGTTGGCCAGAGGTCTCCGACTTCCTCTGAAAGATTTTGCTTTTAAGCCCGAACGCCCCAGAATCCGAAAGTCCCGTTGTACCAGCAAAGCTGGCAGAGGATTGTTTACCTCCTGGGGTAATTTTGTAATTACTAGAACGCTTCATCTTGTACTTTGAATTAAAGGTTTGAACCATGACGGTTCAGAGGTTAAGACTGGAGGGGTTAGTTACAGAATTTAAATCTCAGCCGCACCATTGGTGAACAGACGCTGACCACTCAACCGCTTGAAGACAGACACTAAGTGGATTTAGTTTTTTGCCTTGGTTCGGGGCTGCTTATTTTAAGATATTCGCAGCTGTCCATTGATATCTAATAATTAAATAAGGTAAATTCTGTAAGAAAAATAACATTTTAACATCAAATTCAGAAATGTCCTACATAGTAACAATTCTTTTTGTGAACCGGATTTTTCCAGTATGTTTTAAAAATAAGTGACAGTGCGCTATCCAGACGTGTTTCAGTCTTACGCCGTAACATGTTTCCCTCCTGTTGATCCTGCGAAAAGTTTATTGGAACCTTTTTCGCACCACTTCTGTCAAACAACAATGAAACTTTACAGGTGTAAAGTAGATAACACGATTGCGATGCAATGCCTTCTAGCGTTAAAAACAGGTCGAACTTTTGTACTTTTGTACACAATAACTCTTATTCTATATATATGTATATATATATATATATATATATATATATATATATATATATATATATATATATATATATATATATATATATATATATATATATATATGTTATCATCATCATCATCATCATCATCATCATCGTCATCATCATCGTCATCATCATAATCATCATCAGCCCGTGTTGATCCACTGCAAGATCTCTTCAGGATGCTTCCAACTTGCACGGTCCTAAGCTTTCCTTTGCTTCTCGGATCCATTATACTTAAAGATGTCATCGGTCTTCTTTGCGGACGTTTGCGATCAAGCGGCATCCACTCCAGGATGGCCTGTCAATCTCCATTTCAATTGCTTTACTCTTTCTATGATGTCACATACTTTCGTTTGTTCCCCGATCCAGGTGCAGGGCTTTCTGTCTCGTCTTGTAATGCATAGCATATATCTTTCCACACCCCTCTGTGCTGCCCGAATTTTTTGAATTGATTGCGATATGAGTGTATTATTTTTAAGTGTGTTATTTTTAAGCCAAATTATTCTCTAGCCGTTTGCAGTTCTTGTATGCGTCTTTGCAGCTTCTCTGGATCTTGTGAAAGGAGAACGATATCATCTGCAAATCTAAGATGGTTTAAGTTTTTTAGGTTTTTATACCATCCTGTTTATAAGATCTTTATACCATCCTGTTCCCAATCCAGATAACAAAATACTTCTTCAAGGCAAGCCGAGAAAATAATAGGCCATATTGCGTCACCCTGCCGTATACCTCGTTCTACATTAATTCCCTCTTCAAGATCATCAAGGTGAACTGTCGCTGTATCTCCATCATCTTAATAGGTTTACATATGCTTTGTCTATCCTCTTGCTAAGGATCCATCCATTATGGCCTGCCATTATGGCCTGCTTTGAAATTGAGTCAAATGCTTTTTCGTAATTGATAAAAGCCGAGCACAATGAGATGGCATATTAGTTGTGCCTTTCTATGGCCTACTGTACAACCTGGATGAGATCCATTATACTGAATCCACTTCTGAATTCTGCTTACTATCTTGGTTGTGCACCATTTAGTTCATTCAGTTTTCTTAATATTCTTTTAGAAATTATCTTGGTGAAAACTTTGTACGTTACTGATAGGAGGCTTATTGGGCGGTAGTTCTTTAAATCTTCCGTTGCCCTTTTTTATGTAAAATAATCACTTCTGCATTTTTCCACAAGTCAGGTACTGTTCTTTGAGCTATTTTGACTATAATTTTTTCCAGTGTTTTATGTGAAGTTCGACCACCAAGTTTTAGCATTCCAATGGTATCCTTACAACACTATCCTTTCCTGGAGCCTAGCCGTTTTTCATCGATGCTATAGCGTTTGTCATTTACTCCACTAGGATATCTGGCATTTGTTCTACTGTGGGAATTGTTGTCTTTAATGATTCTGATCTTCAGATAACTGTGAATCAAATTTTCTGCATCCCTGCACACTGTGCCATCCTCACGCATTAAGGCATCCATTTGCGTTCTTTTCTTTCTCAGCTTCTGTTTAGCCTTGTTAATTCCCCTGTTTTCTTCCAGCGTTTTTTGCATTAACTGAATGTTGAACCGGCGCGTCTCCTCTCGAATATGTTTTCTTATAGTTTTGCAGAGCTCATCGTACTCGACTCTGACAAAAGGACTCCCTGCATTTCTCATTGTCCGTCGTTTTTTTATTAAATCAATCTTACTTGAGATTTTTGTCTACTCCAAACATTTCTGATGCTATTGAAGCAGCCATTTCAAGCACATTGTTGGTGAATTCTTCATATTAGACTGTTATTTTCATCTCATCCGGTAACACATGAAAGCGGTTCAACTAAGCAATCTTAAAATCGCTGCCCCTCTTCAGCAATTTCACAGAATCCACTTTGCCCCTTCTTTGACCTTCCCATTCTTTCGCGATCTCTTTGACAGTTAATCCTAACTTTTGCTCTTACCATCCGGTGGAGACATCCAACATTAAAATTGTTAAGGACAGTAAAATTGCAAAATATTGTTTTATCGTTGGTTATATATATATATATATATATATATATATATATATATATATATATATATATATATATATATATATATATATATATATATATATATATATATATATATATATATATATATATATATATATATATATATATATATATATATATATATATATATATATATATATATATATATATATATATATATGTATAAATTACTTTTTGACTTGCTTTTTCACCATCCATTGTTTTTTCTTATTTTCAGATCCAGATGAATCCAAAATGCCACCTCTACAACGAATTTTCTTGCTCTATTTGATCCAGCTCCTCATTCAGAACGCACGTTCAGCTTTCCCGCCCAGCTTGAGATTTCCCACGAAAATCATCACCAACAAAATTACCGACATCATTGCCGTTTGTGATTCCCAGAACGTGAACATCACCATCTCCATGGGTCAGCCCTTCAAGGGCGTATTATTCGCCAAAGATTTCGCCCAAGAATGCAAAAATTTTGGTAAATTGTTCAAAAAAAGACTTTTATATAGTGAATTCCTTACTATTTTTTAGGTTCTATGTCTAAATCGGTTTCTATAAGTATACCAACTTCAGGGTGTGGTATCAGATTGTCTTCATCATCTAACGAACAAGGAGAACCGAGATTATATTACACTGTAGGTTTGGTGGTACAGCAGGATCGTTATTTGACGCAGATTTCGGATCAGGAGAAAATGGTGTTGTGCGAAGTTCAAGATGAGATTTTTCTTGTGAAGAGCCAGTCGATGTTTAATGCATTGAAAGGAGAAGTAGCACAGAAAAATGTGAATCACAGGTATGCATTGAACAAAAGGTTTATAGTATAAATTGATTATTTGGGTATAGTCCGTTTCAAGATATTTCGTTGCCCTTTAGCAAAATGTTAATTGCACCAATAAATTTCAATAAAAATATTTCTAGTTTCTTAAAAGGCGCCAGAGCCGGACTGGTTTAATTTCTGAATAATTGTGGAAAAAATAAAATATTGTTAAATTATGATTAAATTATTATTATTATTATTATTATTATTATTATTATTATTATTATTATTATTATTATTATTATTATTATTATTATTTATGACTAAAACATTGTTTATTGGTTTGTGCATTTTGAATTTATTAGTACATTAAAAATAAATAAATAGATAAATTTTACTATTAGTACAATAAAAATTAAAATTTAAATTTAATTATACAATTAATTCAGTTTCGCCCTCACTGTCACTTTGATTTACATTAATAATCAGTGGTTCTATATTATTAGTAAATTATACATAGGAATCTTCTATTTTAATAGCGTGGTTAATCGAATTTATCCAACTTTAGAGTCCACTTAGAGTCGGAGAAATGTTTTCTGCTCTAACATTTCATTTTACCTGATGCCACATGTTCTCAATTGGATTTAAAATTACATTAATACGGGAGAACGCATAAACCGTAAGTCCCATATCGGCAGCAATAGTATCACATACAATAGTATCCTTTTTAATATTAAATGTCTTAAATATTTCTAGTAGATCACATTTTTTATATGTATTTTCGTAGTGTATATCGTTTTTTAACATATAGTTCTAAATTTCCAATTTAGTGTTATTTGCATTAGGAACTTTATTTTTCTGGCGGTTGTGATAACTAGCATTGCCCATTACTATTACGCTTTTCTTAGGCACATTGGGTAAAATGTTATTTACAAACCAGTCTTAAAAAACTTCTGCTGTGGTGTCGTCATGGTAGTCCAAAGATGAATGTTTAATATTTTTGGAGGATAACGATAAAAAATTTAGAACCCATCCATCCTCGGAACCAGCATGTAAAATTGTAATTATTTTTCCCTTGTTCGCTGGAGCTTTGGTTAGGTATTTTCTTCATGTATCTACCCATCCTTTTGCTGGCGTCTCATGTGTATCGAACCATGTTTCATTAAGGTAGATAATGGGACGATTTTCTAATCTGTATTTTTTGATGGAGTTTCAGTAGTCAAACCAAGTCAGTAGTCCATTAATATTTGTCTTTTATTAGTGGTCTGATATGCAAAACCCATTTGAGATAATATTCTCAGGAGGCTAGTTCTGTTGCAAAGAATGTTGGTTTCATCTTTCCTTAGTCGCTGTTGCAATGAATGCAATCTAGGCACAGGTTACTCTTCATACATAGCATAAATTTTGCTTCGAATGAAGTCTTTGTCGCTTTCGTCAACATATTTGCTTTTACCAGAATCACTACGGACTTTTTTGGCTTTAATTGAATTAATGAAGAAGTTTCTGCTGCGGCTGCATTTACATTAGCCTTCTCTTGACTAAAGAAACATACACATTTTTAACAATTTACTTACCATCTAACGATAAGTGTTTTCTTTTAAAATTAGCACTACCGAAGGCACAATGATCATTATCTTGTCAAGAACGTCACATTTTTAGAACGTTTGGAATAACAAAAAAAAATAGTTTGAAATTATAAAGAATGCGAACTAAACTAAAATATTTTGAAACTACTAAATTAGGTATAAAATTAATTTTATCTTTTTATCTGTTATTCTATTAGGCCCGGCCCTGCTTACGTTTCTTGCAACTTTGCCGGGTTTCATTTCAAGGGGTTGTTAAGAGTTTATTGCAGCCAATCGGTCAACAATATATCTTAAAACGCACTATATCAGGTAATAACAACATAATAAAATAGCCAAAATTGTTTGAAATAATAATTTTATTCGACGTTCGATTTTGTTTTTCACTTAAAAAGTTTTTCTATTCGTGGATCATCATTGTAAATTATTTTCCAGTGATAATAGACGATTTCTATATTTAGTTTTTAAAAGTCACCATAGACGAGAAGCTTCTTTCGCATAAGTAACAAGTGGCGAATGGAATCAATGTTTTCAAAGCTTCCGTTATTAGGCTTTCGTATTCACATCGTGCAAGCCAAAACTTACCCAAATCTTGAGTTAAACATTCACAGTTTGCTCCTCATACATAGCATACATTTTGTTTGGAATTAAATCTCTATCGGTTTCGTCAACACATTTGCTTTTACCAGAATCACTACGGATTTTTTTGGCTTTAATTGGCTTCGTCACAATATCTTTAACAGTTGACAATGGAGTTTTCATTAATGAAGACGTTTCGGCTGCGGCTGCATTTATATTAAGCCCCCTATTCAATAAAGAAACATACATATTTTTACAATTTGCTAAGCATCTGGCGATAAATGTTTTCTTTTAAAATAAGCACTACCGGAGGCACAATGATCATTATTTTGCCAAGAACGCCATATTTTTATCACGTTTGGAATACGATCGAAATTATAGAATTGCACTATTTAAGAAAATAATGCGAACTAAACTAAAATATTTCGCAACTAGTAAATCAGGTATAAAATTAATTTCAGGTTTTTACCTGTTATTTTATTAGGCCCGGCCCTGTTTACGTTTCTTGCAACTTTGCCGGGTTTTGTTACGGCAGGGGTTGTTAAGAGTTTATTGCAGCCAATCGGTCAACGATATATCTTGAAACGCACTTTACATGTGTATTCAAATATTGATACATATTAAGCTAATTAGAACGTTACTTTTATTGCCCCTTCTAATATATGAGGATTGAGTAAAATGAGATACTTTTCCGACAGATATCGTAATCGTACGATCGTAAAGCTGAGTATATTGTGTGATTTTAGTGCGTCCGAAGTTTAAAATGTAATAAAACAATAACCAAATTAAATGCCTTGAAACTATTTATTTTATGTGGAATAGGATTCAATGACATGAAGACAATTTCGGACAAATGTCCGTCGCCGCTACTTCTAACAAAGCGCATTCTGTCAATCCAATTTCCGATCACTTTTTCAAACATTGGGGTCTTATGTTCGCAATTGTCCGTGTTATGTTGGCTTCTAAGGCGTTAATAGTTGCTGGTTTATCGGTATTGACCAAGGATTTAACATAACCTCAAAGAAAATATTCTACCAGGTGTGGTGCTTAGTAATTCTTTTTTTTAAGAGATGGCGCTGGGAATAATGGTGGGCTCACAGTCTCATCTCTTATCTAATTTTGTTGCTACCTTTCAAAACGCCATTGATTTTTAAACAATTTCGAGTTAGCGTCATATTTTTTAACATGTCGAATTTCGAGCCAAATAATGAGTATTAGCGGCACATACTGTTTTTCTTGTTTAATCAAAAGAAAAACGCGAGTGAAAACCGTCGTATAGTTTTGGTGACGATGTCCCAAAGCAAGATGCTTGTAGGCGTTGGTTTAGACTAAAGGTCTCCAACGTACGGCCCGCGAAGCAAATCCGGCCGCCAGTATCATTAATCCGGCCCGCGGCAGCTAATGGTTTATTGTTGTTATTGTCGCTATGATAACTTGGATAAATAAACACAGAATGATAACTCGATTTTATTTACTTGCTGGATAAAGCTTAATGACACGTATAATACGTAGAAAATTTAACTTAAGCATAATAACTGACAAATAATTGAAATTAATCCCACTAAATTATAAACTGGTGAACATCCCGCGGTTTCATCTTCGGTAGTTTTGTTGGGGTAAAGATTATCGTATATGTATGTATATCGATGTTTGGAATGTATATATCCTAAATCACACATATGATTTTTATCCTGAAAATCCCCCAGGAATGGAAAAGCTAAATTAATGCGAATGAAACCGCGGGGTGTCCACTTGTAAAAAATACTAATGAGATTTATGTAATTGTGATTTTCCATTGATTATAGTTGGTAGTTGTGGACCAATTTTACTTGTACCAATTATTAAAAGAGATTTAAGATACTCATCCGTTAACCTAGATCTGTAAACATTCTTTGTATACTTCATTTTGGAGAATTTTTTCTCACACAAGCAAGTAGTACCACAAACAGAAAACAGCCCACGAGCATATTTATGTAAATTATCAAATTGTACCGGTGGAAGACTGTTATAAAATTCCATAAAAGATTAATTTTGATATTTGTTCTTAATTATATCACTGCACTGTAAATCAATAATTTCCATTTGAAGTTCCGGAGCTAGGGTTTCAATGTCAGTATCAAAAGGATTTTGAAAAATCTTAATTTTATTCGCAATGACATCAATGTCTGAGAAACGAATATCAAAATTTATGTTCAAAGCACTCAAAGCTTTGATTGCAAAATCGACGGGAAACTCAGTCTCAGTAGTGTGACTGGATATTTCACATGTTTTAAATTGTGTGAAACATTTTTTACGTAATTGTGATTGAAACGGTATTATTTTCTGTCGGAACGATTTGATATTAGTGTATAAATCAGGGAGAAGCTGATTTCAGAAGAAGCTTCGTTCATATGTTTTGTCAAATCGACATAGAATCGACTAACTTCCACAGCCATTCGCTATTTTGTAATTCGGTAAGAGGGCGATGGCGATGCTTTTCGTTCAAAAAAAATCGATCTCTGCTCAAACTTAAAAAAAACGCTGAAAGACTTTTCCGCAACTAAGCCAGCGTGCGGAAGTATGATATAGTAAATCATTTTCTCAAATCTCTTCAATAAACTCACGGAACTGTCGGTGATTCAGTCCAGTGGATCTGATGAAATTAACAACTGATATGACTGATTTTAGAACTTCAGACATATCCAAACATTTTCCGCACAAGGGCTGTTGATGAATGATACAATGTAAGACTAATGGTTTTGAACTATTAATTTCTGCAGCCTTTGACACAGGTGCAACCACTCTTTTATTTTTACCACACATGTTTTTGCTTCCATCGAAAGTTCTTCTTATTAATGGCATTTTCAACCCCCTTAAATATATCTTCCCCAGTAGTCATGCCGTGAATACTATTAATATCAAGAAGTTCTTCATACACTTCATAGCTTTTGTCTACTCCTCGAATAAAAATCAACACCTGAGCAGTATCTGACACATCCGTTGACTCATCCAAGGCCAGATAAAACCATTCAAGTCCATTTTTGTCAGACAATTGAGATGATATATTTTCAGCGATGTCTTGGACCCTCCGAGCCACTGTATTTGCTGACAAACTGACAGGTTTAAATAAATTTATCTTTTCGGGGCCCATTTCTTCGGCTACTGCAATTACACATTCTTTGATCATTTCTCCATCGGTAAAGGGTTTTCCACGTTTTGCGATTTCAAGAGCCACACAAAAGCTCGCATGAGTTTCAGCCTCTTGTTCAGTATTGACTTTTGTAAAAAAAGATTGTTGCGATTTCAATCTGGGCTTCAAAGCTTAAAATTTTTCTGTCCGCAAACTTCCTGTATATTTTGAGTAATTTTGAAAGTGTTTCGTTTCATAACGACGTTTAATGTTATATTCTTTGAGAACGGCTATGGTTTCATTGCAAATCAAACATAGCGCCTTATTACTGGACTCAATCACGAAATATTGAAAGTTCCATTGATCTTTGAATGTTCTGCATTCATTGCCAACTTTTTCGCTTTTTTTCGATAGTAGTAAATCACACACAAAAACAAGTCAAATCAAAATACTGTTACTATCGGCGTTTGTCAGTTCAAAGACGTTTTTTAAACGGGATTACGCACTACTTTATTCCACAACAGACAGTTTCGCTTCCTTCGCCCTCCCTAGGCAGACTGATTCGCGGTCGCGTCGTTAGCCTTTTTATACTCCAATTACTGCCTGATCTCGAAGTGAGTGGAATACTTTCCACTCGAACTTTCTCGAGGTTATTCGACCAACGAGGTTATTCATGAATGTTTAATTATTATTGCGTTTTCAAAAGTACTACTAGTGTCATCTGTTGGCGATAGAGAGTATTGCCAATACGTATTTCCGCTTTTGACCACTAGATTTCGTCAAGTGTCACGGTCATAACAATACACTAAAGTAATTGAATTAATTTAGCAAGCGTATGCTTGTTTAGGAACTCGATTGGAATTTACTGGAGTGATCAGTATGGCCCTAAGGCTGGAAAGTTTGGAGACCCCTGGTTTAAACGTCCAGATCAACCGAAACAATTAAAAATGCCGAATTGCAAGCATTGTTGGAAGAAGATGACATACAAACTCAACGACAAATGGCAGAGAGGTTGAATGTTGGTCGCCAAACCATTTATGATCGTCTGCATGCCATGGGAAAGATCCAAAAGAAAAATTGATACCACATCAGCTAAACGACATACAAATGGAAAAGCGAAAAACGATGTGCGAAGTTTTGCTTTCTTGGCATGAAAGAAAGGCTTTTTTGCATTAGATTGTGACTGGAGACGCAAAATGGAAATTTTTTGAGCACCCAAAACGTAGAAAATCATGGATTGACCCAGGATAACCATCAACATCGACCGCAAGACCGAATCGCTTTGTAAAGAAGGCAATCTGTGCATTTGGTGAGATCAGAAGGGTGGCGTGTAGCATGAGCTTCCGAAAACAGGTAAAACAGTTCGCTATCGTCAATAAATAATCAATTTGAACAATGCGTACTCCGTACGCCGTACTCACCAGACACGGCGCCTTCCGACTACCACTTGTTTTCATCGATGTCTCACGCGCTTTCCTCGAAATATTTTAATAATTACAGAGATGTCGAAAAATAGCTTGATGGCTGGAGGGTATTCACAGATTGCCAGAGACGGAAAAAATGTGCAGCTAGCGATGGCGTATAGTTTGAATTAACCATTTTTTACTTTTTTCCCATATTAAACGTGTTTTTATTTTAAGAAAAAATTAAAAATTATTAATCGTCACGCCTGGTAAAGGCGTGAAATCACATGACCTTGATGGCCAATTAACAGGTCCGTTCGCCGAAATAATTTTCTCACCGAATTGTTCCCTTAATAAATCGAGTTACTACATGAACAAAAATTGCGAAAGTTAGATGACGTAAAGTCAGGATAACATACTGGATGGGGAAGAAGATCAATTGTGTTGAAGCTTTTTCTCTGTTGGAATACTCTGAGGGAATGAGGACTGAGGCATGACACCAAGCTGCAGTCCTCACTCCTGCCTCTCCTGTTCGTTTTATGTGGACTAAAACTGGATATCATCAATGCAGTTCCGTAATTAGCAGGTTAATTATTTCGAAACTTCATCCAGAAGCAGAGCAAACTTCATCCCCCATTCGATTTATTCAAAGCAAAGATACCCATTTTGTGAAGATTCCGGAATTTTTACAGACCTGTATATAACCATAGGTGCATCTTTGTACAACAGAAAGTTGTACGCAACAATTTTGCTTTGAGTTCATACTAAGTTCATTGTATTTTTTATATCTGTAATAAACCGGTTTTCAGTGAATGTAATACAATAATTTCGTATTAACAAGGCCAATTCTCAGAAAACAGTAAAAATGGAGTAGCTAATGATCTACTAGTCAAAGAACACAATTTTCTCTGCAAACAGTACGTTCATACAGTATATTATTTATACCCTCTTAAAATGAAAATTATTTTTGTAACATTACCTTTCACAAACTGATTGGTGATTATTACCAGAATGTAACAGTTTTTTTCCTTTGTTTATAAATAAAACTTTGCTTATAAATAAATAAATTTGCTCTGACAAATAAATATTCCTTCGATAATAATTAAAACACTTGGTATTTGTTTCACAATATATTCAAGATATTCTCTAACATGTTTCGGCCTCGCGACCATTCTCAAAGAGAGTTATGTATAAACTAAACTAAAGTTTCAAAGTGCTGTCTAATGGAAGTCGGTTTTTTCATCTCGTTAAATTTATTACACTATCAATAATTGGAGTATTTCCGAAGTCTAGCTGTGTGTTTGTTAGGTTTTTGCCGTCGTATATGGCTTTTTTAATTTCGAAAATTTCCAGGTAATTTAACAGCCTGCTTTTATTGCAGCTATGTATTAATTTGGTATTATTAATGTTAAAAAAATGGTTCTGGTCTATACAATGTTCGGCAAAGCTCGTCTTTCTCTGATTGTGTAAAATTGAATATTTATGTTCTTTTAGCCTATCATTGAGCGATCGACCCGTTTGGCCTATATAAATAGCGTCACACATATTACATTTAATTTCGTATACTTTTGTGACAAATCTGGAGGTAGATTTGTCACAACACACTCCAGATTTGTCACAAAAGTATACGAAATTAAATGTAATATGTGTGACGCTATTTATATAGGCCAAACGGGCCGATCGCTCAATGATAGGCTAAAAGAACATAAATATTCAATTTTACACAATCAGAGAAAGACGGGCTTTGCCGAACATTGTATAGACCAGAACCATTTTTTTAACATTAATAATACCAAATTAATACATAGCTGCAATAAAAGCAGGCTGTTAAATTACCTGGAAATTTTCGAAATTAAAAAAGCCATATACGACGGCAAAAACCTAACAAACACACAGCTAGACTTCGGAAATACTCCAATTATTGATAGTGTAATAAATTTAACGAGATGAAAAAACCGACTTCCATTAGACAGCACTTTGAAACTTTAGTTTAGTTTATACATAACTCTCTTTGAGAATGGTCGCGAGGCCGAAACATGTTAGAGAATATCTTGAATATATTGTGAAACAAATACCAAGTGTTTTAATTATTATCATTGTTACTATGTTTCACCAAGAGCCAACCGCGCAATCAATCAAAAATATTCCTTCTTCAGTACTATAGTGATCTCACTACGAAATATTCAGACGACATTTTTCAGTCCATCTCATCCCAAGACGAAATATTCAGTCGAAGTGAAAATGAGTGAAATATGTCGCGAAATTAGAGCAATTTTAAGATATTATTTTTAAAAAGACTTTAAAGAGGCTGATGTCGCTCCTGAAAATTAAGTTAAGAAAAAAATAAAGTAGAGGGGAAAGGTGCCTTATCAATTCGCATTGTTCAGCTCTGGTTTAAAAAGTTCTGATATGGTATGTCCACACATGTTCAACTTTTTCGTTCAACATGCTTTTCAATTTGCCACTCTGCATGCGTTAGTGCATGCATTCTAGCGCAGGGTAAGAAGACGCCTCCTTCCTGTCCACATGTTTGCAGCAGTTTTATTTGACATTTCTGGCGAGTTCAGTAAAGACGGTTTTTTTTAACGTTAAAATCATTATATTTTGCAAGTACCTACAGTTAACTGTGCAATTTCCCTTTCATGAATACATCTGACATTGTCATATTAGCCGGTATATTATAAGAGCATGGAAAAGAAGCGAAAATACAGAAAATATGTATGGAAAAAGGAATATTTAGAATAATTAATATAGGAAAATATATACTAAAAAAATATTCCTTACACTCTCAATTTACAATTTTATTATTTCAAAAATTATTTACTTATTTTTAACTCAGGTCGACAGTTGTTTTGGTGCCGGGGTATTTGGAGCTAATTTCATACGAATTTGATGCCCTGAATTTAACTATGGTATTAATTTTTGCCTAGGAGCTCAAATTTCTAAGATATAACATTTTAGTGAAATACACGCTACACTATTACCAGTTTAAGTTAAATCCATGGATCAAATAAAAAAAAACTAAACACGGAATTTTTATTATTATATTATACTTATATTATTATATATAAAGATTGAGGAAAAATTTATCGATGAGGGACAATACTCGTCCTCACAGAGTTGGTAGTTCGTCAAACGTTGGAATCGACACTTCCTCTGAGTGAGGGATAGGGCGTCTTGCAGAGACTAAATTAGGATAAGTTCACTTCAGTGGAGGCTCGTAAGGGAGGGTGTTGGAGCACCGCCCCTCCAGCATTTATCACATTAAACAATTTGTCAGAGCAAATCACCATATTTTATTTCCGTTCAGTTTCTTTCCTTTAACTCATTTTCTTGGTTCACCTCCTGTATAGGGTTTCAAAAGCACGAAAAGTAAAAAGGAGGAAGGGGAAAGCAAACAAAAATCTTCAGCAACACTATTTTCTTCTACGCCCTTCCACCTTAAAAACCCACGGGCCGCCACTGGTTTACTTGCTACGGTTGTTTCAATTGATTCCAGTAATATTTACTAAGCAGAAATAACAGCCATCGAAGCGATTTTTGCGTTCTCTCCAAATACGTACGCCGAATTTTAGACTTTTTCTTTTCGCAGTAATCCACTGTCGTAAATGTTTCATAAGTTTTACAGACCAGATGCGGCGCGCAGGTTTTCTTCTGATCACCAAGCCTAACACCAAAGTATACAAAATAAGCTCTCTTTAAAAGCTGCTAACAGTTTTTCTGTTTTCTTTTAATGTGAATTCTCCATATATGTAGCAAAACATATCAGGATGATTTACACAACTTCTTTTACTTGAACTCATTTTATTTCTATTCAATAAAACAAATACAACAATCTATTATATAATATCACTTTATAACAGCACTTTTTCCTCTTGTGTTCTGTAGCATCATCTCTTATTAAAACAGCAGTAGTTACCCAGCATAGATGAGTTTCAACGTCCCTTGAATATTACTTCCATCGTCCTGAAGTCCTGGTGAAACCTCTCTCCTTGTTCGTCGCTTATTGCACCCAAATTTTCCAGAAAAATAATCCAAATGGGAATATAAAAAATACATTTTTTAGGACATGCGACACCAGTACTTCATAGGCTTTCAAGAGTTCATCTATGAGGTTTTTATAGTTTTCATTTTTCTTGTTGCCCAGAAATCCTTTCACTGCACTTTTCCTTCCTTGTTTCCTTATTTGAGGTCCAATAAATATGCCTTCTTTTAGTTTTGCATCATTTAATTGAGAAAATACTTCTTTTAGGTACTTGACAAAGTTTTTCATTAGTCCATGCTTCATATGGAGAGGTGGAAGAAGCCCTTTTTTAGGTTAACAAGGGGGGCATCTTTTATGTTTGAAGTATCAGGTTCAAAAGAAGTTCTATGAGGCTAATATTTCTTACTGTAACTTACTTTTGTTGCCCTACTGTCCCATAGACACAATAATTTCAATCACCCCATGATATAAAGGAGAAGCAAGTTCTTAAGATAATGTGACGTGCTAGGCCATTTTTGTGAAAAGGTGCTTTGATAACTACCTAAATGAAATGCAAAATGTGTTATTTTTCTTTCCTAGAACATTCCTCTATCATTTCAATTCTTCATTTCAATATTAACAATTACTTTTTCATTTTTTTGGCAAATTAGAGTTGGTCGTTTGATGAAGGAAGGCTGGTCTAAAGATCTAAACGAAGAAGAACTGGAAGAAGAACTGAGCGAAGCCATGTCTGCCGCTAGAGCTTGGATGGAGATCATTCCGGAAAATAAAGTTGAACGTGCAATTGGTGCTGTAGAAGTGGGTGAGACCGTGTTGTTAACGGTGAAGTCCACATTGCCAGGTGATAATTTATGTATGAATATAATGACTTTATACTAGAACAATTAATTTTTGGTGTTTTAGCTGGAATTGGCTGGAAAATGGTAGACTGTATCGCCCATGATGGTCTAGGTGACTCTTCTCAGAAGCTCCTGGATGAATACGGATGCCCAGTTGATGAGTTATTATTGCCAGTCCCGAGATTTGGACCGATCAGACCTATAGGTTCCATGAGACATCAGGAAGCTGTCGCGAAATTTGCTGCTTTCAAATTTCCAGATAGGGATCGTTTGCATTTGCAGTGTCGATTGCAGATTTGTAGAGGGGCTTGTAGCAAGGTAGATTTGAATCTAAAGGTTGATTTACCACTATATTTTAGTGATGACACGTCTGACTATTATCTTGTAGCTAGTGTAACATTTGGAGATTATTTTTATAAACCCGTTCTTTAACACAGTCCCATACATTTTTTTGTTATTTTTTTGCGGAGGGGCTGTTATAGGATAGGGTCGGATTCTTACCGACTAAAAAACCCCCCCTTTTCTTCACAACGCATCCCACATTGGAATTCGCTTTCGCATTGCTTCAGTGTGAGAGCTGTCTATGCATTTATTTTGCGTTGCTAGATCTCTTTACCTTGGATTATTTCCTTAATAACGTTGTATGTGGTATATCAAGCCTCTTCTCCACTATTAAGGTTCTTCATCATGTTCTCCAAAGTGAACAACTCTCCCGTCCTCGAAACAAAATGTTCTCTTACCAGGTCCCATCGCCGATAAACAGGTATGCTCCACGTTATCTATCGCATCACAGTACGGACATTGGCTTGATTCTGATCACATCCGCTGAAGGAACTTATTGAAACCCTCGTGGCCAGACAATGCCTGGGTAGTATAGTAGTTCTCGTCGCCGCAGGTCCTATCCATCCACTCCTTAATGTTGGGTCATTAAGGCTCTGTAGGTTCATTGGTCACATCTTCCGTGGTTCCACTCTTCTTGCTACTTATTGAAAAGTCTCTGCTTTGAATTACTTTTGAAGTGCTTGAGAATACGTTTCCGATCTTTCTCGTGCAAGTAAGTGCATCGGAGGGACACCCGCGTTGACCCTCACCGTATCTGCAGAAATCGTTCTATAGGCGCTGCAGATTCTCATTGAAGCCGCCCGCTGTATCATCGTTAGCTTTTGTTTTATTTTCACCTGTGTAGTCGCATTAAACCACTCTGGAACTGTATATAATAACTGGGAGTAAATTACTCCCAGTAATACTCTACTTTTTGAGGCCCTTCGCCCTCCGATGTTAGATAAAAGCCGTGAGAGGGGTGTCAGTGTTTTTTTCTGCCTTGCCAATAGTCCGATTCACATGTTCGGCAAATATGTGTCCAACCACACTCCTAGGTATTTTATAGCATTACTAGGTTCGACTCGTATCCCTTGAACGTTAAAGGTTATAGAAGACAACGTCATTTTCGTTGTCAGTAGCACAGCTTCTGTTTTTGGCGGAGCCAACGGTAGGTGGTTTTTTTTCAACCATCTCGATACTCTCAGTAAGCCGGTGTTGGCGTTGTTCATCAATATCTGGTCATTGCTGGCTGTAGTCACCACCACCATCGTCGTTGTCTGCGAAGCTAATCAAATTTATGCCCTATATATTATGCCCTATATATATGCCATTATATTATTTAAAAAGGTCATCATATAGCACATTTAATAGTGTTGGACCGAGAACCGATCCCTGTGGGACTACATACACACACACACACACACACATATATATATATATATATATATATATATATATATATATATATATATATATATATATATATATATATATATATATATATATATATATATATATATATATATGTAGTGTTATATACATATACACACACACACACACACACATATATATATATATATATATATATATATATATATATATATATATATATATATATATGTAGTGTTAGATTTTCTTGGACTGCGTCCAATGAGACAGCAGGAGCTGAATGTCTTCACACACCCAACCGTTGGGTTCCACAATCTCATGTGGAATACACAATAACCTGCGTCTTCGCCTAAATAAACATTTTTGTTGGTTGCTTGACAGCGGATATTCAGAGAGAATAATTGACAACATTCTAAAAAGAAAATTGTACAATAGGGATGTCTCTGAAATATATCCACAAATGAATGAAAAAAAAAAACATTCATTCAAATTAATAACATACTTTGGAAAACCGTCGGAAAAAATTGAAAAATGCATATGTAATAACAATGCAAAATTAGCCTTTAAAGTCAATAACAGCCTTGGAAAACATATCAAAAATTGCAAGGCCAAAACAAACAAAAAAGATAAATCAGGGATATATCAACTGTATTGTGGGTCATGTCCAAAAACCTACATAGGACAAACAGGCAGGATTTAAAAAAAATAATAATTAAAGAACACGAAAGAAGGTTTCTCAGTCATAAACATAATTTAAAATATTACACGTACACAACAAAGGCAAAAAACTAAACCATCTAGAGAGTTTAGAAATAAACCGTCCCCAAGATGCAAAAACCCTTCTAAATGATGAAATAGGCCTGAACAAATCTCCTTTACTGAATTTGTACAGACAATAAATAGCATCTGTGTGGATTTCTTAAAAAAAATGTATATTTTTATTGTAGAACCTTTTTGTGTTTATACCTATTTTAACATCGAAAATAGCCAGTTCTGATGAAGCTACAGTGTTAGCGAAACGCGTCAAATATTAATAATAAAGTCTTTCATTAATTATTTACCTATATATTGGTGCGTTTGAAGAGTGAGATCGCAAAAAAGGCTCCAAATGAACAAAAAAGTGCTGTTTCACCAAGACAATGCACCGAGTCACAAATCGTTGGCAATGATGGCAAAAACTGCATGAACTGCATTTCGAATTGCTTCCTCATCCGCCGTATTCTCCAGATCTGACTCCCAGCGACTAGTTCTTGTTCTCAGGCCTCAAAAAATATATTCAATGGAAAGAAATTTCGCTCTAACGAAGACGTAATTACCAAAACTCATGGATATTTTCAAGGCAAAGAGAAATCGTTCTATAAAAAAGGTGTAGAAGTATTAGAAAAGCGTTGGAATGATTTTATTGCTCTTCAAGGGGAATATATTGGCAGGGTGGCCACAAACCGGGATTATCGGGAATTATCAGGAAATATATTGCAAATGATTTTTTTTAATAATATCTTGAATTTGTTTTATCGATGAAATTTCTGATTAAATACTTTATCTTATATATTTCTCTTGATTTTTTTGGTCAATCCACAATCATTAGTAAAGCTGTTAAAGACAGTCATGATTGTATCTTATGGCAGGGCGAATGTTGTGAGAGGTTTTTCAGTCAATTCTGAATGTTTAGTTGAGAATACGAAAAACGAAACTTTAATTGTTCAACGATTAATATAAGATTGTATCCTAAGTGAAAAGAATGGGGATGTTGTAATTCTTGATTCCAAAAGTTTTAGTTCATTCTTACCAGAACTCGCCTTCAAAATTGTTAGAAGAAATTGAACGTCAAAAAAAAGAAGCTACAATAATTGAAACAGATGATTTGAAAAGAAAACGTGTAGCAAATAAGAAATGAGATTTGGCATAAAAAAACTATGATCAACTTAAAAATCTTCAATAATGTTATCTACCAAATATGAAAAGTTTAATTTGTTTTAGTTTATACTATTAGCTTATTTTTGTCTTACTCATTTTAAATTACTTTTTGTAAGATTATTTAACTAGTTATAAAATACCAGTTATGGCAACGTACTAAAAAAAGAATAAAATAAAAAATAAATTATTCAAATAAACATAATTGAACATTACTTTTTAATTTTTATGAGTTTTATATCTGATTTAATTTTTGACAATTAAAATATAATTAAAACATTAAATACCTTAATGATTCAAATAACATTTCTAAATGAGGGAAAGTATGATCAACTTTACTGGAAAACAGGGAATTATTGGGGAATTTTGAAATAATTTATTTGCGGTTACTCTGACTTATGAATAAAGGCGAAATTTGCAAAAAAAAGTGTTTTATTTGTTAGATCGAGGATTTATTGACCGATATGTTAAATGAGGTATTGTACAACGATAAATTGTCTTTATTATGAATTTAGATATTTTTCACTGTCGTAACTTTTATAATAATTCCGATAATCAAACTCTTTTTGCATTTATTTTGTCTTGTAGATTGATTGCCAGAATGCTACTGAAGTTTCAGATAATCGCGTGGGAAGATCGAAAGAAGAAAGAGAAGGCGAAATATTAGACAAATTGGAAGTTTTTAATAGTGTTGAAGTAATAGCTCCTGAAATAGATGATGCTGTTGAGTTTAAGAAGCGAATACAGTCTACTGGTAAGTTTGAGATCCGTCTAAGATCTTCTATAAAGCTTATTTCTTCTTTTACATCAACTTGGTTACCTGTACTTTGGTATTTTATGTATATAAAATATACTTTTATTTCTAAAATTGCACTTTTTCTTTTATTTCCTTATACTTCTCCTTTTGTTTCTCCTTATTCCTTATGTGTTTGTTAATATAATTAAATGAAATGGATTTGGTATTAGTGTGGGCAACTGTACATATACACTTTACTACTATTTTGTATAGTTTTTCTATAATTTAAACCGTAAATTATGCTTATCTTTTTCTTTTCATCACAAACACCATTAAATAGGCTTTTTGTAACCATTTTTTGATAAAGTACGATTTATATCACTAAGCTCGAAGAGATTTGCCACCAAACACCAAATCACCGCATTAAATCATTTCTTGACGCGAGTTTCGCTATCCATGCTAGCATCATCAGGATGATTCAATATGAACCTAATTCATTTAGTAAAACGTCGAGCAGTAAAAGTCAGGTGATTTGGTGATTAGTGGTTAATCTCTTCGAGTTAAGTGTTTGGCACCGGAGGTTCCAATGAAGAATTACCAGGTGTGGTGTTAATAATTCTTAATTTTTTTAAGAGATGGCGGGGGAAACAAAGGTCTGTTCGCAGTGTAATCTCTTATGTAATTTTGTTGCTACGACAGTACCTTTCAAACCGCCATTGAAGTTTAAATCATTTCGACGTCACGTCATATTTGTTTCGTGTAGTAAACATGACGAGTTTCGATCCAAATAAAGAGCATTTGCACCACTGTTGCAAACGTGTGAAAAGCCATCATGTACTTGTGAAAACTTACGGTCCAAAGTAAGACGCATGTAGGCGTTGGTTTAGACGATTAAAAAGTGATGATTTCGATTTGAAGGACAAAGAACGCCCAAGTTCACCGAAAAAAATTTGGAAAAGGACGATATGAAAACTCAACAGCAAATGGCAGGGAGGTTAAATGTTGGTCGTAGAACTATTTGTGATTGTTTGCATGCCATGGGAAAGATTCAGAAGGTAGGAAAATGGGTACCGCATCAACTGAACGAATGACAGATGGAAAAGCAAAAAACGGTGTGACTGGAGACGAAAGATGGATATATTTCGAGAATCCAAAACGCAAAGAATCATGGGTTGACCCAGGACAACCATCAACATCGATCGCTAGACCCAATCGCTTTAGAAAGAGAACAATGCTGCGCATTTGGTGGGATCAGAAGGGTATACGTTACCAAAAGCTTTTGAAATAAGGTAACGTAGTTTAATACCGTTTGTTACCGTCAACAATATGAACCATGCATTGATCGAAAAGCGACCAGAATGGACTACAAGACACGGAAAAATGATCTTGTATCACAACGCCCCATCGCATATAGCGACAGCAGTCAGAGACATCATTTCTGCACTTGGCTGGGAACTTTTGTCACACCCACCGTACTCACAAGACTTGGCCCCTTCCGACTACCACTTGTTTTCGTCGATGTCTCACGCACTTTCCATGAAACACTTCAACAATTACGGAGATGTCGAAAAATGTATGGTTTTTCTGGGAGGGTATCTACAAATTGCCAGAGAGATGGGAAAATGTGCAGTTAGCAATGGCTCAACTTTGAATAAACCATTTTTACCTTTCTCTTAAATTAAACGTGTTTTTTTTAAGAAAAAAAATAAGAATTAACCGCCGCATCTTGTGCATTAGTTAAAAGCCTAATTGAAAGCTTTACCAATGGTTGATTAGGCTGCATCAGGGTTACAATTGAGGTGCGGTGAGAATACTTTCGGTTTTCATAAATAGATGCTCTGGTTGAATTTGTATATTTGTACAAGTATTCATCACATCGACCTCATCCAACATCCATCACAACAATGCTCGACTACCATCATTTTGAACACCTGTTATTACTAAGATGATATATAAAAAGGTATCCCAATTCTACAAGGTACGGAAATGTGTCAAGCGGTGGCGCCATCTCACGTGTCTCCATGGCATCAATTTAAACTGTTTATGGCGTGCGGACTTAACTGTTTGGGGTTCAAATCATCACCATTGATATTTTTTTTTTTTTGTTCAAAAATAGTATTAAAATTATACTGTTATTAATTTCTGATAATTATTAAGTTGCAAATAATTTTTCCAGTCTCTAGTGTTAAATAATTAGTAAAATATAAAAATATATGTCATTCATATTTGTTGTGTCATTCATTCACATATTTGTTTTTTAATTGAAAAAGCTTGCAATAAGTCAAATTATATAATTTATTCAGAAAATATAAAACAGACAGTAACATTAAAGAATCAATATATTTATCGCAAAGTGTCTATATATTTACAGCTCTCAAAGTGCATACATGCGAACTTCAACTAAAACCGCTCGCAAATGAATATATTTTATTGTTATTTTTATTGTATTATTTATTGTTTTTTACAAGAATATTGATTCTTTAATGCCATTGTATTTTTTTATATAATAAACTATATTATTAGAGTTATTGCACGCCTTTTCAATTAAAAAACAAATGTGTTTGATGTATGGCCTATTTTTTATATTTTACTAATTATTTAGCAATAATGACTGAAAAAAGAACTTGCAATTTAATAGTTATCAGAAATTAATAACCAAATAATTTTAATATTATTTTTCAACAAAAAAAATATGAAAAGTTCGGTACTTTTTGATCGAAAATTGATCATTTTAACATAATCTCACTTTAGTCTTCCAAAAATTACGACTTGCAAAACAGTCCTCTGTTTCAGCGGTGATCCCGTCATTTGATGTCAATTTCGGCCCAGTCAGACATTTCATCATGCTTGGAAAGAGAAATAAATCGGAGGGGGCCAAGTCCGGACGATAGGGTGGATAAGGCATCCAAATTGACTAATTTTGCTGTTGGAATGACGGATGAATGGAGGCGCTGGGCACTGTCTTGATGAAACAGAACTTTCTCACAACGACTTTCGTCACGTTTCTTGATTTGTGTAACACTGTTATAAAACGTTCGTTTCATGGCTAGATCGAGTTTCGGGAACAGGAAATAGCCAGACGGAGATAAATCGGGCGAATACATATGATTTTGAAGTGCCCAGACTTGTTTTTTCGTCAAAAATTTGCGAACAGTGACAGTCCTGAGGGATGGTGCATTTTCATGCAAAAACAAAAAACTTCCTGGCGTTATACCCAGATAATATTCATCAGTGATTTCATTCATTTTGACCCTGTGGTGGTTTTAATAAGGCCCTTGCAATGTTTGTTTAAATCCTTTGTAAAAATTTCATGAATCATGCCTTAGGTCGTATTTAATTCCTTTGCTATCAATTTCACAGTCGAATTCGCATTGTAGGCGATCATTTCACGAACTTTTTCCACCAACTCATCGCGATTTTTGTTTTTTGGTCGGCCTATGGGTCGTTTTCCAAAGCATCCCGATCATTCCGGAATCGATTATTCAATTAGAACACACGCGTACGGGATAAGCAATCATCACCATAAATGTTTTTCATCAATACAAATGTTTCTGTAAAAGTTTTATCGAGCTTCACACAAAATTTAATATTACCTTTTTTCCATAATTTTTTTGACGAGGTGACAAAAGGTACTGTCACTATAAACCCTATTAGTTAATAATCCGTCGATAGATTCTAATGATGGCGGTGTCGTTTTATAGATGACATATACAGCTTTCAGATTATATATTGTTTTAATAGCTGGTGTTAGTAGTGTTCTTTAAAAAGTGCCATTATTTTTTGGACATATTATGTATAAGAGTATAATATATGAGTATAATATATGTAGAGTATAATATATGTATAAGAATATAATTTGTATATAAAATGTAATGAATATAAAATGTAATGAAGTATACACTCAACAGGTGGGAGCTTTACGGAGAGAATTCATTCTTTTTCTTAGTTTCTTAGTTTTAAACATTTTTTAAAAGTCAGTCACTAAGCGATCACTATATTTATTTCTTTCTAATATTGAAGGCCTTTTATTACAGGGGACTAAAACAAATAGTAGTTATATTATAAGTCAATTATTATTATACAATTTCAAAATAAATTACCTTTAGTTTCTGTAAAAAAAATAGCGCAATAATTTTAATTTGACTTACACGATCTACACTCCTCCCTCGCTTGTACAATCGTATCCCAAAGCCATCTACCGGCCAACTTCCATAAATAATATCACGGTCTCGGTCAATTTCGCCCTTGTCGTCATTGAACTATGAAAGAAAACAAACGCAAAAAAATGCAAAAATGCGATCGTGTCGGAGTATTACGGCGAAATCTATCAATTTCCATTACCACAGCCCCGGTCTTTTGTTTGCGGCGCTGAGCTTTTTTTCTGTAAGAGTGGCGATCATTAAATCATCATTTATCAGTCGAGGGAGGCCGGTAATTTGCAGTTTACACACGGGGCCAGTGCGGAGGTGATTTACGAAGGGCGACCCGTCGAGCTCAAAAGGTGGGACGGCGCGCAAAGAGACGAGTGGCGCCATCTCTCAAGAGGTGAAGTTATACACTCGGAAAATATCTACCAAACAATATTCTGGGTTGGTTTATGATCCGTAACAATCCCCTCTTTAAAACTTTTTAACTGATTTTGGAAAATTAAATTCTAAATATGTTAATGATAAGAGTAGATTTTTCCCCACTACTTATCTGTGTCTTTAGTTATAGTCGTACACTACTGACTCATTCTGTAGAACA
>JARFXV010000522.1:0-2500 GCA_031761425.1 Cosmopolites sordidus | reverse complement strand
TAGTGTTTTGGTTTTTTGGTCGAGATTGACATATATTGTTTTTATTGTCAAATAAAATTCATATAGCAACCTTTGCAGGTCGTCGGGTTTATTTCTTGTGTTGTCTGACAGTTTGGCTCTTGTTATTATTATGTTGTCTCGCCATCTGAGAGGAAGGTAAGGTCGCATAGTAATCCCGATCTTCTTGTGAGTATTTCGTAATGTTTAGTGTGTTTGAGCATCACATCCCCGTAAGGTGTACTATGTTTATAGATATATCATGATGACCGATTCCAAAATGAAGGTTATAGAGATTGTTAAGACGATAAACATCTCGGACGAACGCGTACATCTTATACCAACATTTTGGCATAAGATAGCTATTAGCATAACGGGATGGAGGGAGGAGAGGGTTGCACATTTGCTCATTGTGGACCAAAAACGGAATCGAGTAACCACTCGGCACCATCGTTTATAAATGCACAAGCGCAATTTGCAGGAGTTTCTGCGGCGATTTGTGATTGCTGATGAAACTTAGTTTCACATACCAGAAACAAAGTAAAAATCAAAACAGTTGGTTTTACCCAGTGAGCGTGTTCCTCAGAATCCTATTTCCTGGGATTCGCAAGTCATTAGCTTCATCGACTAATTTGAAAAGAGAAAGACGATCATAGGTAGAATATTATGTTACATTATTGGTCAAATTCCACGAAAGAATGAACTAAAAAAAACGCCCCATTTGGCGAAGAAAAAAGTGTTGTTTCACAACGACTTTGTATCCGCCCATTCATCCACCGTTGCAATAACGAAACTAGTCAATTTGCACTATAAACGGATGCCGCATCCACCCTATTATCCTCTGATTTCTTTCTTTTTCGAATCGTAAAGAAATAGCTAATTGGAAAGGTATTCATTCAGTTTGTTTCAACCAAGTACTAAATCAGTTAGTTACAGTTCTCCGATGAGTATTTCCTTAAACGTATACAGAACTGGAATAAACAGGAACATATTTTCGCAAACGGTATAAAAGATTTGAAGAAGAATATATACTACAAAAGCTTTTATATTGAGGGTATTTGATGTTTTATTCGTTCGTTAATTCGTTCTGTAATCCTAAATAATTATGTCCTATTTTGTCCTTCTTTCTATGTCCTTCTTTGTCCTATATACATTTTAATGTAAATTAAATAAATTAATTAAAATTTATTTATTAGATAATACGCTATAATTTCTAGTGTAACAAGCAAAATGATATGAAACTTCTGTCAGATATCAAAGACAGTCATACCAACTTAAAAAACAAATAGTTGTATCGAAAGTAAGTATAGCGAACCAATTTTTAAAACAAAAGTACTTTTTGATCATAATACTATATCTCAGTACTATTCAATACTGTAACATTCAGGAAGTAATATCTTAAAACTCTACAAATATTACTATCACATTTGGCTGATTTATATAGCAATGCAAAAGGTGATTACCTCGATGGTATCAGTACATCATGCACCACCTCCACCATCCATCGAGAAACCAATTTCGTCTCAAGTGTCCATAAACAAGAGTTCTTTTATTTCTCATTGGTTCGTTCCAGATCATTAAGCCTTTAAATATGTTCGAATTCTCTCGCCCTTTACTTCAATTTGCCTCACACTGACCTTACCCATCGTTTACCAACAGTGAGCCAACTAAACTTAAGAACTGAAGTTATGAAAAGTATCAGGTTGTAACATATATTCAATCCTGTTTTCCTGCTTGATCGTGGAACATTGCTTCTTCAAATTTGGTTCATTAACTTTACACAAATAGTTATTTTGTTATAACATTTGTGATACAATTTATATCTCATTTGTCTTTTGGATTAAATTTTATTATGATTTGTGTCATGTTTATTTCGTCATTAATGTCGTTCTGATTAATTTCTGAAAACTATGTCAATTAAATGTGAGGCATTAGTAGCAATGTAACTTTGTGCCCTTTTTAACCCATATTCCATAACTTTTGTCACCATATCTTATGTTAATGCAGTGGTTTGGGACTTGTTTATGTAAACATTTTCTTTCAAAACTACTCATAAAAATAATCTAGTAAGAGATTTTTTATGAGTATTTTTTAAGAGTCGTCAAATCGGGAGATCCAGGCGGCCACAATATATCAAAAATTTAAACGATTAGAGAAAATTTTTAAAATATAGATTGTTTTACATGGGATGTCTTCTGTGGCATCGTCTGACTGGAACCACATATTAACTTGCTTCTTTCTCTTTCATTTGAGGCGACAAAAACTGAATCATGTGTCTATAGCATTCACCCTCGAGTTTAACTGCATTTCCATTATCCATTATATTGATTTCTTTGGATTGCGTCTAACCACCAACAGACGAAACATGTGTCCTCCAATGTGAGGAATGGGTGGGGCTTCCTCCCAGTCAAGCAACTTACGAATGTTCATGTATATATATATATATATATATATATAAATATATATATATATATATATATATATATATATAATATATATATAT
>JARFXV010000521.1:602500-850509 GCA_031761425.1 Cosmopolites sordidus | reverse complement strand
TAGCCAGTATATTTTTCTGTCTTCGCGTTCTTTATTATTTCATGCTTCATATCAAATTTTAAGAAAACGTATTATGTACCCTAGCTGGGTGGGATTGAAAATTCGGACTCACGCATAACTTCGGGGGTCTGCTTCATAGATTCTGGGGAAGGGCAAAATTCGATAAAAAGGAACTATCATCAAAAGATGAAATGCAGTACAAGATAAACAACACTATGTAAAGAAGAACTAAAGAAAATAACATCGAGGACAGTTGTCTTGGCAGGGGTGAGACAAAAAAAGAAGTGAAAGCAAATATATTGAAGGAATAACATATCACTCAAACTGCGAACAAAACGAAAAAGAGCACATTATATATTATATATAACATATTCTATCTAAGGTTATCGTAGATAGAATAAAACATTACAGGTCAATGTTAGAAAGAATCGCATATATCGTAAAGGCATTGAATAACAAAACACCTCTAAAAATAATACAGGTGTATGTTTCTAGACAATCGCATGAAGACGAAGACATTGAAAGATTCTACGAAGAAGTATTCAAGGCGACGATCCAATACCATATAAAATAATTCACTGAGATTTGAAATAATGCAAAATGCGACAAAAAAAAAAAGAGAAAAATGAACATAGGATGGGAAATTTTATACATGGCATAAGAAACTAAAGACGGGTGAAAAAAATTGCAAAATAAATGGACGTTTATTAGCTCAAATGGAACTACTAGAAATAATATCGACTTTAGAATATCAAAGAACAAAGAAAGAGTTAAAGATGTCAGCGTATTGAATCAGTGTACATTTGGTAGTGAGAGTCAAGAGAGTCAAGTTATTAGAGTTAATCATTAGAGTCAAGATACAGAGATATGAGACTTAGTAAAGTAAATAGACTGTGTGTATATAGATATATATATATATATATATATATATATATATATATATATATATATATATATATATATATATATATATATCTGACAAAAATCTCCAGTGAGACCATTGATTTAATGCAGAAACGGCGGGCAATGAGAAATGCAGGTAGTCCTTTCGGCAGGGTCGAGTACACTGAGCTCTGTAAAATTATAAGAAAACGTAACAGAGAGGACAGGCGCCGAACCAACTTGCAGCTAGTGCAAAAAAACCCTAGAAAAAAAGGAATTAACAAGGCTAAATAAAAGCTGAGAAACAAAAGAACGCAAATTTATGCCTTAATGCGTGAGGCACAGTGTGCAGGGCGCGTACGCAAATATTAGAGGTTGTCAGAAAATTTTATTCCCAGTTATATGAAGATCAGAACCAGAAGACAACAATACCCACGGCAGAACAAATGCCAGATATCCTAGTGGAGGAAGTAACAAATGCTATAGAATCGATGAAAAACGGCAAGGCTCCAGGAAAGGACAGTGTAACTATTGAAATGCTAAAAGCGGATGGTCGAACGTTACATAAAACACTGGCAAAATTATACTCAAAAATGCCTCAAAGAACAAAAAGTACCTGACTTATGGAAAAATGCAGAAGTGATCATTTTACATAAAAAAGAGAGAGCACAGGAATATTTAAAGAACTACCGTCCTATAAGCCTCCTATCAGTAATGTGCAAAGTTTTCACTAAGATAATTTCTAAAAGGATATTAAAAAAACTGAATGACGCACAACCAAGAGAATAAGCAGGATTCAGAAGTGGATTCAGTACAATGGATCACATCCAGGTTGCACAACAGGTCATAGAAAGGCACAACGCAGTCATAGAAAGGCACAACGAATACACCATGTCACTGTGCTTGACTTTTATGGATTACGAAAAAGCATTTGATTCCATCTGAAAACATGCGATAATGGATGCACTGCTTAGCAAAGGGGTAGATAAAGCATATGTAAACCTATTAGGATCGATATATGATGGAGCTACAGCCACAATTCACCTTGATGATCTTGAAGTGGGAATTAATGTAGAACGAGGAGTACGGCAGGGTGACGCAATATTGCCTATTCTTTTCTCGGCTGGCCTTGAAGAAGTATTCCGTAAACTGGATACAGTTTATACAGACAGGATGGTGTAAAGATCAATGGTGCAAACTTAAGCCATCTTAGATTTATAGATGATATCGTTCTTCTTTCACAAGACCCAGAGAAGCTGCAAAGACGCATACAATAACTGCAAAGGACTGGTGAACCATTTGGCATGACAATAAACCTGAAAAAGAGTCAGGTTATGTTTAATAACTTCGCTCAGGACAGAAGAATTTCAGTCTTAAAAAGGGATTTGGAGATTATGGACAGCTTTATATATCTTGGGCAAAGAATTTCAATGGAGGAGAATACCGTCCGGGAGGTGGAACGGCGTATTAAATGTGGCTGGCAGGCATTTGGCAGGCCTACAGTGTTTAAGAGCAGACTCAGATCAGTGCGTTCTACCCGTTATGACATACGGAAGTGAAAGCTGGACACTTACATCGCATCGCATGAGTGATACAACAAAGTTTATGGAACAGCAGGGTAGATAACAGATATATGACGCTAATTAAAAATGTTTACGAAGAAACAACAATGACGATCAACTTGTCAGAGGAAACCGACCCAATCCCAATTCAAAGAAATGTTCGGTAAGGTGACCCAATATCTCCAAAATTATTCATATTGGCTATCGAGGATATTTTCGAAAGCTTAAATTAACAAAATAAGCATAGGCCGTTTTTGGCCGATTAAACTATATACTCAAAAACAGAAAATACCCCAACAATTTATGCTACCGGTAATGACTTATGGAACTCAGACCTGGAATCTGACAGGGAGAAACGTGGCCAAACTGATAAAGACCGAACGAGCTATGAAGCGCCAAACGTTACATGTAACACTAAAAACAAAAAACCAAACACGTGGATATTGCATAAGACAAGATTCACATAAGAGAATGAACAGCTCGACTTAATGACAATTCTCATGTCATAAGGCCCGTCAACCAGATACTAAGTGGAAATACGAGTCTTAGATTAGAGACCATAATTAGAAAAGAGTGATGCAATGGGTAAATGATCTGAAGCATCACTTCGGTCTAGCATGGAAGATGATTGCCCAGATTGAATTTTTTTATCTATCACTTTTATTATTATAAAAGTGAAAGATAACAAAGTAAAAAATTGCTTTATTCCTTTTTAAAAAATGAACTATCACAAAGTAACGGGCAAATCAATCAATAATATGAAGATATTTGATATCCACTCGTGAGGAATCGTTTAACATTTTATGAATTTCTTCAATTAGTTGTTGTGTTAATACTGATCCTTCATATTTTAGTTAATCATTCTGAACACCATTCTCATCCAACGGTATTCTGTTTTTAATGTTCCCATTGCTTCTATCACATCTTTTGCTTCTATCACATCTTTTTGTTTAATTTCCATATGTGACTATTATTATTCCTGGTATTGGTTCATAAATTTCTTCTTCCTTTCCATATAACAATAGTACACATTTTATTAAACATGACTATTAGTCATATTAATAGTGAAGTGCAATATTTATTTACCTTAGTAGAAAACTAGAGGGTTTTCGATGGTAGTCTTTGTACTTTTTGTGTTTATATGTGCATCTTGTTTCAGTACGTTCATACGAGAACATTGCTCCTATAAACTCGAAGAAGTTTACCACTAAACACCAAATTAGTTTTTTAGACTTCTCGACGCACGTTTCGCTAACCACATTAGCATCAACAAGAGATGATTTCATCTAATTCTAAAACTAAACTGAGTTATATTTATATGACAATCGTGCCTAATAAATGTGACAAAATTATGAACCGCAAAGTTAACGAATAATTGAAAAACTTGACTGGACGGAATAGGTCCTTTATCCCAGTTCATAGTTTTCTTACATTTTGCTATTTTAATGTTTTTATACTTTTCATACTTTCAGATTTAATCAACTCCTGATGATGTTAACATGGTTATCAAAACGAGAGTCAATAAGTTTAAAAAAGTAATGTAGTGTTTAGTGGTAAATCTCTTCGAGTTGTTGGGTTTGGAGGAAAAATCGCCTCTATGCCAACAATTCGCAAGCTCTTAACATGTAATATCTCTAATATTATGGCCGAGTTAGAGCCCAAAAATAGACGAAAAGATGACCCAGCGAGTGCATGAAAATTGTATCATATATAATTGCAATGGCTAAATTCTCGATAACATAAATACATTCACAGAAAGTTAACGATATTTGCGTTTCATTTAAATAAGATTGTATCAGATGTTGATAAACCATTAAATGGATAAAAATCTAAAAAATACTCCAAAATCAAAATTTCTATAAAAGAGTATGAAACAAATTTTGCATCATATATTTTCTTCACAAAAAATCAAAACATGATTGTCAGGATGGCATAACTATTATAGAAAATAATAACTTATTCATACTACCGCCTTGTTTCTCGTGGTGTTCACATTGTGTGAAATGAGGCGGGTGCCAACCGCTGGGTTTTATCCACGTGCATCCTGAAAATCTTTAATATTTATATTTTGTTTAAATTTTCTAAAAACAATTTGTTGAATGAATAATCCTTCTTACATTACCATACCATAACATACCACACCATACAATACCATACCATACCATACAATACAATACAATACAATACCATACCATACCATACCATACCATACCATACCATACCATACCATACCATACCATACCATAAACTATTCATCTTATTCAAGACTTAAACATAAATATGGTACCTGTAATTTTTACGGTATATTTCTGATATAAATTAAAATTAATGGCACTAAAAATGTAAGGTAAACCATATTTAGAATGTTAATTCTCAAATTTGCATTTTTTTCTTTAAGACATAAGACATTTTCGTAAAAGAGATTGGATTGGATAACCTGCTAACGCGATATTGGTCTACTCTTTAATCACCTAGATATAAAGAATCTCATTTCCTCCCTATTGAATTTGAATAGGTGTTTAATTAAAAGATTATCCGTAAAATTCGGATTTTCCTTCATTCAAAGGCTCACAAGAGGGGATATTGAACGAAGGGGAGACTCATTGCACTAAACTCATATCCGTCATCATAAATATACTAGACAGTAATGAATTAATTTGTAATTAGGAGAACTAACGAATTATGTGTTTTACTCAATTTATAAAATTGCTATTTGTAGCGAATTCTATTTGACAGACATCCAATCTAAACTTATAGATCATTTTATTTTTTGGTTATTCAATCAATAATAAATTGACACTAAATGGTCATAAATCAATAATCAAATTATATTCAATTGTTAGACTCTACTACTCTACTGTATATTTGGGTACCGTTACTTATATTAATTACTTGAATACATTGTGAGTGTTACTTATTAGATCGTCAATTTAATTCTTGGTTTTTTTTATCTACCTTCCACATTTATTTATGAGACAAGAAATTCAAATTTAAATTTCCAAATAATCTTCCTCACTTTCAATACAATTTCGCAATGTTTCAGATAACTCTCGAATCCTAGATCGAAAAAAACATGGTAAATTTTTATCTGATAGAATCATTGAGGTTTTTTTCGGCCTCTTCAAGCAGGAATCGAAAGAGATAAAAATCCAATGAGGCCAAGTCTGAAGAATACGCTGGGTGAGATAATATCTCCGAGCCTTGCTTGCTGATCGCTTCCAAAGCCCTTTTTGCTGCATGTAGTCCTGCATGGTACTGACACAAAATAACTTCCCTTCTTCCCTTGCCAGTATATGGCGCCTTTTCTTTAGAGTATCATTAACACGAATCAGTTGCTGTCGAGCAATCAGCCGTGACGACCGGTTGACCAAATTAAAAAACCTCTTAATACACGACCCAGAATTTCCACTTAAGTAGAACATTCACTTTTCGTCACATATCACATTCTTATACAAGAAGTTCTTTTTCTTGAACCTAGAAAGCAATGACAAAACAACATCAAAGCGTCCACTCTTATTCTCAGCTATAATTTCAAAGAGAACGCAACAACTCTCCTTTTGAGTTTTCCTTAGCTTGTGTTTTTTGTAGCAGTGCTTCCAATTCTTCCTCTTTCGTTTTTTTTTGGCTGTCCCAAATGTTCTGCCTCATTTAAGTCAAAATTGCACGAAACAGTAATATCACCACAAATCATTTCCTAAACTTCCGCCCGGATGAGATGGGGCGATAATTTGAAATAATTTAATCGATTACACTAGAGACGTGTGGTGCAGAGCAAATAGAGATGGAAAGTTTTGAGTGTGGGCTACGTTTAATGTTGAAAGTCAAGAAAGGAGAAAAAATATTGATATGGACATTCAAATCGAATCTGGATGAAGATGAATGATTATATTGATAGCATTTTTTTTCAGTTGAAAGGAGAAAAAAAGGCAGTGCTTTAACTGTTGATTTTTGAATGACATCCAGTCTACATCTGATTTTTCAGTTTAGATTCATAGTAGGTGTGTTTATTTATTATACCTTGCTGTGAAGCTGAAAAATGGCGCTTGAAAATAACTATTCGGGGGGAAAAAAATGATTCGAATGGGTTGGGCAGTTGATGAAACGTAGGGTCTGAGAATTAAGTTGAAAACCTAATATATTTTACCATTTCCCCAAGATACATATCTTACCCCCTTTCTCTCTTTCTCTCTCTCTCTTTCAATATCTCTTTTTGTGACCCGTTTTCAGGCATCATGATCCCGTGTACACCCTGTCGGAAAGCAGGAGTTGCCATTGGTACCAGTTATCTGCAGTTCTTATAATTTCTGCAACTTAGCTGAGAAATTCAGTTGCAAGTTGTTGAGAGCCTTAATCATCTTTTTCGCTTACTGTCAACTTTTTCTGACATGTATAATTTCTTCTATACCAACTCGCCAGATGCAAGTATGCGAATTGTTGAGAAGTCTTTATTAACGAACATATCTAGTTTACTTAGGCATTGGTACGATGTGCTGCCCAAGGAATTCGCAGCATGTCATTTCAAATACTTCAATCCGCCACATGTGGCGTCAAGTGTATTTTATGGACGATAATTCGATAAAAGTAATTTTCGTAAGTCATTTGTCCTTCGATATCAAATATCCAGCAATACAATTTAAATGGCGAATTTTAGATTATTCGAATACGTCATTTTATTTTAAAACCAAATGGAATTAACCATTTATTAACAGAAACAAATGTTTCAGAAATTACAAGCTCAATTTATTATTATCGAGAAAAAAAATGACCTCAAAAATACTGAAAGGCTGCCAACCTTAATTGGGATACCCTAAAGTTAAATACCGCGATAAAAAATTTCGTTTACTTAATGAATTTTCGAACGTTCGGAAAATTTCTAAAACTTCGCGTAAAACTTTCTTAAACGAAGAGGGGATGAGAACTCTTAATTTATAAATTTTGAATTAATAAAAGTACATTTAGTCGTAATTAAAAGCGTCAATTAGTTAAATAAATATCTTTTTCGTTCGGCTGTTTTTTAATTATATTTTATTTTTTATTGAACAATATGTCCTCAATAAAGATTTGACAAAGCAATTTTATCAACATTAGTGAAACACATTATTGATCAACATCGTTAGTAATATAGTTTAAAAACTCAAATTGAGCTACAGCCTCCCTTTATATACATAATGTAATCATCGTTCTTTCACTTCTTCATTTTGTTATCCATGTGACCTTTCTTCTCTTTAATTTGTTCCTTTACATTTTAGATTCGTCTTCTTCTTTTCACCCATTCTTTGGATATATTTTGTTTAGCTTAACATTGTGCAATGAATTTCTGGTTCGACGTCTCCACTCTTTCTCCAGAATCGATTGGTATATCCTTATAAATATATTTCTTCACTTCTTCTGCCTTTTATGACGTCCAACTTTGGATATAGGCTTACTTCAAGCCCTTCCACCTATATATGTGTATGTATTCAAGTTATCACCCCATCTCATCTTAAGTCAACCTATCTTTTTTTCCCCTAACCATGGTATTTATTGTTGTGTCAGATTAGTGTCACTTAAGTTGGGTTACTTACTCTCTCACATCGTTAACTTCCATTTCACTTCAAATCAAGTTTTTCTCCTAAAATACCTTTTTCTACTGGCCTTTGTATTTTTGCTTTATTATAAATATTACTAATAAGTAATAAATAATATGTATGGGAGATTTACATGATTTTTTAGTATTTTTTATACCCATTTAACTTTAACTCCATATCTTCCAATTTAGGCTACAAAAAATTAGTTATCATCGACCTGTACCTCTCGCCGGTGGCAGATAGCGGTACCAGCTTCATTTTGGAGTAAGAATGGGCCAATGACCCCGCCGAATAAAAATTTACACCAAACAGTGACTTTCTCTGGATGCATTTGAAACTGATGGGTCTCATGTGGATTATTATCTCCCCAAAATGCGACAATTTTGTTTAATGACATAACCATTAATTCAAAAATAGACCTGGTCGCTGAAGATCAGGGTTTACTTCCAATTTTCTCCAGAGCCCAGACAGCGAATGCTGAACGCTGCCTATGATCGTTTACCTTCAGTTCCTGGGTCAATTGAATTTTGTACGGTAGCGCGCCCGAGTCTTGACGCAAAACTCGATAAATTGAGGTCTGTGACAGTTCTTGGGTGCGACGAGACATTGACTGCGTCGGGTTATCTTGCACATTCTCGTGCACTGCAGCAATGTTTTCTGCAAACCTCACATTTCGACGACGTACGGGTGTTGTTTGATTATTTACTGACCCAGTTAATTCGAATTAGTCCACCAAACGACGAATAGTCGATTCAACATGACGATTATGTGCACCGTAAAAATTACGAAGCGCACGGAATGTAGCTCGAACTGACCACTCATTTTGATAATAAAGTTCATTGATTTGCACGTATTGGTCAACACTGATGTGTTGACTTTCCATGATTATTTGCCCAACATTAGTTCCTATAACCTCCAAGTTTGACAACTGTTACTTCGCCAATATAGCCGCTATACACTGTCAAAATTTGCGCTCTCCTATTGGAAAACCCTGTATTTTGTAGAGTTAGCTACAAGACCCTTGTTTGCTCTTTCGTCTCTGTGAATACTGTTATTTATTGTTATTATTAGAACCAGATCTTTAGCTTAGAAATGTTTAGTTTAATAAATGTTTGTCCCTTAACTTTCATAGTAATGGTCGTTTAACATACCCGCCAGTTTAACTTTTTTTTAGCAATTTAACAAATATATAGTATGCTGTAATTTGTTTAAAATTTTTCATTATTTTTCCTTCTCATTATGAACTAAATATTAGTTGTATATAAGTTATTTCGAAAAAAAATAAAAAACAAGGTTTTTCTATCTCTATCTTAAATTCAAACAGTAAAATGTAATTAAAAAAGAAACTTCAGAAACAGTATATTTTATAGCTTTTCAATTTTTTATCATTCTGACCCTGACGTATTTTCCTTCTACTTCTTTTTATTTACCAATATTCAGATTTCAATATATATTTTCTCTAGTTTAACCCCTTTTTTGGTTCCTTAGTATTATCAATATTTCATTCCTAACGCCAATAATAATAAAATCAAAAGCTATATATATATATATATATATATATATATATATATATATATATATATATATATATATATATATATATATATATATATATTAAATTAAACTTTGAATCTTGATAAATTCTTTTATACTGCTGATTCATCATTTTTCCAATTTCCGTAAAACTAAGATAGGGGAAAATATCTCTAAAAATGTAACAAAAAGAGACTTGTCTAAAATGTAATGAGATCTTTTATCAGACGATTGTTTAAACGATGAGGAACGCTTTCACAATTTCTTTCACAGAATCAAGTACATTTAAAGAAGTAACATAAGAAGAAGGAAACGAAAAAGTATGGATGAATATTAAAAAGAAACGAATGGAAATATTACTGGAAAAAAGGAAATATTACTGGAAAAAAATGTCATTCGATGAATTGTTTTAATGTATTAATATATTTTTTTGTTAATTACATTTTTATCGCATTCCTTCATGATGAACAGCAATACTACAAAACACAATTTTCCTATAATATAATCCTCCAACTATACTTGATACCTGCAAACATTCTAAAAATAATACTTATTAGAATAATAATACTAACACTCCCACTAATGGAACTTTATATGTAACTAAAATAAGTTGTATCTGAGATAACATTACATATTTTTTATTTTAAAGAGTATTCGAATATATTATGTATGCCTCGTCGATAAAGATGATTTTCCATCCGAAATCAGGGTTAACTTTCAACTAATCCAGAGCCCTGACAGCGAATGCTCGACACTGCCTATGGTCGTTTACCTTCAGTTTCTGGATCAATTAAATTTGTACGGGTGCGCATCCAAGTCCCAACGCAAAGTTGGCCAAGTTGAGGTCTGCGAAAGACCAACTTCTTGGGCGCAACGAAAAATTCACTGCTTCGGGTTATCCTGCAATTTAACGTTTTCTCCGTAACTCACGTTTTGCCGACGTAGGGTGTTGTTTGATTGTGTACTGAACCAGTTGATTCGAATTTATCCACCAAACGACGAATAGTAGACTCAACAGGACTACGTAAAAATCATGTGGCTCACGGAACGTAGCTCGAACCGAGCACTTATTTTGAAAGTAAAATTTAACGAGTGCGTAAAGACAAACTTTTTTTCAGATTTTTTAAAAATCGTATGTCAAAGATTTTAAACTATAATATATTATAAACAAATAGAATTATAAGTAGAAAAAAACTTGATAAAAAATTATGAGAAGACTATGTTCATCTTTTGAAAAGTAATTTCAACAAATATTTTATTTTCATCAAATATTTATCCAAATCTTTCGACACAGACTATATTTTCACACACTAAGTTTAAAATTACAATAAAATGATATTAGATTAAATTTACTACTTTATTTGCTGAACAACATTTTTTTGTCATTGTAGATTAAAAATCAAAATAAAAATAAATAGAAATATGTTATTGGTATAAAAAGTATATATAAAGTAAGCGCATCTAAGAAATAATCCTGTACGTCTACAAAGAAAAAATACCACTTGAAGCCCTCAAATCTATCTTGATTTTCACTAAGGCCCCTTTCTGCCCAAAAATAAATTATGTGTTAAATGAATAGTTTCTTTCGCCATCCGCTTACCAGTAGGTAATTTTTTTACACAAAAATAATAACCCAAATGCCACCATTTTATTGAATATGTTATTGTGTACATTTTGGAGACAATTCAGAAATTATGTTCTCACTTCGATATTATTGTGTGAAGTTAATTGAATAAATAGGTTAGAATATCTCCAATAAATTCTATTATTCACACAGATTACAATTATTGTGTGCGTATAATGTGAGTAACATCAGACAGTGTAAAAAGATAAACAAAACATTTGCACTAACGATTTTCTCATCAATATGCCCTGATAATAGTCATTGTTATTGAGACTTTTACTCTGAATGACGCTTCCATTTCGAACTGAAAATGCATCAAAGTTGCTCTAAATTCAAAGTCATGGTGTTGTTCCAAATAATTGAACTTTGAATAACAAAAAAGTACCATCGCACACATCCATTCTTAGTTAAATTTTTTACCAAAAACTCAACAAATGTCATCACCCATCACTGTATTATTCAGATTAATATCCCAGGTGATATTTTTATCCCCCAAAGAATTACCAGTTAGAATTAGAATTACCACTTAGTGAAAGAGGTTTTAGATCCAATGAAACCATAACTCATATATTCCAAAAAGGAAAGTGTTTCAACTGATTTATATGGTGGTATTTATTTATTTATTTATTTGCTGTATCAATGATTAAAATAAAATAACTAAAAAATATACAATAATACAATGATAATAATTATAATAAAATATAAATCCATTATTTTACCACCAATCTATTAATGATACGCAAAATGGAACTGAAAGCAAGTAGAAAAGATCTAGTCCAGTTCCATTTTTTTTTAATTCTAACATATAAGAAATAAACGAGTATATACAATTTGTTTATAATTTTTACAATTTATTGATCAATATAGTACGAATAAAGGAGTAAACAATAACAGTAATAGAGACAAAATAAAAAAAATAAAACACCATTTGCTCACAAATAGAACAAAGAAACCAAACAATCCATTTCTCCATTTCTAGCCCTTTATACTCTTTCGCAACAAATAGCATCAAATGGGATCCATTTTGAAGGCGACAAAATTAATTTGGATGAATAGACCAATATTTTGAGGTTCGTATGGGCCATCGATCAACATTTGATGTGTAATTGGTGAGAGAGCAATGAGGACCGATATAATAATAGAATATATTATTATATTTCATTTTAGGAAAATGATCCGCTCATCAAATAGTTGTTCGGTTCTGGAATTATTCTCATCTATATGAATATGCTTGAGGATTCTATGATCTTTTTATTGCGGTAAATCACTCCGCATCTACTTACCTTGCTTCTATAGTGCATCGTTTCTCAACCTGGGAGTCTCGACCCCTAGGAGCGTCGCGTTTACTAATATGGGAGGTAGCAAGGTGTTCGAAAAATTAAGACCGGTACACGAAACATCCTCTTATTAAAAGAAAACCAAATAATAACAATATAATAAAATAAACTTAAATAAAGTAATACCCAAACTTGTTTGAAATAATAATTTAATGGAGCGGTTGATTTTTTTTTAAGTAAGTCAGTAGTAGTAGCGAAGAGATCAATGTTTTCAAAGCTTCCGTTATTAGGGTTCCGTATTCACATTGTCGTGCAAACCAAAACTTATCTAAATCTTGGGTTAAACATTTTAGTTATAGAGTTTTGTCTGTTGATATTTCAATAAGTTGGTTGTGAATCTCAATAGGTAATTCACTAGCTGCAACAACATTTTCATCAAACGGATGGAAAACCTATTTTCTCCACAAATTATCGCTGCTATCTGGGAAATATTCCAGTAACTGAATTTTCAATTCGCCTAAACGCATTTTCATGCTCTCCAACATGCAATGTTGAACAGAATTTTCTAAATCCATATTTTTGAGAAGTCATTCAAATGAGAAAATATATCACACAAGTAGGGGACAGTAGGGGAACGGAGAACGTGGGGAAATCCCGAACGCAGTGATTACAGTAGGTTAGAAAGATATGACGTGATGTTGTTAGCCACCATCTTAAAGATCACGCCACTTTTAGTGCCGCGTGACAAACGGACAGACAACGAAACAGACGCGCACGCCGTCCAAGGTATGAATATGTACATTTTTTTGTAGTTTTGTACTTTTTTGGCTCATTTACTATGAGTTCTGTTTGGTTTTAATTAAATATGTTGGCCACTTAACTTGGAAAGCTAAATAGCTACGTATCAAAGGTTATATTAAGTTCCTTAGTAGCGGTGGATATAAATCTAACTTCAATATTTTTTTAACACTTTTAAATTTGAAAGCGCGGGGTTATCACGGACGAATTGAGTTGGATAATTATAAACGTTCGACATTGTGCATTGTTTTCACGAATAAACTGCTGCAACGATTTTGACACAATCCGTTATTAAATCTTTTCCTAATGTGTTGTTATATGTATGAACTAACAATAAGATATTTTCGATGTACTTATATCTATTATTATTTGTTTTAGATGCCTCGCAATTGTGTTAAAAAACTAAACGAAAATACAAATTAGAAGATCTAGAGGAAACCGTAGGAGAGATCCTATGTAAAAACTTAGTATACGTAACGGGTCGATTGTTTAATCGGTGCCAAAAACGACGGTATTTGACCATTTAAAATATATAGTTATAAAACAACCAAGGAAAAACTAATCTTTTCCGAAGCTCAAGAAATGGAGCTGACAATTGAGATGTTGCGCAAATTTTCATTCGCATTTGCAGAGAAAAATAAACTTTATCATAATATTCACCGGAATAAACAAGACGGGTAAAGACTGGTATTACTGCTTTATGAGAAGGCACCCAGTACTTTCCTTAAGAAAACCCGAAGCTACATCGATAAATAGATGTCAAGATTTTTTGCGACAATTTGGAATCCATACAAAATAAATACCATTTTGGACATGAAAAATATTTTAACATAGACGAAACAGGAATCACAAATGTTCAAAGAAATTCAAAAAAAAAATTTTGGCATCAAAATTTTTGGCATCAAAATATTTGGCCAGAAGCACATAGGAAAGGCGACTAGTGGTGAGAGAGGGTCGATCCGATGCAACAATCTAGAAAAGGCAGCTACGGCTTTAGAGCAGTCAGAGCCAGAGGTCTCAGCCTACTGAAACATCAATGGGTCCACGTGCAGGAAACTCATAATAGCATGCAAGTTCCTAATATTGTAACTTCAGACGCACATGCCATTTTAACTCAAGCCCTCATTTCTGATGTTCAAGTTGCAATGGAGATAACGACTTCGGACGTTCTTGCTCTTGGAACACAAACTCTTGAGGTTTCAGCTTCCAAAACTATTGTTCCGGTAGTTGCTGCTGAGTCCCATGAGTATAATGTTCTTACTGATAGACCCACTCCCCCGCCACAATGTTCCGATTGTCTAAATTCTACTATAACACAAGAAAATGACTCTAATAAAGTTATTCTATTACCTGATATAGTAAATATACCTGTGATTCCTACTAAGGCATCGAAACTCAATATAAAGAAAAATTATTTAATCATTTTGCCTAATACACCATTGAAAAAAGAACTAGAACAAAGGCAGAACAAGAAGATAGAAAAAAATGGAAATTATTAAGTCAGGTAATAAAAGGATGAAAAAAGCAGTAAGAAATTTTAAAGATATAGAAGATTTTCAAGATTCCAACCAAAAAAAAAGAAGACTGATAGGATTAACAATGAAAATACTATTTTTACATATTTTGCAGTGAGAAATACGTTAACCCTCCCACGGAAGATTGGATTATGTGTTGTGAGTGCCACCAATGGGCACACGACAAATGACAAACCAAACCAAACATCGGCGGGCTATCGATGTAATTTTTGTCGTTAAAAAACTTAATTATATTAGTACGTTATTACCCCGCTCACTGTTCGGTATTACCCGTCGCGTTTCGGGTAATGCCGAACACCAAGGGGTTTGTTTTCTTTAGAAGATTTTTTTTGTTTCTAATAATATAATAATGTTGAATTAAATTTAAGTTAGTAGGATAAACGGACTGAGTGATTAAGCATTAAAAACATTTCTATCTCAAAAACCTACACTGTTATTTCAGTTTTCCCTTAGCCGTTCGCCATTCCCCCCACTGTCTCCTAAGTCAACAGTAATAAAGATTCTCCATCTTATAAAAAAAAATAAGCTATTTTATCTGTAAATTTTTTTTCAATCCATCTCACAATTCAAAAAGTCTCGTTAGAATTTTTCTCGAGACAAACACCAAAATTCAGTATGGAAAAACAGTGAATCGTATTTAGCACCCATTTCTTCGCACAATGAATAAAGCAATATAGTCTGCCATGGTCGGCTTTTAACAAAATTAACTATTTTTGCCACTTCTGACAGAACATTTTTTAGCATCTCTTTTGTAGCAAGCGCATTTCTGTGAAAAAAGCAGTTCATCCATTCCATATGTGGCATAATGTCTTTTAATTTTACTATTACACCACAGTTCTTTCCCGTTAACGCTTTCGCGCCACCAGTACACACCGCAATGCATTTATTAGGGTCCCAGTTTTCGTTTTGTGTAGCATCAATAAAAACTTTAAACAGTGTTAATTGCCCATCACATTCATATCGAAAAAAACACAAAAATTGCGCCAAGTTCACCACGTCTGTTGACTTGTTGAACTGAATAGCAAAAAATGTACATAATTTAACCTTTTCAATTATTTGATCGTGAACATCATTTAATCCAAAGATAAATACATGATTCGTTTTTTTCACGATTCGTAAGCGTGTGAACACGCTCATAGGAGTTTATAAGCCATTTAAAAATAAAAACGATTTTTCATAAATCACGATAATGAAAAAATCACGAATCGTCGCCGTGTTAACCGGCCGATGTAAAACTTTGATAAACGTTAAATAATTGTAGTGAAGGAGGTCGCAATATTTTTACTTCAGTTTTTGACTATTTAGTGAGTCGCGACACCAAAAAGGTTGAGAAACGATGCTATAGAGTGTTGTGTCTTAGTTTTATCCACAATTCTTGTCCAATGATTTGTGTTCTTAATTTTCGAAGTCCACCCTGGTAACTCGATTCGTCTTATGTATGTATGTATATATGTAAGGCTCTTAGTTTTTCTTCTTCACTGGTGGTAAGGTTTATCGTTTCTGGTGCGTACATTACAATAGGTATTATGATTGCCTTAGAGATTCTCCTCTTTGTGTCATATCCAATATTTCCTTGTTTTAATAACTGTTCGTAACTGTAGTATGCTTTGTTGTCTGTTTGGATTCTATGAGGTATTTCCAGACTGCCTTCGTTATTTCTGTCCACTACTATACCAAAATATTTAAAATTGCCCATTTCCTGAAACTATAATTCTTCTTTTGTTTTCTATTAATTTCTGTTTCCTATCGATGTGCTACATTTCATGTATTTTGAATGTTCTATGTTTATATCTAACCTCTCATCTGGGATTTTCTCTCTATGTCTGTAAATATTTCTTGTAGACTTTTCTTATATCTGGCTATGACGACGAGTTCGTCTGCGTAGCTTGGGTAACCATTTGAGTACCTCCTAGTTATTTTCCTAAACAGTTTACTAATCATTGAAAACTGAAATGTTTCTCTGGGATCTATTTGAAACATTAAATATGTACTTGTTCTTAGTTAATACATTTTACATTTCACCAAGCTTTCTGTTCATCTGAAAAACTGAAGATTTAAAAAACATAATTAAAAGTTCTCGATAAGAAGATAATTTCGTAATTGCATATTAAGATTAAATCTTTTAAAGGTATCCTAGTCCCACGCTTTCTCCTTTCATAATTTAACCGAAACTTTAAAAATAACCTCTAATTTCATTTAGTAAAAGTTGAGTTGGCACGAAGTCATGCGGAGTGAGCGCGGGCGGAAGGAAGTAACAAATGGCATTTTATATAACAACCGGGGGTGTCTAATGTCTCATAAGAAAATAAATTACGGGCCCGTAAATGTTGTGTAACATACACAAAACTTTAAAAGTATGTGACAAAATAATGCCATTATGCTAAAGAAAAATATGTACTAAAAAAAAGTCCTAAAATGATAAAATTAGATGTAAAAAGTATTCCAATAAAAGTAACTTTAAAACATAATAGCAAAATAAACAAAATATATATATTGCTGTATTCAGTACATTATGTCAGTCCACCATGGAAAGAAACTCGATTCAACAGCTCATGGAAATTATTCGTATCTACTATTCAGTTCTCCAGACTTTTCGAGCTGCGTGAAATGTTTGATCAGTCGACCAAATGACCGTTCTGTTTATCGTTGAACTAACTGAAACGAACTGGCTCCGTTGAATATGAGTCAGTAGATGTGCGTCATCAGGCCGCCCTATCATTGGAGAACATCGCTGCTGTAAGACGGAATGTAAGAGAAAATCCGAATTAATGTATTCTACGTCGTTCTCAGGAACTTTCTCTCTGACCTTTGCGTCATGACCTGCGTTGTAAGGCTTATAAAATTCTATCAAAGACAAAAGTCAGCTGATAATCATCTGTGTGAAACATTCGCGAATTGCGCTCTAGTGCAGTTGGAAGGCGACCCTCACTTTGAAGAAAAGATAATATTTTCCAGCGAAGCGCCCTTCTGGCTAAAACGGACATTATATACATAATTGAAAACCCTCATATGTTCAGGAGTTACATCTTTATCCACAGAGGGTCACTATTCGGTGAGATTCTTGAACTGAAGGAACGATCTTATTTTTTTTTGAAGACGATGATGAAAATCGTATTACTGTTAATGGTGAAGAATATCTTTGGCCTAAACAAATGAATGTGGATATAGAACGTTTTCTTTCAAGAAGACTGTCACACATCTCTCCAAATAATCGATTTATTGGGAGAAAAGCTTCCTGGAAGCGTTATTTCGTTAAATGGTAATGTCAACTGGCCACCAAGAACATACGATCGCACGCTCTTGGATTATTTTTGTTGGGTTATGTTAAATCTATTATTTACAGAAATAAACCCCAAATCAGTAGCGACTCGTGAAGGAAGGCGTTAGGGCGCCGCCCCTCCAGTATTTATAACAGAAAAACAATTTTCATCATATTTTATTTCCGTTCAGTCTATTTCCTTTAACTCATTTTCCTGGTTCATCTCCTCTATAGGGTTTCAATAGCACGAAAAGTAAAAAGGAGGAAGGGGAAAGCAAAAAAAATCTTCAGCAGCACTATTTTCTTCTACGCCCTCCCACTTTAAAAACCCACGAGCAGCCACTACCCCAGACAATTCTTGACCATAAACGAAACATTCAGACCACCATTGAAAATATACCACGCCATATGTGTGAAAAAATAATAGAAAATTAGGTCTCCAGAATGAATTCCACGAGACGAAACCAAAGGGGGCATTTAAACTACATTATTTTCAGAACATAATGCCATTAAATGTTCTTCAACATAAAATAAAAATTACCGGATTATCACTTGTATTCTGACACTCTTATTGGGCAACGCATTATTACCTTAATATTGGGATTAACTATAAATGTATAACATTTTTTCATAATTTTTTTTACAAAACGTAAAAATTACATTTAAAGATATTCTCCTACCATATTCTTGAGAGAAATAATTTATGACACACAACATGAAAATGATTTATAGGCCCTTTTATGTATAATTTTTAGCGTTGGTAAGATTACAAATTATTTTAAAATTATAGCAGTACTTACAATGTTCTGTATCTCTCAAAAATTAAAGTTAGTTATTCAATTCTCATAGTAATGAAACCTTATGTTGATGTGAGTTTGTCAAACGTGAGTAAAATTTACTATTCTATAACTTGTTGTTAATTTAGAACGTAATATTTAAAATTTTTGATGAAGTCTTCATCATTTATAGTTACATTTTCCAGTGTGAGAAAATGTCCAGATAACAGTTGTGACAAGTATCACCTGTCTAATCATTTTTAACATTTAATTATTTATAAAAAAATAAGACAACATATTTTTCCTATAATATGTTGATTTCGGCTTTAAATTTATTGTTAATTAATGTTTGAAAATTATATCAATCAAATGTGAGCCATTAGCAACAATGCTCCTTATTGTACGTTTTTAATACATTTTCCATGATTTTTTAAATATATCTGGTATTAATGCAGCGATTTTAGTAAGGATATTGTCCTTAAGTTGGTATATGGTTTGAAACTCATTTATGTAAATATTATTCTTCAAAAATCCTCATAAAAAAAATCTGGAGCCGTCATATCAGGAGATCTAATTGCATTACAATATTCTATTCGCTTATTATTATGCGTGGAGCGCATTAGCTGCGCTTATAAACTCCGTGAAAACATTCCCAATTCCAAATCAACGTTTCTGGTAACTTCATCATAGGTGCAATGTTTTCAGCACTCTTCTTGGACCTCTAATACGGGACCAATTCCCAACTTTTCCGAAATCTTGAAACTACTTGAGTAATCTATAAATTCTCGTTTTATAAGGCACCGGACGATTAGGATATGTTCGTCTAAATTCACGTTTAGTGGTAATAATTGTTTTTTTTAGGTAAATTACAACAAGTTCACTCCGTTAATTTAACGTGTATTTATAACGAAAACAGGACGCCTACACTACACAACAATCAAACCCAACCTGTCATATATATCATGTAAAAGAAAGGCGCAAAATCAAAAAGGTAACGAGATAGTTGCTCCACCCTTTATTTGTCTGAGAAAATATACTGAGGTTAAACCATCAACGCCCAAGTAAGTTTTTTCAAAATTTTGCCAAATCCTTCTATATTTATGCTCGAAATGTCAAACAAACAATATAAAAATTATAACAAAAAATCAAAAAAGTCGGCATGTTTTGATTTTTTTTTAAGGATATACATATATATATATATATATATATATATATATATATATATATATATATATATATATATATATATATAGGACTAATTATACATGAAAATATTTATTTAAAAAAAAATACATAAGCAAATCACAAACAAATTATACAAAATAACAACTACGATTTAATTTTGGTAATAAGGCCGAAAACAATTTGCACAAAGGGTAACATCACATTTTGAACACTAACTTGTCGGTCTGTTTTTGCAACATTTTCTTTGGCATCTCCTTTGCCTCTTAGGATATTGTATAAAATAATTCAACCCATCAAAGTGCATATCTGGCGGTACAGCCCCAACTGTAGTATTTCTTTTGATGGATGATGTTAATTTCAAATATGGCACTACAATAGCCCTTCAAAACTCAAGACAACTAAGACTTGTACGATCATTGATATATCGATACAAAATCCATGCATTTGTTACAACAATGTCTAAAATTCGAACAAACATGAGCCAGTGCCGTTTTTTTTCGCGAATTTTAGAGCCATATTTAACAATCAGGTCATGTTGATCAACACCACCCATGTATTTGTTTTAGTTCTGGATAAGTTTTGGCTGAGGTACATCAAAACCTAGCTAAAGGATTTATCTCAACATGATTGATGACTATAATACATTTATTATCATTCCAATGTACTATAAGTATATCAGATAGAGTGTCAAATCCATACTCAAAAGAACTCCCCAGCAGATTTTATGACACTGATCCATTCTAATTTCACGCACTGTCTAGGTGGCATGAAATTCAATATCTTTAGATGGACCAGCAAGTCTCGATTCGTAAAAAAATTGTGAAAAAAACAAGCTCATCTGAATTTGATTCACACGACAGTAATCGTGTAACAACTCTTGATCCCAAAGTCAAACCTGTCTGGTTTTGAGTTTCTTTGACCGTATAAAATATGAATTTATAACAATATCCGTTCGATGCACATAGTGCCCATAGCTTGTACACGAATCTAATTTGCCTCGTATAAACTGTTTCAAACCATGGTGTCCGTAACACTTATCATTTCGTCTATTGATCAATATATCGTAACCACTCCGATCTGTTGAAATCTCTCATTGAACATTTCAATTAGGGGTCAAAATTTATAAGCTCTCTCATATTTATCGAAATTGCCATTATTGTCATTATTTCTAAACATTGCGGCTTCTACAATTGGGACACCTAAATCAGCATCAGTGAACCAGTACATTTTTTCTGAAGGAACTTGGTGGAATCCAGAAAATAAGAGTATATCAATAAAACATTTCAATTCGTCAGTACCAGAAAAAAAATAAGTATAATTCTTTACCCGTTGTGCATATCTTAATGTTTTTTCTTTTATGTGTATATCATTCGAAAAATACATTTCGACAAGTTGTAAAGATGTAAGCGAGACATAATCGTTCACTAAATTGTCTGTTTTTGCCTTTTCTAAAACTTGAAACAACTTAAAACAGGCTTACTTCAATGACCGTCAAAAGTACAAAACCAAAGAAATAACAGACGCCGTTAGATAGTACTACCCTGAACCCTTGTTACCAAACACTAAAAGAATATTTCGTGACATTTCAAGTTTATATGTTATATACTGCTTTGATGACTGTCAGTCGCTGCGCCGTTGCCAGGTCGCATTACAGTGTTATAAATAACGTTTGCGCCCAGATAATAGTCGTAAATGGTTTTATAAAATAACTAATAACGATGTAAACTTGCACATATTAAATTATTGATTGATATGTCCGTTGCTTTGTAAGTTCATTTTTTAAAAAGGAATAAAACAATTTTTTACTTTGTTATTTATCACTTTTATTAATAATAAATAAAATAATAAAAGAATAAAAGTGATAGATAACAAAGTTAAAAATTGTTTTATTCTTTTTTTGCACATATTAGACACTTATATTCTAATATTACAGATGGTTGGTAAATTGGGTTTTGGTATTAAACTAATTTTAAATATTGACATATCTGCAGACAAATATATTAAACAGGTTTTTTCTTATAATAAGGTAATAATCCCCTTATTATTTTCCTCAACCAACTTTTTAAATTACAAAAGCACTGTAATTTCAAATTGTTTCAAAAATATTTTTAGATTATAAAAAAAAATCGCAATTATTTAACAATATAATATGAAATACACAATACGAAAACAAAAGGTGTAAATAATACAAATAAATTGAATGACTCAACTAATATTTAATATAAAAACTTGTGAATCAACGTAATAGCTAAAAAGTTTTCTTGTTATGTTTCTGTTAAGATAATCACATTCTGTATATTAGAGAAATATTTAAAAACTGTAGATCGACAATTCCGAAGACCAATTGATTGATCGGCAAACTGAAAACTCAGAAAGCGGATTTATTGACTGATACAGTCGTAAAAGGTTTATCGGTCATAGTGGCGACATCTACACCGAAACCGAGGAACCGTAAGCTCGGCAGTAAAAACGCCATCGCGTATCAGCAGCACAGTAACGTTTTTAACTGAACAACCCGTTCTCTATCTTTTCGACTGACCGATTTTGGCCTGCCAACAACAAATGAGTCTGTTATCTTTACCAGCGAAAAACAATAGGTGCACTCGCTATTACGTCCGATGTTTATTTAAAACATGCTGCAGTATTCAAAGTAGGCGTTAACACTGAAGGTTTTTTCCCGTATTGTTTCACGACTAAATACATATGATTAAAAAAGTTTTCCTTTGGTTTTTTATTTTTGTCAGGTATTTAAGGGTAATTTTTTTAGTACGTCTGAACTTTATATTCAAATAAAACAACAACTAAATTAGATGCCTTGAAAGTATTTATTTTATGTGAAATAATATTCAAACAATAGCATTAATGTTTGAAAAAAATTTCAATGTCCGCAATTGTCATTGTATGAGTTATGTTGGCTTCCAAAGAGTCAACTATTAGCTGATTTATCGACATAGACCAAAGATTTAACATAATCCAAAGAAAATAATTTAAAGGTGTTAAAACACATGAACTTGGTGGTCAAATAACAGGTCTGTTCCTCGAAATAATTTTCTCTCCGAATTGTTCCCTCAATAAATCAATTGTGGCTTTGGCTGTATGACATAGAGAGCCATCATGTTGGAACCAGGTCTTCTTCAGATCAATATCATTCTAATTCGGAATTAAATAATCCACGTATTCCAGCAAGCAACAGCGACTTTATTTTCTTTGGTACGTACAGTTTTTTTTGTTTTTATCCTTGTTTTTGTTTCAATGTCGAGCAGCGTGAAATGCGTTCGTAATTTGTCGACAATTCGGTGAATACCTGGCGAAATTCAAATTCACGAAATGCTCTATAAGTTTGGCGCACAGAACACTGATTTTCACAATAAATTTCAACAAGTTGCAAGCATTGCTCTGATGTTAAACGTTCCATGGTGATTTGCCATCATTATTGAGGCGTGCAAACTCACAGTTCGTTTGACAGCGAACCCTATAGAAAGTGCGGACACATTAAAAAATCGGCCTTTATATGAGAATTTCTTAATTGAAAATTGTTTTCTAGATATTTTTCTTTATTTTTTTCCTCTCCTTATCATGATTTTATTTTTATTAAATATTAATTATAACTTAACAATAAAACTTTTATAATTTAAGGAGAAAACATTGCAGGAAATTCCTTTAGAAATACCTTTGTGAGGGTCATTTGAGAAAACGAACAATTTTAACGATTTTTTTTTAAGTATTCACCTTGCAGTTCAATATATTTAAACTCACGACGTTCCAACTTTATCTTAATACCCTCTGTATAACGCGATTTTTCCGACTCTGCACAATAGGTGGTTGTCTCAGTTTTGACCTCATCATCTGAAGTGAATTTTCGTCCACCGAGCCGTTTCTTCAAGTTTGGGAAGGTGAAGTAATCGCTGGTAACCCAATCCGGTGAATACGGTACATATAAAGGCTGTCCCATGATTCACGCAAGATTTGAATTTGCCGCCATTTGTACGGTAAAGTGTTGGCAACCAAAAAAGGAAAACAGTTTGACAGCTGACAGTTTAGGGTTAGTAAAAATGAAGCACTACACGAAAAAACAACGCGTTTTCATTGTTGAACAATATTTCAAAAATAATAAATGTTTGAATGCTACAGTTCGCAAATTTCGCACAAAATATGGTCGGAATATTGATTTAACTTCGTCAACTGTGAAGAGAGTTGTTAAAAAATTTAGGGAGACTGCATCAATTGGGGACGCAAAATACACTGGTTGTCCAATAAAAAGTCGTTCAAATGATAATATCGAAGCAGTGCGTGAGAGTGTTGGTGGAAGTGCAGGAATATCGATTCGGCGTAGTGGCAAAGAATTGCAAATTTCAAGAAGCTCTCTACAGCGTATACTCACTAAAAATCTGCGTCTCCATGCTTACAAAGTTCAATTAACACAAGAACTGCAGCCTAATGACGATGCACAGCGAAGAGAGTTTGTTGAATGGATTATTGAACAAGTGAATGCTGATTTTTCGAGCAAAATCATCCTAAACGATGAAACTCATTTTAACCTTAATAGCTTCGTTAATCACCAAAATTGCAGCATTTGGGCTTCAGAGAACCCACGTGTGATTGTCGAAAAACAAATGCTTCCACAACCTATCACTGTTTGGTGTGGATTTTAGGCTGGAGGCGTCATTGAACCATACTTTTTTGAAAATGAGGCTGGTCAAGCAGTTACTGTTAGTGGTACTCGATATCGCGACATGATAACCGAGATCTTTCTGCCTAAATTGGATTATATTGATGTGGACGACATGCGGTTTCAACAAGACGGTGCGACATGCCATACAGCCCGTGAAACAATCCAATTACTGCATGATACATTTCCTGGACGTGTATTCTCTCGTTTCGGTGATCAGACCACCATTGATTGAGTGATTAACACCATTAGATGTCTTTCTTTGTAGTTATTTGAAGCCATAGGTCTATGTCAACAAGCCCACATTCACCCGTGCACTGAAAAAGGAGATTCAACGCTGCATCAACGAAATTCAGCCACATTTATGCATTATGGAAAATTTCAACAAAAGTGTGAGTAGGTGCCAGCAAATCTGGGGTCATTTTGTGTGTCATGTGCTATTCCATACATAACCCTATCCTATGTACTTTATGATTCAATAAAAAAATACCATTGAAAAAAACTGTTTTCTCTTTAATTTAAATATTGCGTAAATTTTGGGACACCCTTTAGAAGCACTTCAAAGCGTAGGTGATAAAGTTTGCAGCAAAAACCCGATACTTATGTGCATGTCCATTATCGTGGTGAAACAGAGTACATTCTTTTTGAACAGATGTGTAAGTTTAACCTAAAAAATACTCTCAAATGGTTCAGTAAATAAGCATAATACAACTTGGTGATGGTCCTGCCTTTTGCTAAATAGTGCACCAGAACACGAGAATATCGGATGTGCTGCAGATGGAACCATTTTAGCTTTCTTTGGCGCCCTTTCACCTGCTCCCACCTAGGATTTGGAGTCCTGCTTCGAATCCATGTTTCATCCATTGTCACAAAACCATGAAGACATTTAACCGAATCGTATTAAATAATTTTATATTATTATATCCATTTTGCTAAGATATGCCTAAACAAACCTGTCATTAATTGTCATTGTGCAAAAAACATAGTTTTTCATAGCTTTGAATATGTCGAATGATATACCAAAAAGACGTTTTGCGGTGAAGAATAATAACCTTATTTCATTTAAAGAAAACGGCTGCTGAAAGTTATCGACTCTGGTTGAAGCTTATGGTGAACACGCTTTAACCTAAAAAACTGTGAACGGTAGTTTAAACGTTTCACAGTGGTGATTTTGATATGAAAGACAAGGAGCGTCCAGGATAACCGAAAAAGTTTGAAGATTTGCAAGCATTATTGAATGAAGGCTCAACTCATATGTGAAATGATTGACAGAAGCATTGAATGTTGTTCAATGCATCATTTCCGAACGTCTACATGCATTGGAGAAGATCTAAAAGAAAGGGAAATGGGTTCTATATGAATTCAAAGAAAGAGACATTAAAAGCCAAAAAACCACTTGTGAAATTTTGTTTGCCAGGCAGAAAAGAAAATACTTCATGAGATGATATGATCAAGCCATTTTTTTTACTCAAAAATGAAAAAATGTAACAAATACAATTATAAATGCATTTATTTATTTGAAGTCACCTACCCCTGCAATAATACAACGTGCAGAGTGAAAAATAAATTTTTTAAAGCTCATAAATATGCTTCAAATGAGAGAGGCAAGAGCAGAGAGCGAGAGGAGACGAAGAGAGAGATAAAGAGAGAGAGAAAGAGAGAGATATAGAGTAAGAGAATTAGTGAATGAGGCGGTAAATGGTAGATAGGGAGAGGGAATGAGGCGTGAGTGAAAATATAGGAGTGTAAGGAGATATAGAGTTGCGGAAGAAAGTGAAATAAGGGAGGAGATAAGAACTGAGGTGTCCGAGAAGCTTGTGGAAGAAAGGGAAATTGAGTCATTAGATACTACCCGCTCGACTGCCAATATTCTATCTGATTCATTCGGATCTACAAGCATTTCCATGTGCTCTTCGTCTACATGTTCGGACAACTACATTTTGTGTCGTATTTTATTTACTTCCGGCTATGTCTAAATCTACTAAAATAGTGTACAGGATAAGCAATCATCCCAGTACTAAAATATTTGTTTTGGTAACTAAAATTTAATTTTAGTTTCACGACGAACTTAACGTTGGCGCGCTGCTTTATCATAGTTTTGCACCCAGAGCCCTATAACAAAGTTTACATTTCACTCTACACAAACTACTTATGAAACAATTCAAGTGTTATTTTACAGGATAGTTAATTTGAAGGTTGCATTTTTAAATTATCTCCGCTAATGTTAGATGGTCTGAGTAGTGCTATTCCCAGAACAAACATTTTATTTTTCTTTTAATATACGAGGTATATTTTTTAAACAAAGTCCATTTTTTGTAAGAAGAAAAATACTATAAATATCATTAATATTTTTTTTCCATATTCTACATACTTTTATCTACTTTTCTACACAATTTCCATGTTTGTTCAAACATTTGTCATACCGCTCAACAAGTTTTTGAATTCTGACGTCAAAGAAGTCTGCCGCCCGTGAAGAAGCCCAATACATGACTGAAGTTTTAACTTCTAAATCGTCGTTGAACCGTTGAGCCAAGGAACTCCTTTAAGTACCGAAACAAGTGAAGATCACTGGGTGTAAGGTCTGGACTGTAAGGTGGATAATTCAGTTCCTCCCACCCAAAAGACCTGATTAGATCTTGTGTTTGTACATCAACATGTGGCCTTGTATTGTCGTGAAGCAACATCACACCAAAAGACAATAGTATCGCCGTTTGTTTTGTACGACATGCCGCAGTTTTCACAAGGTGACACAACATGCATCAAAATTGATTGATATGCCTCCCGGCATAAAATTCACTAACAAAACCCTTTTCCTGTTCCAAGAGACAATTGCCATGTTATGTCGTGCTGAAATTGTCTGTTTGGCTTTCACACTGGTTGGCGACGATGTGTTTAGCCATATTAGTGACTGTTGCTTGGACTCAGGAGTCATGTGAAATTCCAAGTCTCATCTCATGTCGTTACATGAGTTCCACATCGTTATGTGGCCTAACAATTCATCTCCTTCCTGATTGTATCGAGTCAAAAACGTTAAGGCACAGCCCAATCTCTTTGTTTTGTGATCATTAGAAAGCCGTCTTGAAATCTACCGAGAACACAATTTTCGATGATTCAGTTTCTCCGAAACAATGGCGTACAAAACTGACCTTGAAACTTGTGGATATTCACTTAATAACTTTGAAATCGTGAGTCGTCGGTTCTCCCGAATTTTGTTGTCCACATCATCAACAAAATCTTCAGAAATCAGAGAAGGTCGGCCAGGGCGTGGCTCATAATGTACATTAACCCGCCCGTCCTTGAACATTCTCATATTCTTTCGAACTTTACTGTCACTCATAGCATTATTACCATAAACTTCACAAATCTAATGGTGAGTTTCCGCTGCTTCAAGTTTCTTGCATTCAAGAATCGAATTAAAAATCGTATCTCACAGTCTGGGGGCGACAAATTTTCTTAAACATCATAAACTTCTACAGCTCAGCACACAGACATACGATCCGGTTGCAAATGGCGCCTAAACGTGCGCAAAACATGCTGCAAGCAGACGCGCAAGCGCACTACGACAATTGCGCATCGTTCTCACTCTTATTCACAAACGGACCTTATTTAAAAAAAAAACTCCTCATACATAACACTATATTTTTGTAGTATCCGTTTTTAAATAATAATTGGAATGAAAATATGTTATCTTTACTATATTTGACTGATGTCTCCTTGGGTTGGATTCGACCCCAGCTGACCACGGCTGTTAGGCTAGAAACCAATCGTGGCAGATCGCGTCCAGACAAGTGTCTTGACGCGATCATGGCGGCTGATTTAAAACGATCGAACACGTAGAGTACGGATGGAAGATTTCTATTGTTTTAATATCTCTTTCCACGGTCCCGCTACGCTATCTTTTAAGCATACCGGATACCTACCTCCAAGGTTGTGGGAAGAATGCATCGCGTAGTTTCGACTACTGCGAACATTCACCGTAGGATGGCGCGAGTTGCCTTGAGATTGTGACCGCCATCAACATGGCCAGTTGACTTGGCCTGGCTCTGATTGTTTCTCATCAGCTGCCTCCTTGTGTTGGACTCGAGCCCAGCTGACGACGGCTGTTAAGTCAGAAACGGGTCCTGGGAGGTACTTGTCTTGACGCGATGGCGCCGGCTGATTTCAAACGATCGGACATGTGGAGTACGGATGGAAGATTTCTGTTGTTTTAATATATCTCTTCACGGCCCGCTACGCTATCTTTTGAGCTATCTTTATATATATATATATATATATATATATATATATATATATATATATATATATATATATATATATACCAGTGAAGCAAGAAGCAATTTATAAACTTTTAATTAGACAATTCAACAATATTTTTGGATATTACCAATAATCCCCCAAGACAGTATTAAAGAATTTTGGAAGACAAATGCCTTTATTCACCTTATTTTAAATGCTAAAGACTTGTTCTCTTTCTTTTTGACCAGAGATAACCCATAATTTACATATTTATGTTAATAACATTTTTATTTAAATTAGAAAAGTTTTTGCAGTATCTGCATTTTTATTACTGGTATATAAAAAAAAACCCTTAAATTATTGACGCAAAATATAAAACTGTAAAGAATTATCAAATTCAAAATATTCTTTGAAATTTGGTTGTTCTAGAAAATTTCTTATAGAACTGTAAAGTCAAGTAAAAACGTTTCTTATAGAACTGTAAAGTCAAATAAGGTTCAGAAATTTATTGTAACAATAAATATGTTTCAGAATTATGAACTGAAAATATACTGCTTTATATTTTTTGCCAAAATATAAGCATTCTGTGTAAGTAGTACATAGAGAATATAACACGTTATACGATACGATAAAATACAGATTATATTCTATAGCTACCATGAGGGCAAATGCCACTTACAATATATCAATATGTGTAATAAAAATTTTAGTTTCAAAATGAACATTAGATGGTGTTAATGTGTACATCTAGCTACCTATTTCCTATGCATGGGATTTAAAATAACTATTCCACTTAAAATGACTATTCCACTTTCAAAAATAGATCCGAGATCACCTTGTGAAGAGCAGATGCTCCAAAATTTAGATAAATCAAATAATCTAGAAATTAAAAATAGATTTGGGTATTTCCCCCAGAAATGTTTCGCGAAATGCAATTGTGTACTTTACGTGTACGAAAATTTTAACATTAATTTCGATAGCGAAATTTAGGATTTTTGAAATGAAACAGTCATGAGTATTCACATAAGTTATTAAAAAGGATAGTTTTTAATACATCACTAGCAGACGAACCAACGGATGATGTACCACCAACATATGTAAAATATAAAAACTACCTCATCTTAGTACCTTAAACAACAAAGTGGCCAAACAATTTAAGGAATTCAATAACATAAAAATTACCAAATAGAATCTCAAAAAATCAGGGGATTTGTTTACACGAACTAAGGACAAAATTCCACTTCTTAAAAAATGTAATGTGGAATATAGGATCCCTTACTGTGAATGTGAGTGTTGTTATATTGGACAGACGTCACAAAGTTTGGGGCAACGAATTACCCAACATAAGATTGACACGCGCATTAGAAAAACATATTGTGCATTGGCCAGTAATTGTCATCAGACTGATCATAATTTTGATTATAGCTCAATCGAGGTCCTAGCAACTGAGAATAATCTCACTAAATGGTTGTTCCTGGAGATGTTTCACATCATCAGAGCTAAAAATAATGTTAATTCCAGGTCTGATATAAATGGACTAAGTGTCATCTATTACAACATTTTGGAAAACTAAACAAAAAAAAAATTAAAAATTAAAAAATAAAATAAAATAAAATAAAAAAATAAAATAAAATAAAATAAAAAAATTAAATAAAATAAAATAAAAAAATAAAATAAAATAAAATAAAAAATAAAAAAGATTTTGCATAAATAGTTGAAATGTAATATGGGATAAAGAAGAAAATATAATAATAAAAATAATAATAATTTAACTAAAATTGAAAGAAAACAGTATTTTTAATTCTTAGTATCGTAATATTTCGACTATCAATACGGGGTAAAAAGGATCATTATAAGTGGAGAAAAAGCAATATCATTGATTTTAGCTATATATATATATATATATATATATATATATATATATATATATATATATATATATATATATATATATATATATATATATATATATATATATATATATATATATATCTTCCTTAGAAACGTTTGTTCCTACGTGTGAGTGTTGTTCTATATTTGCTCTTTGTTTTATTATATATATTTTAACATTTTGAGTGAATTTTAAACATGGTAAGTCCGTTATTGTATATTTATTGTTTAAGTCTATTTTTAATATGACATTGTTGTAGCTGTTATTCCTCCTGAAGAAGTCAGAAAAAATCTGACGAAATATATTGAGAGTTATCAAAGAATGAAATCTTAGTATTAATTCATAAGAACAGACCGCATACCCGAGATTCTACCCCTCTGCTATTTACACGGTCGAGAATAAAAATTTTATATATTGTTAACCCTTAAATTGTTAACCTGAAATGGCAAAACTTAAATGATTCAATCTTTCTCCGCTAACGTTGATCCCCTTGTTTGACCAATTCAGTTTTTTAAAAACCCATTCGAGTACTAAATTAAACAATTTCGGAGATAATACTTTTTTCCACGAGCCCAATCCACAATTTTTCGAATATATATATATATATATATATATATATATATATATATATATATATATATATATATATATATATATATATATATATATATATATACATAGATTTATATATAGATATATATATATATATATATATATATATATATATATATATATATATATATATATATATATATAGATTTTTACAGCCTAAATTAGACATACTGCTTCACATTAGCTCCGAACCACGGTAATCAATTGTCGATTAACACCGACTAACAGTCCCTGCTGGCTATCAAATCGTGGTTTGTGCTTAACTATCACTTAATAGTACTACCTACTGACCAATAACAAGAACATCTCTCAGAAAACATTCAGCCTCAGTACCCAGCCTGATCACAAACTTGATTGAGGAAGGGTTCTTGTCGCATGTTACACTTTTGCCTAGAGAACTCACTTAAACATACAAACAATATAAAAACAAAATATTCACCAAATGCACTGTTGCCTGCGACTGTTTCAAAGATGTCTGTTAATCGAAATTTTACTATAGTGTTATCATCCTTATAGGGTGCTTTTTCTTAAACGCACTACCAGAGGTGGTGCTGCTTTGACTGGTGCCGAGCTAGAATTGAATAGGATTCGGAATAGAACTCTATTTGCTTTAGTGATGAGTCGATATTTTGTATAGATAATCATGATGTGTATAGAAGAATCGCATGTTTTACGCGTAGGAGGTGAAATTTATATTTGCATTAGAACGGCATCTTAATCCAGGAATTATGGTATAGGAGGATATATACTTTGGCAGCAGGACATCCTTGTAAGTTTAAATCCAGTTCCTCAATAAGGCATCAGTCAGAATCATTAATAGCATGACCATACAAGTGGTACAAAGTATTGAACAGATACCGAGAAGTGGTTAAAAACTGGCTTCATTTCGACCGACTATCAACTTTTTCAACTGGCAAAAATATCCCTTGAGTAAACTAAATTATGATGGAAATCGTCATTCAAGCTTAAGAGAGATCTCTCAAAATCTGAACATACATCTTACTATTTTGGTTGATGTTTTAGGAAGGAGACCTGTTGCGGCAGGACTTGTTCCGAACGAACCGAATTTTCTTTAAAAACAACACAACCAAAAAGGTTACTGAAACATGCTTGAACGACCTAACCACTTCGACATCAATACAATAAATGGTAATCAAGTACCGTATTCGCCAGATATAGCCCTTAAGGGTGACTATAAAAAAACCATATTATAAATTAAATAGAATATATAAACGGTGCCCTAATAGGTACTTTATTTATATAATTTTATATATCGCAAGTATCTTCAAAAAACCCGGCAATTTAATTAGAGATCGTTTTATGGTGGAAATATGTATTAGAATTGTTAAACTTAACTTATTAAGTGTTATGAAAATGTTTTGCGACTAAATTGATATGTTTTGCGACTAAACTCATATATTGTGCCACTACCTCACATATTATATGAACAAGAAAAATTGCAGGATTTGGGGAAGTGAAAATCGACTAGTCATTGCAGAAGAATCTTTACATCCTCTTCAAATAACACTGGATTGTGGAGGGATTAATGGTCAATTTTACGCTTCAGCAATATGCTATGAACGCTACCACAATATGCTAAGAAACTTTTAATGGATCAAATTGAATAAAATTAAATTGGTTAGAAGTTAAACTGGAAAAACCAAACCATGCGACGAGGGAAACGATACTTTCCTGATTTAGTCCCATTTGAATTTTATAATTGCAAAGGTCAAAAAATCAATAAAATTAATAAAAAACATAACAAACAAGCTGATGATTTATGATATAAAATTCTGGTTTAAAGAAGAGCATAGTAAATTAAACATTTTTTTTTATAAATTATTAGATTTTTTTAGATAATTTCTACAAATCAAATATTTGTCAATACTCTGTTATATATTGGTGAATTTTTGATGGAGTGGATTGAAGCCAGGTTTTTGTTTTCATGCAGTATAAATTGATTTTTAATTCGTGTATAGTTAGATTATAGAATTTCTATAATAGTTCATTTATAGTTAGATGTAAAAAATAAACCGAAATATTTTAATGTCATTCATATTTTTTACCAATTTAAAATATACAAAATCTTTATACCCGTACATAACAGATAGCTGAAAAAGTTTAACTGGAGAGCGATGAATGTGTGCATCCTTGTCATCAAAAAAAAATACATACATTTAAGAACTACAGTAAAAAATAACCCCGGTTACGTTGGTGCGGACGGTAAGAACAGCGGCCTGCCGCTGCTGTGCCAAAACCGCACTAGAGCGGTAGTTGGTTCGATTCCAGTGCTCGGATGGTTGTTTTTCTTTCTTTCTTCTCTCTGTTTACTTACGAATTACCCCTCAGTCACGCCAGTTAAAGGCTGGGTAAGGCCGGATGCCTTCTGAGAAGTGTTCTACGTTGGTCACTCGCCAGTCGGTAGGTTTCCTGATAGACTTATGGGTAGGCTGTTAAGCTGTAGGTCCAGTCGCTAAATAGTCTAGTTGCTGATGGGCCTCTAACCCTAACACTTTACCTTTACCTTTATAAAAATAATTTGAAAGTAGTGCAAAATAGCCATTGTTAAATTAAGTTTCATCATGCTCTATTTTAAAACACTCTGGACAAATTATTAGCGCATGTTCCAAATATACTTAAGTGTGATATTTTTTGCAAAAATATCGGGTAATGCGATTTTTTTTCCTGTCACACATAGCACATCGACCTCTTTGATTTGCTGGATGTTCCCGAGACTGTTCCGTAACTTCTAGTTCAAGAATCTCCCTAATTCTTAGTTTTATCGATCTTGCATATTCGAAAGTGCAGAGAGAATTCCTATATAATCATGTTTTAATTTAAAAGATAGCTTCTGCAAAAATACTCTCCATAATTTTTTTTACCTATAACAACAATTTTATCTATAATAACATCAACATAATAATTGTAAATAACTAGAAAATGTATACCTCCAACGTTTAATATTGAGTAAAAGATTACTATTGGCCATCTTCGAGTGGCACGTGCACAATTATAAACAGCGCAAAGTTTGTCCGCCGTATCTACTCCTCCTTTAGTTTGATTATAAGTACCTATTATGTTGGGCATATTTGTTTCACTGTTAATAGTGTCATCATGGTGTAAACTTGATATAAGTAAAACATCTCTACCTTTTTTTTTGGAACATAAGGTAAGAGCGTGTAATTCTCGCGAAAGGCAAACATTGACAACTTTTCTGGCCTATTTACAGGACAGGTAAATTCAACAGAAAGCTCTGTTTTATTTTTTCTAACCGTTCGAGCTACGAGAGTCATCCTGAAATTCTTCTTTAGGTTTTCTATCAACTTCAAACTGGTAAATCAATTATCAATAGTTACGTTCCTTCCACTTCCTTTTATGGGTTCACACATTCTTTCCACAACAGCATCTGGGGAATTATTTACCTCCCAAAGACCTGCAGGCTGTTGGCTAACATATATTTCCAATTATAATATATGTGACAAGTATAAAAAACTTTGGGATCACAAATAGTATAAATTTTTAATCCGTATTTGTTCGGTTTATTTGGTTTGTTATATATTGGCGGAAAATACATCTACCCCTAAATTTTCGTAACTTTTCGTCAACTGTTATGTAATAACAGGGTGTAAACTCTATTTTTCTACAAAGATCTGAATAATATCTCGAATCGCTGCCAATCTATCAACAGAGATTCAAACCGCAAATGTCTCAGTAGAATAGAAATATTTCTAAAGACATAGCAAGCTGAAATATCTCGATACCAGTGCCATCTACATCCCAAAGATCTTGAATGTTCAAGTGATTGCTTTTCATTACCCCAGCCACGTACAAGAGCCCAAACAATGCTCGAATTTCAACGATGTCAGTTGTTTAGGCATCAAGTTCTCGGGAATATTGACCTTGAGCAGCCTGGATATGTTTATTTGTATAACTCTACAATAATTTGTAGTAAATATTCTGGAAAGAAATACCGCCATATTGATGAGGTAACTAAATTTTCTAATCGGGTTCTCACTTTGTTTGAGGACAGTGTTTCTTCCATTTGGTAGTTTGATTTTTACCTATGAAAAATGGACCAACAGCTTCTTGCAAAACACCCGATTCATTGTTTGAAATATGCTGTTCACTATCTATTTCAAGTATATCCAGTTCAATGGCGTCTTCTTTCTCATCATCACATTCATCAACGGGTACTTGCTCTTCATCGGAGGATTGAAAACCTTGTTCCATTAATTTCTGTAGCCGCTCTTGTTCTTTTTCATGAGATGCCATTCTAAAAACTAGCGAATTGGACAGTACCTTATCAAAAGAGCATAGGAAAATAAATGAATATGTTTTGTTACATCAGTGGTGGCTGCGGATTCTCAGTCCGCAATCTCGAATTATTCATCAAAGCTCAAAACTACTTCTTGGCTCACTTAATCGCTTACTAATACATGCTCTTTCCGGAAGGTATTGAAAAACGCAACACTTGGAGAGGAGTGCAATGGAAATGATTGTCGAAATGAAACCGGTGCGGAGTGACAGTACGCGCGCACCTACTAAAAAGTTAAGAAGGAACTCCCGAAATACATATTGAAGTACTCTATTATCTCATAAAATGGAGTTTATTTTGAAGGTAACAAAAAAATGTATGCTTAGATAGTATAGATAGATAAGATAAGATAAATATGTATGTTTCATTGAAGAATTCCTAAAATGTATTTAATAGAATAAATGCCGGGAATTGCAATAAAAATTCCAACAATTGTATAAGATTCCAATGATATGTATAACTGAGTTAAAAACTATTACAATTTCTAAATATAAATGGGCCTTCTAAAAGAAACTCCCTTGGTTACAATTCAATCCTGTTCATTTGTTTGTCTGAAATAAATCGTTCTAGAATAAATTGTCGGCGTCATTCGGAACGGCAGGTGAACATTCGCTTTTCGGTTAATTAATATAAAAGCGAAAATGAGCAAGTTTTAATACGTTGTTTGTAGGAGAACGGTATGTTGACGAGGGAATCGAGGACTTGCGGAGACTTTTGTTGTCGACAGCAGTTCATTTAATTAAATTTGTTACCGAAAAAGAACAATGATCGGTTTCCTTTTGCGTCATTCAGAATGTATGCCTTTTACAACGTAGTAGGATATTTACAATACTCGATGTAAAATGGTTTCAGTCTATAGTTTTGAAAAACGTATAATTGTAAATGAAACTTCATTTAGAATGTTTCCTCATCTTATATTATCCCTTTAATAAAATCTTTAAAAAATACCTGGTTTCAACATTTGATTTGTCATACTTAATTGAACAGAAAAGAAGGTTATTCTTTATTATTAAAAAATATCGACATTTATATTAACATAAATTATTACAGTGATTTATTGCGTTATTGATTTTTGTTAAAAGACAAAGGAAGCCTTTAAAAATATATGATGTTAGTTTAGAAACAATATAATTGTTGGGATATTTTTAATAAATTTTAATGCAGTGACTACAGATAGCTTAATATTGGATTGGCAATAAAAATAATTTACAAGGAAAACGAAATTATGATCACGGTAAAGGACTGAAATTCAAACACTTGGGACATTTTCTGAGAGGATATCAGTACAGCCTTCTACAATTGACTATCCGGGGAAAGATAATGCAGAGGTGGAGCATTGGCAGATGGCTAGAAAACTTAGCAAACGGTTTGATTGTACATTTATTTAACTGTTCAGAAGGGCAATAAGTATAACCCAAATCTGTATTATAATAGCTAACTTCCGTAAGAAAAAGACAGAATAGGCAATATATTCATATAGAATATATGGCGTAAAATGAAATACTACACTTTGTCCATTTAAAGAATTTAATAAAGAATGTATCGTTCTCGATGTTATTTTTCACCTCCTTATTATTATCCAGTTATCCTAGAAAGCTAATGAAAGTTCATACTATTCATAATATTGATGGCAAAAAATAGGTAGCAATGCGATGGAATAACATGAGATGATTATGCTGCTAAGGTAACACTTCATAAACACGACTAAAAACATTTTAACAGAAATACATCAGCAACTTGACAATATCATGACGGAAAATGACAAATTTGAAACTTGTTAACTCTAGCAGATTCTAACCAACAGATCGGTCCCAATCTATATACATTTTTGGTGGTGTTGCAGAAAAACAATCGTTAAAAGGAATTTTCCTGCAGCTTCACAGTTCTAATATTCACTACGATATAAACTTTTGAGCTCGCTTAATATAACGGGGTGATTATTACATGTAACTTTTGTTGTGGAACCAAATACATCAACCATAAATCACACTAAATCCTAAATGTATTTCTTTATCTTCATATACGGCAATTTTGTTTCTTTACGGAATCTTCTAAATGAAAATAAAGTAAAGTTTTGGGGTTAGAGGTGCATCAGCAACTGAGAAGGCTATTTAGCCACTGGACCAACAGCTTTACGTGGGTTCCGAACCACGGTCATCAACTATCGAAAACCCCGGTCAGCACCCCCCTCGGGCTACCAACCCCTTGGTTTTGTACTTAACCGAAAGTATCTCGAGAAGCTTACCGACTGGCGATAGACCAACGTAGAAAACCTCTCAGAAGGCATCCGGCCCTACCCAGCCACGAACTGGCGTGACTGAGGGGTGATTCCTTATCAGATTTTACACTCTTACCTGGAAACATTTACAAGAATTTTAGAAAAACTTTTTTGCCTAGTACGGGAATCGAACCCGCTCCACGTTAATTGCCGTATCGCCAGGCTGACGTCTTAGACACCACAGCTAACGTAGCTCCCTAAATGAAAATGCATCTGATTCACACCTAAATACAAAATCTTTTTTTTGAACGATTTTCAACGTAAAAGTGAACAAACTTTATACGCTATACCGTACTGTACCATGGAATTTTGATAGATTGTAAGTCTATGAATAAAATTCTACTTAACTCGAAATTAAAGTTTTTCTGAAGGATTTGTGTAACTTTAGTCACAAGTCCTTGAGTCCTTTAGTCATCACTTGCTCAAGGCACAACTATTGATATTGATTTAGAAGATTCTTAGTGATAAAGTAAGAAAAAATTGATTGAATAATTTTTTACATCAATTTTACATCGTAACTCTAAGTTCGGTAGACGAATGGTTCATTCTCCACATTCTGAAACAGTACTCGATATATGTCTACAAAAATAGATTCCGACAATCTTTTACGATCCACTGTTGAACAAAAGTATCTTCAAACTGCCTCCATTTGTCCTTTGCCACCAAACCAATCATTTTCCCGCTACTTGCTCTATATCGTCTGACCATCGTTTCTGAGGCCTTGGTCTGATTTGTACGGTTAGTCCAGCTCATCGCCATTTTATTCTTAAGACCTTCTCGTTTATGTTCGTTACTTTTGTGTTTTGTCTAATTTTTGTTCATATGTAATTTTTTCACAGAGACTAATGCAACCATTGCCCTGCCCTTTGTTTATTTCTTAATCTTATCATACTATTCTTCGTTAATGTTATCGTGTCTATTACAACATCTGGTTATATGGTCACTGAAAAATGCGTGTTTCGTAAGTTTTTTTAAGCTTGTAGGTATATTTCAATTCTTCTTTATATGGCTGAGTTTCTCAAAAGCTGCGCAGCTCAAACTTTGACATGATATCTCATTTGACGTGATATGTCAGTATTTACAACATTGGACATTCAGTAAAAACAACACTGAACATATTGATTGCAAATGTAAGATTGAACAACCAGCGGATTTACAAGATAAATATCTAAATCAATAAACTAGTTATGTCCAACTGAGTGAGTTGTTGCTAATACCTATAAAATAGTAGTCAACACAAATATATTTAATTATTTAATCACCGTCAAATAGGTTTGAAAGCACCATTAAAAAACGAACTTAAACGAAATAGTATGGATGGCCTACCTACGAGATGTGTAAATAAAGTTGGAGATAAGCGGTGGCAACATCTGATGCATCTTCACAACGTATTTGAACTTCAAAGATTTATTTGGTGGTCCATAGCAATTCATTTCGTGAACCAGATTTTCTAGTGCGTTCTGAAAATAAATGACAACCATTTCGAGCAACGATTAAGTATCAAGTTCTGTTTCAGACTCGAGCACGGTACGATGGAAACTTTGTATCTTGTACCTTTAAATCTGTAAAATGATAGGAAAGAATTCATAGTACATATCCAGATTTAGAGCTGTATTTCGTTAAGTTTAACTTAAGTTTAAGTGATGATGATATTGTTGTTCATGAATTTCCTTTACTTGATGTATTATATATAGTATAGTACCATTATATACTCCCATTTCCATCAGGTTTTCGATTATTTTTTTCAGATGAAAACATTGAAGATCGACTGGAGTACCGCTGATTCTTGGAATTCTCTGAATGTTTTATAACATTCGTATATCCATATTATCAATAAAGATATCGCACTGTAGACCATATCCGACATTTTCAACAATTCTGCACAAAAGACTCCATTGGCAACATACAATTTGTTGTTGTTACACACTCTCCACATTTTTAGATTTCAAAAATCGCAAAACCCACTTGAGGTCGATTAATTAACCTAACAAATAAACTTGTCAACTGATATTAAATTGGTACCAACAGCAAGAAACATATAATTCCCGGTAATAAAAAGTAAAACATATAACTTAATATGTTCTGGAATATAATTTCAGAATGTAAAATAACAGTATCAAAAAAAATCCTTTGACAGTGGTATAGTACTGTGCGCTATATATGTCATACATAAAACTTTTCTGATAACCCTTGTATTAGATTATTTCTCAAGACTTTCCTTTATTATATTTTTATCGCATTTAATGGTAGCAATAATAAAATTATGGGCGTGATATTTTGTATGATTTCATGGTGCAGTTAAAATTGCTACATATCATTTTATGTATTACACTAAAAAAATCGTGATTTGAATACTAAATAAAGGTAGTTATATAAATCTTTACTGAAAAATATATTATGACATAAGTATCATGATGATTAAATTGGCAATTTTTTGGTATGTAAAGTTTTCATTGCTATTATTATTATATTTAATTACCCATTGCTCTTTTATGATATTTTATAATTAATATATATGACTAAGTAATATGTATATTACTTAGAATAACATTTTATAGTTTAATAGAAATAATATTTAATAATTAACATTGTAATTTCGGTTAAAAATATGTTTATTTTTTGATGACTTAATTTGATTTTAGTATATTTGGATGTATATGTATTTGTAATGGTAAATTTGTCAACTCTAACGAAATCACAGAAGATGTATACATAGAAAGCATTCTGGAAAAATGTTTGCTATTTTTTGACAGATCCCTGGATCTACTAGATACGTTTACAAGTTCAAATTCCACTGCTGATGAAGTCATTAAAATAATAAAAAAATTAGAAGGTTAGTATAGCCGTTATGATTAGAATAAACTTTCGACTATCAAGTGCTACTCAAATAAAATTCCGATGTTTTATTTACAAAATATAAATTGTAAATTTTGCTTGGATATCAATAGTTTCCTTAGATAAGTTTCCTTAGATAGAAATAGTCTCCTAAGGTTGAAAAGAGTTTTGCAAAAGTTGCTCAAATATGTCAAGAGCAAACCTGAGGCGTTTGAAAAAAATTACAAACGTATCGTAAGCAAACACGCAGTATACTCGAGTCCAGAGCGGTGCCATGGATACAAAATAGCATTGTAGAGACAGTCGATAGTCACTTCCCGCAACTAGCTGAGTATAATTAATTCCAAAACAGTCCATTTCCTCTTAAACCACCTTGTAAAACTCTTCTAGATATACAAATACTTTCCAGAACATTATTAATCTTTAACCCTACTGTTCCTTGAATATTTTTAGTCTGTACACATTTTCGTTACTTTTTCGGCACTTGCAGAGAAACCTATTAGATTATATCTTAATTACAGTAAACTTTTAAGTTATCAAGTACTTCGCAAATGTAGAATTGGAAGTAATCCGAAATATGGGAATTGAGACATCTCTGAATATCACCACAAGAAATAGAGCCTCTGAAACAAACGATGAATTATCCGAAATGCTGAAGGAAACAAGACTAGAAAAAATCCCAAGTCCTGGCAAATAGCAACGATATATTTTTTTTATTTACTATAGGGAAGACATCAAGAATCTTGACAATTCTAGACCTATAACTCGCCTGTCACAAATTTACAAATTGCTGTCATATCATAACGGACAGACTGACTTAAAAATCGACTTCTACTAGCCGTTTGAACAAGCGAACTTTAAATCTGGTTTCGATACTTGTAACCATGCTAGAAATAATTAAGAAAACAAATAAATATAATATAAACTCTACCCGACCTTCGCAGATTAAAAAAACTAATTTTATTCATGGAAATATGAACAGCACTAAACTTCCTAACAAAACTGTAGGATAAATAGCAAATACATAATTTGAATAGAAGATATCTACTGATATCGATGTCGCTTAACTTCAGTTGTTATACAACTTAGGGCTATATATAGACAGAGAGACACAATATCTACAAAATTAGTTATTGCATTACAGGATGTCTTCTATAATATACTCTGGTTACCTAAATATATAAAAACAAACGGAGTTTATCTCTACCACTTAAGGTTCGCTGATAATATGGTATTGTTCACCATCAACCCATCTAAATTACAAAACATGATCAATGAAGTGAATGACAGGTCTCTGGAAATAGGGGTTCAAATCAATAAGAAACAGACTTACATAATGCATTTCATTACATCCTCAAAACCAATTAACATCCATTTAGAAGACACACCTTAAAAAATCAGTGGCAGCAGTACATACTTAAGTCAAAATATATTTGTTAAAGATAGTATGTCAGATATCAATAAAAGAATACAATTTAATTAATTGAAAGCTAAGATCAATAACTAGTGCTTCTTGACCGTAATGATTTGTAAAAACAAAGAACTCAATAAAGATAAATGCTGGAAATAAACTAAGTGGCCATAAGAGGAATACCCAGATATGAGCTCGAACAAATATTATAGATTTCTTATAAAGAGTTTTCAACTCAAGTGGCAATAGCCAGTTCATACTAGGCTAATTGAAAAGTTCGCGGAGCAACACCTATAGAGCAGTAAAAGAACTATATAATCTACAATATTTTGAAATCTTATCTTTCATATGAACATATGTGAAGTTTCAAGTCGATCTGTCAATTTATTCGGACAAAAACAGTTTTTTACAGTAAACATATCAGTGTTATTTTTTAAAATGGAAAATATTGAAAATCATGCAATGATTAAATTCTTCGTAAAAAAAGGTTTAAAGTCGTTGGAAATTCATAGTGAAATGGTAAATGTATTAGGGGAATCCGCTTCTTCAACAACAATGGTTTGTAAGCGGGCAGGTGAGTTTCAACGTACTCGTACAAGCCTGAATGATGATCCTCATTCTGGGCGTTCAACAAGTGCAACTACTGAACAAATAATTAATGTTATACATGATATGGTTATGGATGACAGGCAATTGACTTTGAGTGAAATTACTAAGGCCATGGCCACATCTCAACTGAACAGGTGTTTGAGATTTTGAAAAAGGAATAGAGCTTGAGATAGATATGTGCAAAATGGATGCCGCATTTGTTAAATTCTGATTAAAAACGACTTCGTATAAAACTTTCTAACCAACATTTGGATATTTCTCGAAATAATAAAATAAAATTTAAACATCGTTTTGTAACTGTGTATGAGACTTAGGTTTACCACTATGATCCTGAACTGCGATAACAGACCGCAGACTGGACTGAGTCCGGTTGTTAAGCTTCGAAGCAGCCAAAGTAGTCAAAATCGACCAAAAAGGTTATGGCATCAATTTTTTGTTGCCAAATGGCAATGCATTTTGACAATGCATTTTCTTAATTGATTACTTTTGAACCGGTAAAATAATAACAAGTCAGTATTACTCAAATCTGTTGAAGCAATTGGATGCAAAAATGTATGCGAAAAGACCTGGTTTAGCGAAGAAAAATAAATAAAAAATAATTTTTCATCAAGACAATGCACCGGCTCACAGAGGTGTTCTTGCAATGGCCAAATTGAAAGAGTTACACTACGAATTGTTGGAGCATCCACCATATTCACTAGATCTGGTCCCTTCTAACTTCCATATGTTCCCAAACCTCAAAAAATTCCTACGTGGCAAACGTTTTTCATGAAATGAAGAAGTTTTAACAGCCGTAGATGAGTATTTTGAAGGACTTCCAGAAAATCATTTCACAGATTGAATAAATGAATTGAAGAACCGCTAGAAACAATGTGTTAAGCTAAATAGAGAATATTCGGAAGAGTAAAGTAATTTTTTCAACTATAAACTTGTTTTATCATTTCCGCTCCGGGAACTTTTCAATTTAACCTAGTATAAAGTGCGTACATAACGGAAGGTTGACGGGATGTACTGCGGGACATGAAGCGTAGTATGGGGCCACCAAATAGTCGTTGGTGAGATGATATAAGGAAACGTGCAGGGATAAACCGATCGTCTGTAACTATCGATACCACAAAATGGTTCAACATTGGGAGTGCCTACATCCAGCATTTCAACATATGTTCTCGTATGTAGAACGTATGTTCCACAACTTACCAGTTTTTCTTTTGTATTTCTTAACAATTTAATTATAATAAAGTATAAATTCTTTATTTAGTTATAAAAGCTTTTTAATAAATAAAATGGCTTTTTTGCCCTTCAGTCAATTAGTTCCCAATCGGTAGTAAAAACTTGAAAGACAAATATTCGCAATTTATCGCAAAGCTTATTTATTTTTCTAGTATATTTAGAATGACAATGGAAATAAAATAAATCTGAACACATTTTATTATATGAATGCTGAACATAAAATTTAATTGAAACTCGAATATTTTTTACAATAAAATCAAACAACAATACAATTTCAATTGGTATTTTATTGAAGGAAATAAATTACATTTCATATTATATGAAATAAATCCTGGAGGTTGAAAAACCACAAGTTCTTTTCATATCTTTTTTAACTTCTTCTTCGAGGCTTGATCTGAACGAAGCAAGTTAACAATAACTTCTCGGCATTCTTTGAATGCTTTACACCATTATTATGCTCGTGTTTAAAAAAAACTGGCTCATAATTATAGAGCGCACCTCAGGTTAATTAACGTAACCAAAAGCAATAAACAAACCGGACAACATTTGTGCCAACTTAAATAACAAAAAGTTTTGTCTTAACTTTTTAAATGAACAATTCCCGACATTTATTCGATCGAATGTATGCACCATATAACTTCAAAAAATGAAAATTTTTAAAAATAAGTCCTTCACAATATCAATATCTCTGGTACTCTATGGTAGTGTGAAAACGTTCATAAGTGGACAAATTTCTCCTTGAACCAAACCCACTATGTATATTGAAAAAATGCACCACCCCCATTTCAAAGAAGCATTTAAAAAAGGAAAAAACTCTTCATACAACTAATATATTTTATTGAAAAAACGTTTTCGATAACATATATTAGTACCTTAAAGAGTATATTGTAACATTAGAGAAAGTAACAGCATTTTGAATGTGATAAAAGGTTCGCTGGTTTCGAGAAATAGAGCTTCGTTTTTGAATTAATAGGCAGAAGTTACACATATATACATTTATTCATGTGAGTGTTACTGACCTATAGTAATTCTATATGTCACTTCACACATATCGAATTACTATAGGTCAGCAGTATTTGTTAACAATCATATGAATAAATGTATATATGTGTAACTTCTGCCTATTAATTCAAAAACGAGGCTCTATTTCTCAAAACCAGCGAACCCTGTGGAATATAATAAATATCTAAATATGGATGAGGTTTCTACCATAGAACTTCCCGCACAGGTAATGTCATATCTTATTCAAACCACGTGTTTCATAGGTTAATTTAGAGGTCGAGAAACTTTTTTTTACCATATAAGGATACAATTCTTCTGTCTTCGATGACCGTAAAAAAAGACTGGAAGAGGATGGCATCGTCTTTCTAGGCCCAAATGTGACACTTTTTTAACGTATCAATCTACGATAAAACTTTTTTCTCAAAGTAGAATTTATCCCAACTTCTGAAAGCAAGTATCTCAAATATAGAATTTTCGTCAAGTCGATCAATTATTTGTTGTTCACAACATGCCAAAAAATAAAATCACTACTTCTAGGATTTTGGTTGAATAAAACAAGTTAAATTATAACTATTATTCACAGATCAATTCACAAGCGAAAGATTAACATAATAACAGAAACAGAGGCAATTTGTCACAATTTCAACGTATTAAATTAGGATAACCACATAAAAATAAATCTATTAATTGAAGTCAATTGTATTTTTCAATGAAAATATCAAGGCATGACTAAATAATAAAACTGAATAATTAAAAAGCCCAATTCGTAGATAAATTATTCTATTGAAACCTTCGGTGTGAAACGCAAAACTCAAAGAGATTTACCACTAAACACCAAATCAGTTTTTTTAAAGCTCTTGACGCACGTTTCGCTAACCATGTTAGCATCATTAGGAGATGATTTAATCTAGTTTAGTCCAGTTCGACTAAACTATCGTGCGATAGGATAGTTTAGTCTGTAATGTGCGAGGGTTCTTATGCACCAGGACAACGCTGCCTGCGGCGAGCAGGTAACCAGAAACTATACTTACTTTGCGCGCTATCTACTTAATCAAATATTAAACATTTTGACTTGAAATTTTAACCACATATACTTAAGAATATGTTCATTCGAAATTTGTAAAAATAATATCGATTTTTAAGCCAAACAAAGTAGAAATCCCATTTAAGAGTTGTTGAAAATGTACATAATAATAGGATTTTAGATGCATTTGAAAGTATTCAAATAGCAAAATGTAATACCATAAACTGGGGTAAAGCACCTATTCTATTCAGTCAACTTTTTGAATTATTAATGTAACGGTTGGTTAACTTCACGGTTAATAATTTTTACACGCTTCAGTACGTACAGTTGTCATAAACAAAATATAGTTTAGTTTTATGATTAGACTGAATCTTCTGATGAGGCTAACATGATCAGCAAAACGCGCGTCGGATAATTATAGAATGTGAAGTGGTAAATGTGGTAAATATATTTGAATTTCAAATCTTTTATTGGAATTTTCGGTGTGAAACACTAAACTCCAAGAGATTTACCAGTAAATATTCAAATCACTTTATTTAACTTCCCGATGCGCGTTTCGCTAACAATGATAGCATCATCGGGTTAAGTGGTAAATCTCTTCGGATTTACTTTTTGAGTTTAATATATAAATAATTGGAACGAAAAAGAAAATATTGGTGATATTAAATTCCTTTTTGTCTTTGTCTTTGTGTCAAAAATATGTTTTGATTGTTTAAGGTGTGTTTCGATACCTACTTGATGACTTTCATCTGCCGACAGAAGCATTTCCAAGATCAGATCAGAAAAATTCCAGTTCCCGTTTCAAAAGAGACGCCGAAGTTACACAAACTACTTCTACCATTGAACGCTATGTCACACCCGTTATAAATAAAATTATAAGTGCTTATAAAAATATTCAGCAAAAAGTGGGAAAAACTGTTTCCAGTATTTTTAAACGTATCTTCGATCGAAAAAATACCACCCAGCCTCAAGAAAGCTCGGAAAATAATTAATGAAATAAGAAATAAAACAATAACATTTAAGAGCCGTAATTGTTTTTATACATTTACTTTGGAAATGGATCTCTAATTCTCCCTACGTCCAATTACCATTTGATATAAAAACTAATATATAAGACAATCACTTATGCTCTATGTAAAGGATTGTATACATAACTTTAAAATGAGACACAGTCATGATAATCCGGTAATTTTTATTTTATGAAGAATAATTGTCTGATTTATGCTTTGAAAATAATGTTGTTCAAATGTCCTCTTCAGCATCGTCTGGTGGAATGTATTCTGCAGGCCCTATTTTCGATTACTCATGGATTGTTTGGGGTTTATTTCGATAAACCAGAGATTTAACATAACCCCATAAAAATTAGTCCAAGGACATGAGATCGGATAATCTTTCCGGTCTTTTGGCATTAGCATTTCGCAGAATAACGCACCCAGGAAATTTTGCTAGCCATAAATCTATTGTCTGGCGAGATATGTAACTTTCTGAGGATAAAGAGGTAACTTCTGAATCACTTGAGAATTTTCGTCGACCCAAATCCTGTGGTTATATTTGTTCACAAACAAATTAAGCCAGAAGTGCGTTTCGTTAAAAAACATTTTTTTTCCCAAAGATGGGGGTCGCCTTCCAACTTTCAATTTCTACGCATTGTTGAATCGTATATCTTTCCATGAAGAGTTGACTCAATGTTTTGAACCTATCACTTTATGTGTGACATTTACATTTCAAACAGTGTTGTCGCTATTACGTTTCAAAGTTCTAACACTCTTATTGGAAAACACTATATAAATGAATTTAAAAAAAATAATATAGGATATAAATGTATATTTCCACAATTATTGATTACACATATATACAGGGTGTCATTTTTTTTAATGACAGTTACATTCTAAACGTTCAAAATTGATGGGAGAATACTTGGCAGGTTGTTTTGTTTGGTCTGAACAGAATCATGTGATGGCTTCACGAAATAATTTTTCTTTTGGCTTACTTCTTGTAAGTGAGTTCCGGAGCATCTCTACAAACAGACAAGTAGTAATTCGCAAGTATTGCTTCATTCCAACAGCCCTGATATATTTGCTCTATCGCAGACGGAATTTTTATCCGTGTTCATTGCTGACAGCTCCTCAACTAGGAGGGAAAAAGTTTAGGTAGGAATGGAGAAAATGAGTAGATGGTATTTTTGCAGAAGTACTTTTACTAACTGAGTATAGTTATCATCTATTTTGTTGCCTAAAAAGCCACGAATAACTCTCTTTAAAGCTTCCGAAGCTTTTCTTCTTTCCCCTCCAAAACTCAATCAAACGCCAGATCGTTTACTAAATTATCGAATTTGTGGCCCAACAAAAATACCTTCCTTAGCTTCTGCATCACTTAACATACAAAATTTGTCTCTTAAGCACTTAATGGCCTGTCCTTGGTTCATACCTTTGAAAACATTTTTCATCAAACCCAGCTTTATATGAAGGAGTGGAAGAAGAAAATCTTTTGGGTCTACGAGAGGATCGGTAAGTTAAGATTTCTTGCGTACTGTCCCACATTCATAAAAAGCAGCAGTATTAAGTGTACCTCAGTTGCATTCCTAAGAGTACAGCGATGACTTTTGGATCGCCACAGATTTTCCACTTTGGTTCAGCATATTTAATTGAGTCAAGGAGGAACGTCATGTTTGTGTATATCTTCTTCATGTAAGCTGCATGGCCAAAAGGAATAGAAGAAAGACAGTTGCCATTGTGAAGTAATACAGCTTTCAAACTAAGCTTGAAGGAGTCTATGAATAGCCTCCATTCAGTTGGATCATGGTTTAAATTCAAACATTTCATCCTTTCATTTCATTATTATTTTTCTTCTCAAAAAAAGAAAGCAGATCCCTCTGACGTTGTCTATAATGTGAAACCCTGACATCACATTGGAGAAGATTCCATTGCTGCATTCTTGACCCTAGAAGTTCTGCCTTTTCCTTTAACAAAATAAGATTACTCAATTTCCCTTGACTCACTCTGTGCGGTTTATCATCTTTTTCCTTAAACAACAACCATAAATGTAACATAAACCTCACCACAAATGTAAAAAAAAATATTTACTAAATTTACACGTTTTCGAGGCATTTTCATTTCACAATTTTTACAGTTCAAAACCAAAAATTCTGCACTAATTATAAAAAAACAATATGGAACTCCCAGTCACAGCACCATGATTATGTTTATAACCTACAAACAGCTGGCGATCGTCGATCGTATTTTGTCAGTTGACAGGTGTGACAACTCCCGAAAACAAAAGTTCCCCCAAACTGAAAATGACTATATAAAATGACATGTCACTGTATCTCCAAAGAAATTTGGTTTTGATTGGTCATTTTTATAATAATTTTTGAATTCAGCCGGCACAAATACATAAGCTATTTTTGTTATGTATGTTATCAATATTATATAAATTTAAGACTAAAGGCTATATATATTTTGTTTCTCAAAATAATAAAAGTATTACAAACATTTAAAAAACCTCACACCCAATTTGATGGACTTTAATATAAATATATTCAAATTCGTAGTTTGTAGAGATAATGTATTGGCTTTGAATTTTAAAAATATTTTCGTAACTTTCAAAAATCCATTCACATTTATTTCAAACAATATTCCTATCTAGTTTGAATGAAGAATGAGATATAAATCAACTTGAATATCAAAAATATAAATTTGCTCAGAATCCTCTCTTTTGATAGACTATGGCCACATTTTTTTAATTTAATTATTATAATTATATTTATTAATTTAATTTATTTTTTTATTTAATTTATCGCTCATGTAGCAAAAATATGTAATACCATTTCCAACTGTTTGTCAAGTGGTATCAGTTACAGTGACAGTGACAGAATTTAACACTGTTATACTTTACAAGAGAAAATTGAAATTACTTTTATTTGTCGTGCTGAAGATAGGTGTACTCGCAGAACAGCCCGATTTTTTAATGAAAGGTATCCGGACAATAATACACGACATCAATACGTAATAAAACTTGTTCAAAAATTTTAAGAGACTGGGTCCGTGCGTCAAAGCGAATAAGCAACCCAGAGTTCTTAATGAACCCACACAGATTAAAATTTCGCTAAGTTAACAAACATTTCCATTGGTTCCATACACAAAATTTTGAAACAAAACAAGTTGTTTTCTTACAAATTGAGTATTCTTCTATTTTAGGCCATTTGCTGTTGATCCAACCACTTCAATTCCAAAAGTCACTAAGTTAATACAAATTAGAACAAATAAGTCCATACTATTTCTATACACAAAATTTTAAAACAAAACAAGTTATTTCCTTACAAATTTAGTATTCTTCAGCAGTTCAGCGAAGATGATAATCACCTTCGCCATAAGACAGAAGGATTCAGTATTGTGAAATAATAATTGGGAAAATCGAAAATGATCCGAATTTAATAAAGAATGTTTTTTCAGTAATGAAGCAACATTTTTCCTTTATAGCTTTGTTAATAAACATAACTATAGACACTTTGATAATAACAATCCACATGTATTTCGAGAAAGTCATACGCAGTTTCCCCAAAAGATTAACGTTTGGGCTGGAATTCTGGGGAATTAAATATGTCCAATTTTTACTGAAGAAAATTTAATCGGTGAATTATACTAAAACTGGAAAACCAAATCGACGAAGAAGACAACCCACTGTTGGATGAACAAATTTTATACTTTCAACATAACGGTGCTCCACCACACTATGCATTACATGTTTGACAATGGCTGGATTAAAGGTTTCCTGGAAAATTAATTAGCAGAAGAGACGCTGTGGAATGGCTGGATGAAATCTCCAGATATAAGGCCACTGGATTTCTTTCTTTGGGATTATTTAAAGATGGTTGTATACAAAACTTCGCAACAGGATATTCAGGACCTAAGGAAAAATTTCACTCGCACGTAAAATGTTATTTACAGCCATCGACAGTAATATACTATTATTTTTTCTTCTATTACGAGAACAAATCAACATATTTCAGTTTTGTAAACACAATTTAATTAGGATTTTCAAGACCTTTAAAATGATTTAATATAAAATAGGGGCTATTTCAAATATTTAGGTATAGGTGACTGGATGTAAGAAGGTAAAACATAAAATATAACGGACATTGGTTTTGAATTCCCCCTCAATATCTAAATGGACGTGTTTTTGTCTAGAACTAAATTTTATGGCTAAAAAAATAATGACCAACAAAAATAATTTCGAACACCAACGAGGGCTGGGAAATTTTGTAGGCCTTGATTTTTCCCTTGTGCCTCTTCGAATAATTGTCCTTGCAAGTCTAAGTAATATCATCCCATGATATTGACTGATTGTTGAGTTTATCAACTCTAAACTAATCCTCTTTATACCAAAATTGAATTTGACACGTGTAAACAGCGGATAGGTATTCTTTTTAGAATTAGATAGGTTCAAATATTCGACTTTTTAAAATTAATATGATAATTTACTAGTATGATCAAAACAAGAAGGGAATTTTATTCATTTTAAAAATATACACGATTTACATATCGATACAACCATTTATTTTTTAAGTTGGTATGATTGTCCTTGACACCTGACAGAAGTTTCATATCATTTCACTTGTTAAGTTAGAAATTATAGCGTGTTTTGTAATTGTTAAAAAAAATTGTCGGCCATGGATAAATTTATCGCCGTAGAATGTAGGGGAGAGCTGCGAATTTGGACTACTTAAACATTTTTTTATATATGAGCTTGTAAAAGCATTTTTAATAAAAACATTTAGGTGGAAAATAATTGTACTATTGTAATCCTCAAACTAACATAACTATTTTATTTTTTTTACTTTATTATCATAAAAAATTATTTTTTAAAATTAAGTGGTCGGTCCATCCAAGAAAACCAGTTTCTTGCGATGGACCACTGGTTCCTTAGAATGGACCATTAAGTAAAATTAAAACAAAAATACTTATTGATCTTTGGACTCACACCAGCACATTTTGTATGAACCCAAGCGTGACAAGTAATACACTGAATCATCTCTTCTTCCCATATTTTATCACATATGGTACAAAACCATATAGTTTTAATTTGTACTCTTTGTATTTTCTTTTTAATCTTCTCTTCTTTGCCACATCTTTTCTTCCCAATATTTTGAGGATTTGTCTTTTTAATTTTTTCTTCGATGTTACGTGTTAATCCCAGAATGTTATCAATAGTTGATATTAATTGTGCTTTCTGAGCAATACTTCTTTGTGCTCAAGAAGATGATGAACCTGGTTGTGGATTTTGTGTTGGTAGCGGTGATATTTTATAAAGAATATCCTCAAAGTTTTTACGCTTTTTCTCCTGAGAAATATAAATAACAGCGGAATCACTGCCGGCTTTCGTTGTCACTGGGTATTGACGTACTTGCTGAATTTCCGGTAATTATTTCAATTTCAGTAACATTACCACAATGTTGAGGTTGTTGCATATCTGATAGTGCAAACCGGTGTTCTTGAAAGACATGTATGTTAACTGGCCAAATACCAGTGGCACGAAAGGCATTTTCAGCCACAGTTGTCGCTCTGCCATATGCTTCATTTAGTAATTTAGAAATTTGAGTTTGATATGCCTTATCACCTTTATATTGACGAAGAAAAGTTTCTTGTGCCTGAACAAAATATTTCTGTAGCGGCCCAAAGAAAGCAACATCCAGAGGTTGCAAACGATGGGTGGTATGCCCAGGCAAGTGTAGTAATACTATTCCATTTTCTCTAGCAAAGGTATAAGCGTTTAAGTTCTTGCTATGAGTCGTATGCCCATCAAGCAGTAAAAGGAGTTTCTTATCTTGATTGCAATTTACATGAATTTTCAATTGCTTTTGCCACTCAACAAATTCGGAATTTATGTAACCTGATTCTGATATAGTAACAAAGCTTGCCGGGGGTGCCCCAATTTGAAGGTTTTTTTCTTTTAAAAATGATTATCGGAGAAATATAAAACCCGTAGCACTGACCGCGCATACTATAGTTGTAAGAACGCCACGTTCAGCACTTGTTATGCCTCCTACTTAGCGTTTACCTTTACAACGAATCACCGTTTATAGAGTTTTTTGTACTGTCGAAAATCCCGATTCATCAACATTAAAAATAGTTTCTGCGGTTAAATTAAACTCGTCCACAGTTTTTTCTAACATATCAAAAAAATGTCATACTTTCTCTCTATTCTCTCTATTGCTCTTGCCATTGAAGTACATTCAGGTTCTCGTATTGACAGCTACGCATAAATGAGTAGAACAACTTTTTTCCTGCTATTTTCTTTTCTTTATTAAATGTATGTGGCAAACAGTATTTTTAAGCGACTTCGAAAGTTAGTTTTCGCACTTCTCGGATAATCAAACCAAAAAAACATTCTTCAACTTGAAGAATATGTTTGGTTAAAATTGTTTCCATGTCTTTACTAAATTTGGGCTGTCTACCAAGAGCTTTCGCATTATTTCCAGTAGTATTTTTTTATCCGCATATCTTTTTATAGTTGCTTTAGGTACATGATAAATACGACTGCACTCGTTCAAACCAGTATCACCATTCCTCTAGGCTGCAACAGCCTTTAATAAATCATCTTCGGACTAACGTCCGTAAGGTCCTCTTTTAGCCATATGGGCCCTAAAACACATAAAAGAATAATTCGGAATTGTAGTTTATCAGGGTTGCCTAAATTGAACCGGTCCATTTTGAATAACTGCGATATGTTCTTTTTTTCCGACGAAACTAAAATAAATTTATTAAGTAAAGATGGAAGGGTACGTTTTTGGTCGAATGAAGGAACATTTGAATCCAAAAAATACTCTTGGTTGAGTCAAATATGGTGGTGGCAATATTAAAATTTGAGGTTCATTTTCATAAAAAAATCCAAAAAAAGAAAAAATATATGAACACGCCACAATCATTCAAACATTACTTAGAATATTGTGTTGCCTTATGCCGAAGAATATATGCCATTATGAAGAATATATAGGAAATTCCAGCACGGCACTGATGCATAAGCCAAAAGTATGAAAACTTGGTTGGATACCCATAATATTGTGTTTACCTTGGCCATTTCAGTCAGCGAACATGAATCCTATAGAAAATGTGTGAAAAATTTTGAAGACGCGTGTAACTTTAAGGAAAATATCAAATACTAAAAAATTATTGGAGACTGTTCAAAAATTATCATATTCCATTCTAGGTCAAGTTTGCCGTAATCTTATAGACTCCATGCCTGGAAGATATGCCGCAGTTCTTTAAAATAAAGTATATGCAATAAAATACTAACTGATAACTTGATTTTGACTAGTTTGTCCTTGTTATACTGCTTTTAACTTTTTTGTATATACTTATATACAATTATTAAAATATATAATAATATAATATTTCTCCATGAAATTATTTTTTAAGCACGAATAAGTACTTTCCCGATGTTTCGACAGACCTCACACTCGTCATTTTCAAGTGTTCAAGTTCTCTGATCTAAAGAAACTGGTGTTTGGTCGGTTTGTGTACCGGATATTTATAAACCTTTCTCACCTCTCTTCTCCCACTTCTTCTTCTCACTTCTCTTTCAACCACAAAACAGAGAGTGCCCCCCCATGGGCCACCACTATCCACATTCCACTATCTCCTGTCACTGCCAATCTACTAATGACTTCAAAACGAAAGCTCTATGTAACTACACATTAAAGCAAGACATAGCTAAAGTATGTGGATAATATATTCATCATCTGGCCACATGGAAGACACGAACTGAACAAATTTCAAATGTACAAATTTGTTTACTTTTTGTTACTTTGTTAGTTACCCTTAATCATAGGTAGAGATATAAATCAATATATACAGTTTGACCTAATTCGATCTGTGCGCGTTTAATGGTTCTTTCATACTAAACTTTTACGAACAATAGGAAAGTTCTAATATTGGAAGTTTCATTCTGTTAATTTTCTTGGAAACAATTTAATATTTGATGTATCTCAGCTTCCCTAACATATTTCTTCTAATTGTAACAGTAACAAGTTATTTGTCTAAGTGATTTATCCCTATATAACTTGTGTAATTCAAAAGCTAGTTCAACTTCAAGTAATTGCCTTAATTAAACAATCTCTATTGCAAAAATAGCAATTTGGCCAAAACATGGGCTTCACCATGAAGAAAAAAACTGTCCTAACTACGGTATAGTTTCATTGTTGATTTCTTGCGCATATGCATGCAGATATAGAGGATATAAGGGAAATAACTTAATAATTTTAAGCAACGATTCTTTGCATCATTTGAAAGAAAAAGTTCCTTAGAACAAGAGTTAACAACCTAAGGACTTCCGTGAAAAAAAATGCCATTATTAAGTGGCCAATCGAAAAGCTGTGATAAGAACTATCATTTTAAGCAAACATTTGTAAAAGCATATTTGGCAAGTAATAACTGGTTATTACTTAACGAACAAACTACAAATAAACTAAGGAATATTATAAAAATCAGCAATACATGAGCCAAAAAATGAAAGTGACAACGCCGGATTGACTAATTGAGATTATCCCCACGACAAAGATGTTGGGAACAAAATATTCCAATATGTGTCATGTGTGTATTTAAATGCCATTTAAAACCAAAATTATATTGTGTACGCGAATATCACGATATGCTTCTTATTATATGCACCTTTAAAGGTGCCAGGCTTGCATAGACCCAAATGGCGGACATTTTGAACATTTAATTTTATAAAACAATTAATCATGTATTTTTTGATATGACATGAAACGTCTAAAATATTTTATGATGTAAAAAATTAATAATAGTAATGTCAACTTTGACTTTAAATCGCATTAATGTGCAGGTTTTCCTTTTTTGTAAAAAAAAACACAAAACAAATTTATGCTGAAATGCATGGAATAAACGGCTTTAAAAATATCACATTTTACTTTTAACTAATACCTTAAGGCAACAATTAAACAAAAAACTGAACTTTTCCTTACAATTGGAAACGTTGCGAATTATTAAGAAAATAAAATATTTTCGGCAAAGATGGTTGCATTTTGGATACATATTTAAAGGAAACTTTGTATTAAAAAAAAATACAGAGAATCGGTGGTTAAATTTACGAAAGCTATTTCTCCTACACCCTGTATAATTTTGTGAAAAATATTTGAATGTCGAAAAATGTCTGTTACATTTACGGCCGTGAGTTACAAACAACTCACGGACTGTTAATATCAATATAATGTTTTAGCCATGTATGTTGTTTAGGTTATACATATCCGAATCTGTGGGAGCTTGAAAAAGTCTGCTTGTTTGCATATTCATTCAATAACTTTGGATGGCATGCCTTGTTACTGATTTTCCTTTATAAGGAATTTATATTATTATGAGTTGTGTGTAGTGTCCATATTTATTATAAAGTGTTAAATTAAAAATTAATTTTGTATCAAAGCGCAAATCAGAGCAAAGTAAAGAAAAAAGTTAGTTCCCAAAAAAAAATTAACAGAAGAAAATAATTCGAAATTTAAATTTTCTACTGTAACGGGAGGAACCTAAAGTTATTTTATTGCAATACAGTTCATTTTAGCGCAGAGTAGAAGTGACAACTGCATTGGAGCCACCACACTTTAGGAATTTTCTTTTTTTTCCGTTAGAAACTGGAAAGAAATGCCCAGCAAGTAACAGAAAATATTATTCAATACTTGAATTGAAAAAAATAAAGTTTGTTACAGATACTGAATATAATATTTCTAGGTATCATTCTTTGAATGGATTTAAATCGAAAGTCCAACTTATAAGTTATTAACCCAAAATACTTATTTAAACCAATAATGGAACTAAATCAAACTGGTTTAAACTGATACCATGCATGTGTCATTATTCTTTCTAGAATGATTACTTAAAGAATAGTCGCCTTTTCAGATTTTAAACTCTAATTGATAGAAAGATCGCAAATTGCAAATATTCTAAATAATGTATTATGCATGCATTGACAAAAATTTAGTATATTTAGTAAATTTGGATCCTTAGTGCCGAAATGAAATTGTATACATTAAGCACACAAAATAGTAATGAAAAACTTATCCTTTAGGTCTTCGGTTCCCAATCGTTTTAGTGTCGTCGTCGTCGACGTCGTAAGTAAGAAAACGTTGCGACCCTCTTATTTTTTGAACACTTTGAGACCCCCTATATATTTTTGTCTTGAAGAGGCATTGGACCCTATAATATGGCAAAAATTACTTATTTTCAATAGTATATGTATCACTAGCGAGAGAAAAACCGGCGCGATAAATACGTTGTCGCGATCCACTAATTGGCCAAAAAGTTAAGTAAAATATGTTGCTACACCCTTTATGCGTTGCGATCCCCCTATTTTAGAACACATTGAGATCCCCTCTATTCCTGAATGCAACCCCCCTTACATTTTCTTTTAAGGAGGCGTGGACCGTAGGGGGCAAACGCTTTCTAAAAATGAAAGAGATGTTGAAAAAAGAAAACACTAAAACTGCTATCTTCAGTTGTTATAGCATACTTTGGGCGGCGGTAAAATTCCCTTCACTAAAGAATCTTTGTATTAGTATCCAGTTAGCTCACGCTATGTTTAATCATCGCGTAATATATCTTCTCTTTCTTCAAGCTTCTGTTGTCCATCGTTGGACATCTTCCATCTTATTGAACAACTTTCATTTTTCTTCCCTCCTCGCTTCCAAATCTGTCTCTCTTGGACTTCCCTGCCATCTTTCTTATGTCATCCCCCGATCTAATGCTGGTCTTCCTATACTTCTTCCTCCCGTTCTAGGTTTCCATTCAATCATACTCTTCGTTCATGTATCTATTATTTTCACTATATGTCCGTCCTAGCTCCACCTTTGTTTACTTATGGGTTCAATTATATATTTTATTCCAGTTATTTTTCCCGATTTATGATACTTTAGTTATTATTTTCCATAAAACTGGTTGTTTCAATCCCATAACTAATCACTGTTGTTGGTTGTTTGATGTTACTGAGGTTGCTTTCTGCCCTTTTGAACATAGAATTGTATGTGAGACAAAAGTTACCCAACCCAATTTGAGTCTTCAACAGATTTATATCTATTAATTTTCCTAATATATTTTTATATTATACCCTAGATAAATGACTCAATTTTGTTTGCGTGATCTATAATCTATGTAAATAAGACTTCGGACATCGCCACTTGAAATATTGTTTACTTGAATGCAAAGGTAAAATTAAATCAAGTCGATGAAAAGAATAAAGAAGTTTGTATTCATTAATTTGTTCTTAATTTTTTGTAAAAGCTTCTACAGTGACCTACATGTTAATAGTAAAACATCTACTTCAGATGGATTTTCAAACAGAATTTAAAAATACATTATTGTTTCAAATTCTCGTATTCATACCATACAAAATTGAGTTTCGCAATGTTGAAAACCAAAATATTTATACAAAATATCTTAAGACATTTTTCCATTTACTTCGTATTGTATTTAAATCAAAATTATAATTACTTTCTTATTTCGGTAAAATTGTTTACTGTATTTTACATTTAGTAATAATATGATTTAAGATCAAGATGGATTTCAGGATTTAAAATAGGTTGGAAAACGACACTGCATTTTTATAAAGACATGTTTGTTTTACACAAATCAACAAAAGAAATCAAATAAGCACGTATTTTTAAAATGGTGTTGTATATGAGTTAAGACGGATGGACCAATCAATATGATTACTTTACGTGTCTCTAAAGATGGTGTGTAGAAAGTAATATAATAGAATGTAAATAGATTATAATGTTAAACATATTCACAATTAAATTCAGCTACTATATATATTTTTGTTGTCAAAAACAATATTAAAAATTAATCCTTATACAAGAAAATGTGATATTTTTTTTTACATTTATTTCGGTATATTTTTATCTGTTGTTTCAACCTGCAGCTAAAATACATTGAATAATAAAAAAAGCCCACGCTTTTATCCCAAGCTGTATCAAAATAAACATCTGAAGTGTGGTTTGAATAAATCCAAAGTGGTAATATCAGCATGACAAACCTAAAAGCATCTAGGTAATCGAAAAAGTTTGACGAAACCGAACTATAAGTACAATTCAATCAAAATTGCATTTCGCTCAAACAGTTCAAGAGATATCATATTGTCTTAAATATTACTGCTATGATTATTTCTAAACATCTACATATAACACATCGATCAATAAGTCCCCGGTTTGACAAATAAAACACACTTTTTTTGCAATGTTCTCCTTGAAGAGCAATAAAATCATTTCAACGTTTTTCAAACATTTCTACACCTTTTTTATAGAACGAGTTCTCTTTGCCTTCAAAATGTCCTTCAGTTTCGGCAATTACCTTTTGGTTGGAGCGAAATATCTTTCCAGTGAGAATTTTTTTTGAGATCTGAGGACAGGAAATAGTCGCTGGGAGCCAGATCTGGAGAACATCGTGGACGAAAAAGCAATTCGAAGTGCAATTCATGTAATTTAGCCATCGTTGCCAATGATTTCTGACACTGTGCTTGGTAAAACAGCATTTTTTGTTTCAATTGATTGCGCAGTTGGCTCTTGGAGAAACATAGTAAGAATGATAATGACTAAAACACTTGGTATTTGTTTCACAATATATTCAAGATATTGTCTGACATGTGTCGGCCTCGCGACCATTCTCAGAGAGATCATGTATAAACTAAACTAAAGTTTCAAAATTCTGTCAAATTTCAGTTTTTTCAGTCGGTTTCAGTTTCAGTCGATTTTTTCTAGCTAGGTGTTTGTTAGGTTTTTACCATATATGTTTTTACCATATATGTCTTTTTTAATTTCGGAAATTTTCAAGTAATTTAAGACCCTGCTTTTATTGCAACTATGTATTAATTTGGCATAATTGGTGTTAAAAACATAGTTCTGGTCTTCACAATGTTCAACAAAGCCCGTATTTCTTTAATTATGTAAAATTGAGTATTTATGTCCTTTTAACAGATCATTGAGAAATCTGCCCGTTTGGCCTATGTATGTAGCGTCACACATTTTACATTTTATTTCGTATACTCCAGATTTGTCACAAAATTTTGCTCTTTCTTTGTTATTATTTAGCATCGATGCAAGATTATTCTTATTAACAGAGATAATATTAATATTTTCTTTCTTTAAATGATTTAAATGATTCTTGAACTTAATTTATGAATATAGTTTATAACATACCAATTTTTAGAACCTTTTTCGGCCGTTTGATGTTGTTTTTCTTAATTTTGTTTTTTATCATTTTATCTATGATGCTGGGCTAATATCCATTAGTCTTTGCAATATTTTTGATTATATTAAGTTATTTTTCATATCTGTCTTTTTTAAGCGCTATCGTTAGAAGTCTGTTGATCATACTATAAAAAGACGACATTTTTACATTCCATGACTGATTTGAACTTGCGTGAATAGTTGTAAACTTATTTTTTGTTCATTTGGAGCCTTTTTGTGATCTCGTTCTTCAAACGCACCAATAACACTATATAATTTTCGCTATTGACGATTTTTTCCTTTCTCGAGATAGTCGATAAATAATATCCCATGCGCACCCCAAAATACAGACCTTTGCCTGCCGATGGTTGTATTTTTGGTCGCTTTGGATGGCTTTCACCAGCTCCTCTCCATTCAGCTGACTGCCGATTTGACTACGGAGTACAATGATCGCTCCATGTTTCATCCATTGTCATATACAGCGTGAAAAAACCTTTTTTATTTCGCTTAAACAGCTCCAAACATTGCTCAGAATCCTCAATACATTATTGTTTTTGGTCCGCTATGAGCAAACGCGGTACCCATTTCGATAACAATTCACGCATTCCCAAAGGTTTATACAAAATGGTGAAAACCACCCAGCATCATCGGTCTTTGTACGGCCACGTTTGCATTCAGTATGCAGATCAATTATGGTTGATTTTCCTGGTGCAGAGTCCGGATAATGTTTATCATGTCATTCTTTTGCTTCAATGATATTTTTCTTCATCAAAAAGGAATATTTAATCAGCAAACGAAATTATTTTTCCGTTGTTCTGAAAATATCAACAGCAGCACGATTTAAAGCACAACTCAGAAACTAATAGACAGATTGTCATGAATTTTTGACATATGACGTTTGCCGGCTGGCACAATGGACTACTGGAAAGGATTTTTCGTAACTGACGCCATGTATATGTGAGACCGGAGACTTATTGACCGATTTGTTATATTATATGGAAGATGTAAAAAAAAGAAAAGCGCCCAAAACTGTAATATTGCATCATTTGTTTATTTTAATATTCTAGTCTATCAAGCAGAAAAAAAAAGTTTTTTATAAATATATTTCAATTAGAATTGTATAAAAAGAGTAAACGTACTGCAGCAGAATATAACAAAAAAGCCAATAATCGACGAAGAGTATTTCTGTACTCTGAAAGGAAGAAATTTTAAGCTCAAATGGGAGGCTCTTCAATATGCATATTCACCACTTCACTCCATTTCACCACTTTTTTCGATTGATACAGGACGAGATGCATTGACAATTACAGTTTAGATATATGGGTTACGAAATTGTGGCAAGTTGGCACTTTTAACAGAATTAAAAAATACTGATTTTAATATAGGAACAGCTTTATAAAAACCAAATATTTTAAATAAATAAACAAAGATTACTATCTAAATTATCAAATATTTTATAATATAATCAATAAATATACTATAAATATAATATAATAAACTATCAAATATTTTAACAAATTTTCCGTTCGATCCCCGAACACCAAATTTGAATGCTTAATCATTAAGATTTGTAGAACTCTGCAAATACCGCACCAGTACAATCTTTGTGCTTTGGTAAATTTGAGCAAATTTTATTCTCTGCAAATGAAAACCACTTCTTGAACCAACAAGATTAAAATATAATTAAATTATGTCTTAAGCTCTCTCGCCTGACTACTTCATATTGGTATTACCAAAACCAAAAGGATAATTGAACCTGTTAGATGAGATCAAAGTCGCAGAATTTCATCAAATTTTGACATTTGCGACTGCGCTGCAAAAGTTAAACTCATCGTCAAATGAGAAAAGTATTCTTTACCCAGGAAAGATTTTTAAGTATGAAGTTTGTTTCGACTTGTGCTTGATCAATCAGGAAATAGCCTGCGACAAGTTGGAATTATTATTCTGAAAAGTAAAACTACAGAAAATATACATTTTTTGTAGTTTTATCTAGAAGTACGGTAGTAAAAGTTTGTCACAATATTTAACATCGTATACAAAAACATAAAGGAAAACAAGTAAAAAATGTTTCTGTTTTTCTGTTATAAATATGTTATATACTTCATACATTTTCAGTTTTCTTTAAATATGTATACTGAGTCTTGCATGTTTTGTCTTAGTTCTCCAGTATAATTCCAAATGATATTCTTAAGATAAAGATGTATTTAAACAATTAAATATAAGAATTTGTGTTTTTGGGAACAACGATCATCAATTAACAATTTATCAATAACTACTGCAGCCTGGTTAAAGCCCGTTAAGTTAAAATTCTTCTTTGTACGTTTTACAAATTCTATATTTACTAGGACTACTTCCGCATAACAGTAAGTTCTGTAAAATTATTTAAAATATTTTTTAAATAACTTTATAAGGACATTATTGAATTATTTATCAGAAAAGTTAATATAAGAAACCACTCAAGCTTTCTATTATTCTGTTGGTTTCCAAAGTTATAACCAAAGACCTAAAACAACTTATAGAGTTTGACCTAATTTGATATTTTTTTGATTGATTGTTATTTTATTGTGTTTTCTTGTTGTTATTCTTTCACCAACTAAATGAAAAATTATAAGTTAGGCTGTTTCATTATATTAATTTCTATTTTCGAATTATTATTTAAAATTTTTCAGTTTTCTTAAAACAAATATTTCTTTCCTCTACAACTAACAATAATGATCTTTAAATTGCGAAATGCATCGATTTATCGACGTTATTTATATTATTTGCATATAACCTACTTGCGATGTATATCAAGGACAAATCAATAGAAACAATGGAAGCAAAAGACAGAAGAATATAAGAGTGGATCCAGGCATGGAGGATTAGTTATAGACCAGATATTTTTTGGTGGTAGATACATACATATTTTGGTGGTAGTATTTCATGACTTTAAATGAGCGTACGATAGAGAAAGGAGACTTCAATCGTATAAAGCACTAAAGAAGGAAACAGAAGGAGGAAGGTTTCCTCCTGGAGGAAACAAAAAATAATTTTCGAATAGAAGAAAATCTAATAGAACAATTTAAATAAGAGTCTTAGATAAGGAGATGCATTGTCAACCATATCCTTCAACCCAAATATGAGACAATGTTTTAAGAGAAGAATATATTAATAGGTCTGAACCAACATACTACAGAGGTCACCAATGTTTAGCGTTTGCAGATGACATGATATTTATAAAGAGAAGTAAGGTATAACTACAAAAAATCTGTACAAGGTTAAATAAAATATCTGATCAATATGGATTCCTAATAATCCAGTAAAAAAAGCCAAATATATGACATGGACAGGAAATGGATATAGATGTTTAACATCTATATCCATTTCCAGGACAGGGATGTTTAACAATAGTAACAGAAAAAGAGGGAAAACATATGTTTAAAGAAATGGGACATTTCACATATCTAGACGTAATATTTAGTATCAAAATGTAAAGGAAGATATACAAGACCGCAGAATGGCAGAAAATCGTATTCACTTCCTTAAAGGGTTATTCAAAAATTATCAAAAATTCACTCCCTTAAAGGATTATTATATAAGTAAAGCGATGGTATCTTGCAATCTAAAATTAATATTAAATAAATATATATAGTATGAACTACTATAATAATAATCTATATAATAATCTATAAAACGGTTATAAGACCAAAGTTAGGAATTTCAGTGGAGAGAATCTTGGGAGTATAGGAGAGAAAGGGTCTAATAAAAATATTCGAAGGTAAAGTTAAAGGTAGATGAGAGAGAAAAACAGGAGCTAAAGCGGCTTTATGATGATTCAGATATCAAAGGAATTATGAAATCTCAATTATTAATTATGCAGGAGGATCGAATCCCAAAAAAATGACTGCGAAATAACAGAGGCAAGAGGTGAAGAAGCACGCCAAAATCAAGACGGAGAGGATCCAAAATCAAAGAGAAATGAGAATGAAAGATTTACAAAGGGAATAAAATTTGATGACCGAAAGATGAAAACTACTATGGAACTATTGTATATATATATATATATATATATATATATATATATATATATATATATATATATATATATATATGTTGAATCACGATTTCTGTATGATTATACTAATAACGAGTAAACATTAGTTTCAGAATGCTTATCAATATCACAAATAAACCATGGTATTTTGTTAATTTTGCAGGCAACAGAGCTTACGACAATAACTTAAGAATATAAATTTAAAATATTTATCAACTTTTTTTTTAATTTTCTATTGAATTAAAATTGTTTATAGAATATATGAAACATATATTTTAAATATATCTGAAATTAATAATTTAGTAGTATGATTTTCCACGATCAATAAATTAGTTTAGAAATTAACAGGTATATTCTATTAAACCAAAAGGATCCGATTATTTCTATACTAAATATTTAATAATAATACTAACACATCATCAACATCCAAAATATAGTATTCGCTAATTATGTCTCAAATAGAATTAGTCAAGTATCTGAAGAAATTGAGCAATAAAATAAAAAAGGCCCTGTAAGTGGGGGATTATTGTAATCTTCAGAACATTTAAAAAGATTATCAGATTTCAAGCTTGAACATGCAATTACTTTTAGGAAGTAGAGCTGAGGGGATGATCTTTGAAATAATGACGTGTCGAATATGGATATGTTTGCCACTGCTGAGATCATGTTTTTTACCAACCATTTTTGTCCGGTGATTTATTCCATTGGCTTAAAAAACTAATCATATACCCATTAGTTTAAGAAGAGTAAATATCAAGGATTTTTCGCCACGATCTAAAACTCAATAAATATCAAAAATATCTGTTCTTATGTAAATAAAAGATCACTGGGTAAAAAATAAAAAAACAGAGACAAATTTCTCAGTGATTCTTTTCTGTAATAAATTTTCCTAACGAACAAAATTTTAAAAAATATCAAAATGTTCTAAAATAAATACAAACTTTTGAACGTTAACATTTCGGGAAGTATTCTCCTTCCGTTTTCAAAACGAATCTAAAAAACAAATTATATTAATTTCCATATGTAATGCAAAGATAGGAAGCAAAATATATTTTTGTGAATGTCAATGTTACTTACATTGACAATCATCGTCATCATCATTATCAACCTGTGTCGATCCACTGCAGGATGAAAGCCTCTTCAGTATGCTACCAACTTTCACGGCCCTGGACTTTCCTCTGCCACTCGGGTCCTATATACCTAACGATGTCGGGTCCTATATACCTAACGATGTCGGGTCCTATATACCTAACGATAACAATCTATCGAGCTTTGGGTTTTCTTCGCGGACGTTTACGATCAAGCGGTTTCCACTCCAGGTCCATCTGTCGTCCCATCGCCCCGCTACCTGTCCTGCCCTTCACCATTTCAATTGCTTTAATGATGCAATTGCTCTTCTAATGATGTCACACACCTTCATTTATTCCCTGATCCATACGCAGGGCTTTCTGTCTCGTCTTGTAATGCCAAGCATTCATCTTTCCATTCCTCTCTGAGCTACTCGAAGCTTTTGAATGGATTGTTTCACTTCCGTATGTCATAGCGGACAGGACGTTGCATGATTGAAGACTTTCCTCTTCAGGCAAAGTGGGAGTCTGCTCTTAAACACTATGTTGAGCCTGCCACCCACACTTAACACCTATATATATATATATATATATATATATATATATATATATATATATATATATATATATATATATATATATATATATATATATATATATATATATATATATATATATCTATGTATGTATATATATATATATATATATATATATATATATATATATATATATATATATATATATATATATATATATATATATATATATATATATATATATATATATACCATCAGCCCGTGTCGATCGACTTCAGGATGAATCTTTCCATTCCCCTCTGTGCTACCCGAAGTTATTGAATTGATTGCGATGTGAGTGTCCAGGTTTCACTTCCGTATGTCATAACGGGTAGAACGCACTGATCAAAGACCTTACTTTTCAGGCAAAGCGGGATCCCCCTCCACTGAAATCCTCTGCCCAAGATAGATAAAGTGGTCCACAATCTCCAAATCCCTTCCTAAAACTGAAATTTTTCTGTCCTGAGCGAATTTATTGAACATAACCTGACTCTTTTTCAGGTTTATTTTTAAAGCGAATGGTTCACCAGCTCTTTGCAGTTCTTGTATGTGTCTTTGCAGCTCCTCCGGATCTTGAAAGGAGAACGATATCGTCTGTAAATCTAAGATGGTTTAAGTTTGAACCATTAATCTTTACACCATCCTGTTCCCAATTCAATTTACGGAATACTTCCTCAAGGCAAGCCTAGAAAATAATAAGCGATATTGCGTCACTCTGCCTTACACCTCGTTCTACATTAATTCCCACTTCAAGATCAAGGAGAATTGTCGGTAGCTCCATCATATATCGATTCTAGTAGGTTTAGACAGGTAGGGGGTAGACATATGCTTTGTCTACCCCCCCTGGCAAAGCAGTGCATCCATTATGACATGCTTTGAGATTTAGTAAAATGCCTTTTCGTAGTCGATGAAAACCATGCACAGTGCCATGGTGTATTCGTTGTGCCTTTCTATGGCCTGCTGTACATTCTGAATCCTGCTGAATCCACTTCTGAATCCTGTTCTCTCGGTTGTGCGTCATTCAGTTTATATATAGGTATAGGTTTTTTAATTGTGTAATTGTTTATTGTAGTAATTGTATATTAAAATACTTAAATGTTTTTTAATTGTATTCTTTAGAAGCGGAAACCATATTGAATTTAAATCTACCGAAGGCATAGCAATACAGTTATTTTTATTTAAATTAATTATAGCGGTTTCTTTTAATCTTCTGTATTTTGTTACCGATTCTTTTAATACCGTTTTGGAATTATTCCAATTGATTTTATGACCCCATTCCCATGCGTGTTGACAAATTCTAGATTTATTAAAATCACCCTATCGAAGAATATTTTTAAGTTCTTTATTTTATATATTATTTCAATGTTATTTAGTTTAGTTTATAGTTTTAGATCCTGGCGAAAACCCAAAAAAAGAATAAAACATATGAACACGCCACAATCATTCAGACATTACTTAAATACGAAGGAGTTGTAATTGGAAATTTAAAACAAGTGCTAAAACTTGAATGACTCTTTTATGTCTAACTTTCAATAGTACTTGCTGAAAATTAGAAAATACAATTTTCCTATAGAATGATATTTAAGTTTATTAACTGTTGCTTAAAATAATTAATATTTCATAGTCAATCTTAAAAAAAACATTGTTTTCAGGCTGTAAACTAAGTTTCACTCACTAAAAATTACATGCATATAAAAGCGATTCCTAATATCTTGGTTAAAATAACATAAAATGTCCTTGTTTATTTCAAGTCGCATCAAAAATAAAAATCCATTGTCCTGAAAGTTAAAATATCAACAGTTGTTTCTAAAATATCACTCAATAAATTTTAAACGTCACGATGAAATTCAATTGAAATAAAGCTTAGTAAAATAAGCTTAGAGAGACAGAAGAAAATAAATAATTGCACTAATAATGCTATGTAATTACAAAAGCAAACATTGCTGAGAAATTGGAGTTACTGTATTTAAAAATTCTTAAATATTTAAAAGGATTTGTTCTTATGCAAGTTTTTTTAGAGCAAATCTCTATCGAAAGATTTTTTCAAAAAAATCAAATTGAATTAATTTATATTAAATATATTGATTTATATAATAAAACAATTTTAATTTATTTAATACAAATTATCTCTTTTTTTACTTTTTACACCGTCAATATAACAGCAAGTATATGCCCCTTTAACAAAAATGGAAAAAAGCACTTCTTCGATACTTTAATTGGCCAACTCGTCCCAGCATAAAATGGAAATATCCAATGTGAAAAACTCTAAACACAAACTGGCGTTTTTGATGGCAATATTGACTTTTTGGTTTGCATCTGGTTTTTATTCGAATAGAGAGAGAAAGATTTTATTTTCGTCAAAAAAAATCGATTTCCAAAAATAGAGATAATAATCTTCTGTAATAAAAACTTCACAGATACTTTGATAGTTTTTTTCAAGAATGATTTTATGCTGAGATGCAAAATAATAGTCTTTAAATAAAAGCATTAGTATATGCATTGCATTATTGTGTTATTCAGGTCCAATATACTTACGATGTCATCAGCCGATCGTACTTTCGCTCTTCTTCATGGACGTTTAGAATCAAGCGGTATCCACTTCAGGATTGCTTTGGTCCATCTGTCGTTCCAGCGACAGATATGGCCTGCCTATCTCCGTTTCAATTCATTTGCAGTTCCAATGATGTCACTTACTTTCGTATATTCCCTAATCCATATGCAGAGCTTTTGTCTCGCCTTGTAATGACAAGCATACATCTTTCCATTCCCCTCTGTGCTACCTTAAGTTTTTGAACTGATTACGATGTGAGTGTCCACCTTATGTTACAATGGACAGAACGCACTGATAGAAGACTTTTAGGCAAAGTGGGAATTTGCTCTTAAACACTATGTTGCGCCTGTCAAATGCCTGCCGACCACATTTAACATTCCGTTTCACCTCCTGGGCGGTATCCCATTGAAATCCTCTACCCAAGATATATAAAATGGTCCACAAGCTCCAAATCTCTTCCTAAAACTGAAATTCTTCTTTCCTCAGCAAATTTATTAAACCTAACCTGACTTTTATTCAGGTTTATTTTTAAGCCAAATGATCTCCAGTACTTTGAAGCTCATGTATGCGTTTTGTCCTCTGGGTCTTGTGAAAGGAGAACGATATCATCTGTGAATCTACGATAGCTTTAATATGCATAATTGATCTTTATATCATCCTGTTCCCAAACCAGATTACAGAATACTTCTTCAAGGCAGGTTGAGAAAAGAACAGACGATAATGCGCCACCCTGCCGTACACCCTGCTCTAAAGCAACTCCCACTTCAAGATTATCAATGTGAAATGTCGCTGTAGCTTCATCATATATCCATCCTAATAGGTATATATAGGTTTTATCTACACCCTGGCTAAACAATGCATCCATTATGGCCTGCTCTGAGATTGAGATCGATAAAGACCAAGCACAGTGGCATGGTGTATTCGTTGGGCTTTTCTATAGCCTGCTGTACAACCTAGATGTGATCCACAGTAATGAATCCTTTTCTGAATCCTGCTTGCTCTCTTGATTGTACGTCATTCAGTTTGTTTTCTTAATATTATTTTAGATATTTTTATTGGTGAAAACTGTATAATTACTGATATGACTCTTATTGCGCGGTAGTTCTTTAAATCTTCATGCGCCTCCTTTTGATGTAAAAGCATCACTTTTGCATTTTTCTATAAGTTATTTAGGTTTTTATTATATATTCTAAGTATAATTTAGCCAGAATTTTATGTAAAGTCTGACCATCAGATTTTAACATTTCAAGAGTTGCCCTGTCCTTTCCTGGAGCCTTACCGTTTTTCATCGATTCTACTCTTTGTCACTTCCCTCACAAGGATATCTGGCATTTGTTCGTCGGTGAGTATTGTTTTTGACTGGTTCTACTATTCGTATAACTGTGAATAAAATTTTCTAACAACTACTAACATTTCCGTACGCGCCCTGCACACTGTGCCATCCCCACGCATTAAAGCATAAATTTGCGTCTTTTTCTTCTTTAGCATCTGTTAAACCTTGTTAATTCCCATCTTTTCTTCCAGAGTTTTTTACACTAGCTGCATTTATCCTCTCTAATACGTTTTCTTCTGTCAAAAAAGGGCCCGCATTCTTTATTGTTCATCGCTTTTTCATTAAATCGATGGTTTACCTGATTTTTGTCTGTTTGAAACGATTTTCTTCTGGTGCTATTGAACCAGCCGTTTCAAGTTTCAAGAATATTGTTTGTAAAAGAATATTTTTTCTTCATATTGATCTCACTCATGAGACCACATGGATTTTTCTTTGTCCATTTTGTGATGATTTTTTTTTAAACGAATTCATAATACAAAGTTTTTGTCCTTCTTGTCAGTCCCAATTCCATATATATATATATATATATATATATATATATATATATATATATATATATATATATATATATATATATATGTACATATATATATATATATATATATATATATATATATATATATATATATATATATATATATATATATATATATTTCTGAATATCTGGGTATCTTCCAATAATAATTGCATTTCATTTTTCGTAACTATGTTTACTATGTTCACTACATTATCTAATCAATTCGAATTAAATGGGTATTCGACTAGAATAAAATCTGTATTAGACTAGAATAAAAACAAATCCTGACCTTTGTTATGACTCATTCCAACCAGTACAAAATTGAAATACGCAGCGTTGAACACCAGAACAATAAACAAAAGGTATCGAAACATTTTATATTAATAAAAATGGAAAATGAATTGGAAAATGTAATTGAATTGTACGGAATACAAAAATATAAATGCAATCCTTGGAAATAGTAAGAATATTGTAGTTTATTTTTAAATTAATTTCTCAGTATGTTAAAGAGTAGAGTTTTGATTTTTAAAAATAAAAATAACTTAGGCTTTGCATATCTTACTTAAAATTAATTGAACTTAAATAAAATTAACTAGAAGAACTTAAAGACCTAAAAGTGACTGTGAATATTTGGTTCTGAATTCGTTTCTATTTTTTTTAAATATTAAGTTAAATAAAAGGAATAAAACAATTTTATACTTTGTTATCTATCACTTTTATTTTTAAATTTGTGTGACTATAGTTTCGTCAACGATTTTACATTCTCAAACATTACTTTAAAAAAAACTTTAGTTTTTTAAATTTTTTTTAAGTGTTTGAGAATGTAAAATCGTTTTACGAAACTATAGTCACACAAATTTAAACATAAAACTGATAGATAACAAAGTATAAAATTGTTTTATTCCTTTTTAAAAAAATGAACTATCACAAAATAACGGACAAATTAATCAATCATTAGGTTAGATGAAAGTTATTTAATTCAAAATCCAACATGATGTATTTAGTTGTTTTGAGTAATGTTGTTTCAATAATGGATTTCATGTTCAATGCATATTAAATCCGATCCGATAAGCCAATATTATCCGATTAGCAAAAAATATCCAATGAAGGCAAAAAATCTATTTGAAAACTGTAAATATTCTCCCATTTCTACGCGTGTCTGTCAATTCATTCACGCCATCACTAGACTATTAGAAGTATCAGTGGGTTTTAGCGTGTGTATGTTAAATCGGATATTTTCACATGTTAAATATGAATCATTTTTATGTTGCCTAAAGCTAAATCAGACTGTGTCAGGCTAATAATTTTAAGTTGTGCAAAGTTCAAAGTGTTTTATGTAGGTTTATGCATCATGTAAAGTTAGCGACAAGCTAATAGTACAAGGCGGTATTTTATCGACTTTTGTCTTGTCTTGAAGCAAGTTGTCAGACATTAAATAATCTAGTAATTTTTGTCTATAACAAAAGGAGTCCCTTCTTAATCCACACTTTTATGATCTCATTTTGTTAAACATTTAATAAAAATATCTTTTAAAAAACCATTTTTAAGCCAAGAAACGACCAAGTTTATGAAAGTCTTGTGAAAGGAACTTTTTACATATCATTATATCATAATCATCATCAGCCCATGTCGATCGAATGCAGGATGAGGGCCTCCTCAGCTTCCAACTGAGCTCGGTCCTGAGCTTTCCGCTGCCTTTTGGACCCAATACATTTAATGATGTCACCATTCAATCGTGTTTTCGGCCTTCTTCGTTGACGCTTGCGATAATGCGGTATTCAGAATGACCTTGGTCCACCTGTCATCACATCGCTTCGCTGTATGGCCTGCCTACTTCCATTTCAATTCCTTTACTCTTCCAATGTCATACACTTTTGTTTGTTATCCGATCCATGTGTAGGTTTTCTGTCCCGCTTTGTCATACCAAATATACATCTTTACATTCCCCTTTAAGTTAGCTGAAGTTTTTGAATTTTTGACTGAGATGTGAGGGTCCAGGTTTCACCTTCGTATGTCATAAAAGCACCGATCAAAAACTTTTCTCTATTGACCCTACCAAATGCCTGCTTGTCACACGTAACGTGCCGTTCCACCTCCCGGACGGTATCTCCATCCACTGAAATCATCTACACAAGATATATGTAATGATTCACAACCTCCAAATCTCGTCCTAAAACTACAAATGTTTTTATCCTCAGTAAATTTATTGAAAATGACCTACCTCTTGTTCAGGTTTATTTTCAATTCAAATAGTTCTTTAGCCCTTTGCAGCTCTTGTATGTGTATTTGAAGCTCCTCTGGGTCTTTGAAAAAAAAAACAATATAATTTGCGACTCTAAGACGGCTTAGGTATAGGTACCATTAATTTTTATTTCATCCTGTTCTCAATACATATTACGGAATACCTCTGACAAAAGGGTAAGAGATATTGCGTCATAATGTCACACACAAGTTCAAGATCATCAATGTGAAGTGCCGCTGTTGCTTTATCAGGCATCAATCCGAGTAGATTTACTGGCTAGGATATCCGGCATTTGTTCTTCCTTAGATATTGCTGCCATTGGCTGATTTTGAAATTTATATAACTTTGAATAATTTTCTGACAACCTCTAAAGATGGGTCCGCATCAATACAAATTTGCATTGTGTGGGCTGTATGAGTGGTGGTACGCGGTGTGCCTGCGCAGCTATCTAGATGCTCTGACACACAAAGTCACACAAATATTATCGCCGCACAGCACGCACACGAACCATCTGTTGTCCCAGATGATTCAAATAAATTGTTCCGGTAAATTCAACACACACACGCAGTTTTATTGGTGTAGACTCAGCTTAACATTTCCGTTCGCCACACTGCACGCTGTACCATCCTCATGCTTTAAGACAAAAATTTGCGTGTTTATAACACACACACACACACACACACACACACACACACACATATATATATATATATATATATATATATATATATATATATATATATATATATATATATATATATATATATATATATATATATTTATATATATATATGTATATATATATATATATATATATATATATATATATATATATATATATATATATATATATGTATATATATATATACATATATATATATATATATATATATATATATATATATATATATATATATATATATATATATATATATATATATATATTATATAAATATATAAGCGTTCCGGGTTTCAATTCGTTTGTTTTGTGAAGGGTGTAAAATATCTTCACTCAAAGAATACTTGAAAATGACACATGATATTTTGTCGAAACGTCGTGACACTTCACAGAACAAACGGATTGAAACCCGAAATGAGTTACGAGTTACCCATATCTCTACCATCGGAGAAAATTTTCGATGTAACGTCAATTAAAAAATAGGTATGTATGTATATATATATATATATATATATATATATATATATATATATATATATATATATATATATATATATATATATATATATATCATCATCATCATCATCATCATCATCAGCCCGTATCGATCCACTGCAGGATGAAGGCCTCTTCAGCATGCTTCCAACCTTCACGGTCCTGGGCTTTCCTCTGCCACTCGGGTCCAATATACTTAACGATCTCATCAGTCCATCGTGCTTTCGGTCTTCTTCGCGGACGTTTGCGATCAAGCGGTATCCACTCCAGGATTGCCTTGGTCCATCTGTCGTCCCATCGCCTCGCTATATGGCCTGCCCATCTCCATTTCAACTGTTTTACTCTTCCAATGTTGTCACAGACTTTTGTTTGTTCCCTGATCCATGCGCAGGACTTTCTGTCTCGTCTTGTAATGCCAAGCATACATCTTTCCATTCCCCTCTGTGCCACCCGAAGTTTTTGAATTGATTGCGATGTGAGTGTCCAGGTTTCACTTCCGTATGTCATAATGGGTAGAACGCACTGATCGAATACTTTTCTTTTCAGGCAAAGTGGGAGTCTGCTCTTAAACACTATGTTGAGCCTACCAAATGCCTGCCAGCCACATTTAACACGCCGTTCCACCTCCCGGGCGGTATTCCCCTCCATGGAAATCCTCTGTCCAAGATATACAAAGCTGTCCACAATCTCTAAATCCCTTCCTAAAACTGAAATTCTTCTATCCTGAGCGAAGTTATTGAACATAACCTGACTCTTTTTCAGGTTTATTTTCAAGCCAAATGGTTCGCCAGCCCTTTGCAGTTCTTGTATGCGTCTTTGCAGCTCCTCTGGGTCTTGTGAAATGAGAATAATATCATCTGCAAATCTAAGATGGTTTAAGTTTGCACCATTGATCTTTACCCCATCCTGTTCCCAATCCAGTTTACGGAATACTTCTTCAAGGCCAGCCGAGAAAAGAATAGGCGATATTGCGTCACCCTGCCGTACACCTCGTTCTATATTAATTCCCACTTCAAGATCATCAAGGTGAATTGTGGCTGTAGCTCCATCATATATCGATTCTAATAGGTTTACATAGGCTCTCTCTACACCTTGGCTAAGCAGTGCATCCATTATCGCATGCTTTGAGATGGAATCAAATGCTTTTTCGTAGTCGATAAAAGCCAAGCACAGTGGCATGGTGTATTCGTTGTGCCTTTCTATGACCTGCTGTACAACCTGGATGTGATCCATTGTACTGAATCCACTTCTGAATCCTGCTTGTTCTCTTGGTTGTGCGTCATTCAGTTTTTTAAATATTCTTTTAGAAATTATCTTAGTGAAAACTTTGTACATCACTGATAGGAGGCTTATTGGACGGTAGTTCTTTAAATCTTCCTGTGCTCCTTTTTTATGTAAAAGGATCACTTCTGCATTTTTCCATAAGTCAGGTACTTTTTGTTCTTTGAGGCATTTTGAGTATAATTTTGCCAGTGTTTTATGTAACGTCCGACCACCAGCTTTTAGCATTTCGACAGTTACACTATCCTTTCCTGGAGCCTTGCCGTTCTTCATCAATTCTATAGCATTTGTTACTTCCTCCACTAGGATATCTGGTATTATATATTGTTCTTCCGTGGGTATTGCTGTCCCTGACTGGCTCTGATCTTCATATAACTGGGAATAAAACCTTCTGACAATCTCTAACATTTGGGTACGCGTCCTGCACACTGTGCCATCCTCACGCTTTAAAGCATATATTTGCGTTCTTTTGTTTCTCAGCTTCTGTTTTGCTTTGTTAATTCCTTTGTTTTCTTCCAGGGTTTTTTGCACTAGCTGCATATTGAATCGGCGCGTGTCCTCTCTGATACGTTTTCTTATAGTTTTGCAGAGCTCAGTGTACTCGACCCTGCCAAAAGGACTACCTGCATTTCTCATTGCTCGCCGTTTCTTCATTAAATCAATGGTCTCACTGGAGATTTTTGTTTGTTTGAGACATTTTTCCTCTGGTGCTATTGAAGCAGCCGTTTGAAGTACATTGTTGGCGATTTCTTCATATTGAACTGATATTTCCACCTCCTCTGGATCTTGTAACGCAGCAAACCGGTTTGACAAAGCAATCTCAAAATCGCTTCCTCTCTCCAGCAGTTTTCCAGAATCCACCTTGCTCTTCTTTGATCTTACCATTTTTTCGCGCTCTTTTCGACAGTCAATCCGAACCCTTGCTCGTACAATTCGGTGGTCACTTCCAACATTAAAATTGTTAAGGACAGTACAATTGGTAAATATTGTTTTATCGTTGGTCATGATGTAGTCAATTTCGCTTGTGAGCCCAGATGGACTTTTCCATGTCCATTTTCTGCTGATATTTTTCTTATAGAATGAATTCATAATATATAGTTCTTGTCCTTCAGCAAAATCAACTAATCTGTCACCTCTATTGTCTCGCTCACCAGTTCCATATGGGCCAGTTGCATTTTCGTCTGTTCTTGTTGTTCCAATTCTGGCATTAAAATATATATATATATATATATTTTATATATATATATATATATATATATATATATATATATATATATATATATATATATATATATATATATATATTTAAAGTAATATATATTAGACAAATATAAATAAGCACTGTCAACAACAAACATGTCTTAAAATTGTCGTATCATATAGACTACTAACTTTTGGTACAGGACTAACAATAAATTAACTACAAGCTGTAGGGAAGTGACCGCTCTCAAGACAGCAATTTATTTCAGTTACGAATTAATGGATCAAGAATTGCATACAAACTAAGCTTAACCTTTGGGACTATTTAGTTATAATTACTAGACGATTCGAAGAAAACTACATTTACTTTATTTAATACCATTTGTTGATTGACACGAACAAAATTAAACTTTAATTAAAGTGAAAAATACGACGGTGAAGTTTTGGATGCGACGCATTTCCCTATCCCCATTCGAAAATTTGGTTATACGTGCCGCCCCTCTTTTCCCCCACGAACCGCCAATGATCAACATTTCAAAAACTTGAACCACTGGATTAGCCCGTAACGATTAATAATTGTTATGTTACCTCCAAGATATTGCCGTATCTTAGAATACTAGGTTAACTTACAATATAACGTTAATTTACAATTGCGAGTATAATGTTGTTATGGTATATAACATGTTGGTATCATCGTAGCTTACCATACCAAGCTAGTTTCTAGAATTTCTTGTATATAATGTCCAGCAGCCAAATTATATCGAATTATTACATTATTTTGCAACAAGCTGAGTTTCTCGTACTTTTAAGTTATTACTATACTTTATAATAATGATTACCAAAGGTTATTTACATCGTCAAAAAACCTCCACAACGAATGGCACAACGATCCCTACTTCGATATACAGAGTGTAAGGTTCATAAATTTAACCAACGGTTCTACATATCATTGGAGAGAAAAAAGTTGCTAACAAGGGTCAAAAAACCAAAGATTTTCGCGAAAAAAAATTGCAAAATAATTAAATGAACTAATAAACATTGTTAAAATAATTTTTTGAAAATTAGAAATCAGCGGTGCGTCAGTCAAAAAGTAAAGTCTGACTAAGAACACCATTTTTCCACCACCACATTTCTAAAAACAAAATATGGTAACATCAAACGAGTCTCTCAAATCAAATATTTGGGTGAAATAATCATGGAAAATGGGTTAGAAAAAGCGGCCAAAAAGGGTAGATGTTAAAAAATGGAAACAGCATTGAGACTCACACAAAATATTTACAACAAAAAATGCCTATCTAAAAACACAAAACTGAGACAACACAGTTATTAAGCCAGAATGTCTATATGGGCAGAAACGGTCATTTTAAATAGAAAGAGAGATATGGAGGACATTGAAAAGAAGGAAAGAAAAATCTTGGGCCCCAAACAAATAAATACAACAACCTACCGACTTCGAGAAAACCAAGAAAACAAACAATACACAGATATACATAGCGAAATGAGAAAAAGAAGCCTGAAATTTTACGGACACATAAAACGGATGAATCCGAGTAGAGCTAAAGTTGAAATAATTAGGTGGATTGCTGCAATTAAAGAGGACATAAGATCAGCGAATATTACACAAAGTGAAATTCAGGATAGAGGCTGTTTCAGACACAAGGTTGACGTTTGGAAGGTTATATATATATATATATATATATATATATATATATATATATATATATATATATATATATATATATATATATATATATATATATATATATATATATATTATTATTATTATTATTCACGTTTGGGCCCTGGTGTACCACCCGAAGTACAGTTAGAGGCGTTTGTTGTTGTTAGCCTTCCTTTGCGCCCATACTACTCTCATTCGTTCGCTATGAGCCCTTTTCCTTTCGTCAGACCAAGTTGTTCCTGTCTTCCTACATTTTTCTCTCTGGCCAACCTTCCAAACGTCCACCTTGTGTCTGAAACAGCCTCTATCCTGAATTTCACTTTGTGTAATATTCGCTGATCTTATGTCCTCTTTAATTGCAGCAATCCACCTAATTATTTCAACTTTAGATCTCCTCGGATTCATCCGTTTTATGTGTCCGTAAAACTTCAGGCTTCTTTTTCTCATTTCGCTATGTATATCTGTGTATTGTTTGTTTTCTTGGTTTTCTCGAAGTCGGTATGTTGTTGTATTTATTTGTTTGGGGCCTAAGATTTTTCTTATGATTTTTCTTTCCTTCTTTTCAATGTCCTCGATATCTCTCTTTCTATTTAAAATGAGCGTTTCTGCCCATATAGACATTCTGGCTTAATAACTGTGTTATAATGTCTCAGTTTTGTGTTTTTAGATAGGCATTTTTTGTCGTAAATATTTTGTGTGAGTCTCAATGCAGTTTCCATTTTTTAACATCTACCCTTATTGGCCGCTTTTTCTAACCCATTTTCCATGATTATTTCACCCAAATATTTGATTTGAGAGACTCGTTTGATGTTACCATATTTTGTTTTTAGAAATGGTGTTCTTAGTCGCACTTTATCTTTTGACTGACGCACCGCTGATTTCTAATTTTCAAAAAATTATTTTAACAACGTTTATTAGTCCATTTAATTATTTTGCAATTTTTTTTCGCGAAAATCTTTGGTTTTTTGACCCTTGTTAGCAACTTTTTTCTCTCCAATGATATGTAGAACCGTTGATTAAATTTATGAACCTTACACTCTGTATATCGAAGTAGGAATCGTTGTGCCATTCGTTGTGGAGATTTTTTGACGATGTAAATAACCTTTGGTAATCATTATTATAAAGTATAGCAATAACTTAAAAGTACGAGAAACTCAGCTTGTTGCAAAATAATGTAATAATTCGATATAATTTGGCTGCTGGACATTATATACAAGAAATTCTAGAAGCTAGCTTGGTATGGTAAGCTACGATGATACCAACATGTTATATACCATAACATTATACTCGCAATTGTAAATTAACATTATATTGTAAGTTAACCTAGAATTGTAAGATACGGCAATATCTTGGAGGTAACATAACAATTATTAATCGTTACGGGCTAATCCAGTGGTTCAAGTTTTTGAAATGTTGATCATTGGCGATTCGTGGGGGAAAAGAGGGGTGGCACGTATAACCAAATTTTCGAATGGGGATAGGGAAATGCGTGGCATCCAAAACTTCACCGTCGTATTTTTCAATTTAATTTAAGTTTAATTTTGTTCGTGTCAATCAACAAACGGTATTAAATAAAGTAAATGTAGTTTTATTCGAATGGTCTAGTAATTATAACTAAATAGTCCCAAAGGTTAAGCTTAGTTTGTATGCAATTCTTGATCCATTAATTCGTAACTGAAATAAATTGCTGTCTTGAGAGCGGTCACTTCCCTACAGCTTGTAGTTAATTTATAGTTAGTCCTAAACCCAATACGTGGCCAAACGTGAATAATAATAATAATAATATATATATATATATATATATATATATATATATATATATATATATATATATATATATATATATATATATATATATATATATATATATATATATATATATATATATATAACCGTTGGGTTCAATCTCATGTGGAATACTCAACAACCTGTGGCTCCGCCTAAATGAACATTTTTGTTGGTTGCTTGACTGGGAACGAGCCCCACCCATCCTTCAAATCAACTAGATTATATATATATATATATATATATATATATATATATATATATATATATATATATATATATATATATATATATATATATGTATATATATATATATATATATATATATATATATATATATATATATATATATAGGGAAATACGTCGCAACCAAAAATTTTACATTTTTTACATCACACACACATTGCTGCGTAGAAATACGAGTGTAACTGTCAAGCGTCAAATTTTCAAATAGGTACCTAAACAATAAAATTTTGCTAAACTCACCATAGGACCATGACCATTAAATCTGTTTTAAGTTGAAGTCCTCCTCCTAAATTTCTGAGCAGCAAAGTGGTCGATGACTTGATCATTAAAATTTGAAATTGACTTCAGCTTTTTTTTATTAGATAGCATTGCTAACGCGCACAGCCGTTCCTGGCCCATAGTGTTTCTTAGAAATGTTTTGATTCGTTTGAGGGTAGAGAAACATCTTTCGCTTTCCACAGTCGTCACGGGGACGGTACCCAAAACAGTCAGCAATTCCACAGATTTACTAAATGTTGATGTTAAATTGTTTTGGATAATATTCGTAACAGCGGCACAGCCCCACTGTGTTTCATAAAATCGTCCCGTGCGTACATTACCGAAAGTTTTTTTTTAATTTTAAGTAATTTACGTTTGCAAACAGGTTACACACAATTTTAATGTCTTCATTTGGAAAGACAGCTCGATATTCATCAAATTTTTCCGGTTAGGTATATATCGAAACTAAAACGTTCATGAACCTGTATGCATTGCATATCCTGACATTCGGATTGGGATCCTCTTTGTCAATAAATTTCCGTTTCTTTCTGTGATTCTCTATGATCGTTGTAGATTCTTCACCAGTTAAGTTATCAGTTCTTGATTAATTTGTATTTCTATATTGTCTCTAATATTTTGAATGGCTGTTAAAAAAGTTACCAAATTCTCCTTAACTTTAAGTGTATCTAGTAGCCTGATTTGCAGTTGATCAAAGAGAATGTCGCAGTGAAGCATTATTTTATTAAAGAAAAACAACCAAAATTTAAAATTATCATACACAAAATAATTTATTAACCCTTGAGCTTGATTAATAGACTTTCTATCGGACTCGGCGTCCATAATCATTTCAAAGTATGTTTGCAATTATTCTTTGTAAATTTCAACAATATTCACACATTTAGACGTAATAGTCCATATAGTAGGAGCCGCACGGGGTTAACGCTTTTTTCACGACGCTGTCCAGAACAGTTGTCCTTTTGGATTATCGAGAAAAGAAAGCGAAAAATGCAGACAGATTTCCTTTACACCTTTTTCTATTGTACAACACCTTTCAATTATTAGATTTAATTGGTGAGCATAGCAGTGAACCTACTGTGCATTCTTATAAATATTTTTAATTTTGGGTCGTACTCCTCCGACTGTACCTTTCATCACGGAAGCACCATCATAATTTTGGGCTATTAGTTTCTTTGTATATTCCTAGCTCGTTTACCACCGTCAGAATTTCGTCTGCAATTCCATCTGCTGTGTGATTTCTTTGGTATTAAAAAGCCCCAGAATCTCTCGTAAATTTCGCCATTTTTAACATATCTGATTATAAAAATCATCTTCATTTGAGTAGATGTATCGGTTAGATCGGTAGATGGTCGGTTGTTTCATCGGCCTGTATGGCAACATATTTTGTTGTGTGAATTTCCTTTTTTAATAAATCTCGACAAACATGCAACATTGAATCCAGTAATTCGTTCGGAATTTGTTTGGGGATGCCTAAAAAGAATTTATTGAGAATTTAATTTAAATGAGCTTCTACAATACTGTCTATTTCGGCCATCAAATTTACTAACCCTCAGAAAATGCCGGGATTTTCTAAAGTGTAGGTTTCGTCATACCCACGTAAGGCAAGCTCAAATGCCCTACAGAATTTTATACTGTCAATTAAATTAGACAATATGTAACGATTGCTATCAACAGTTTTATTGTGCTTTTTAATAAAGTCCCGATGTACAGTACTGAGTTGAGAACGAATGTATGTCTTCCCCAAAATACTAAGCTCTAGTTCATTTTTCAAATGTCCTGTAAAATAGAATACGATTTTACCTTTGCATCCAAATTTTTCAAATCATTAACACCGTGTTTAATCCAGCCAAGATTAAGATTGCCCGCACTCACTGGTTTTCCGACTTGTGTCAAAATGCACGGAATACAATAAAATTTATTTGTTGTCTCGCATCCACATAACCATAAATACTTATCATACACGGTTTTATTGAATGTGCGTTTATATGTTCGTTTTTGAGTAATATTAATTTGCTCGATTTGCAGAATCGGTGTCGGCCGTCCAAGATTTTTGATGACAATTCGTCCTCAAATGTTAATGTTACATTATTTTTATTCATATATTGTACTGAATTTATCTTCACTATTGTAATCGTTCAAAACATTCACTTTACAACCACTCGACAAGTCGAAAAACGGAATGGCAAAAAACACCTGACTATTGAGAATGGGGCAGCGCCCAAGATATGACGTTATAAATGCGTTTAATCTCTTGGATACTAGCAGAGCGATGCACTGCTGTCTTTGTTTTCCGCACGCGATAGTAAAGAAAGCAGTAGTGGCACAAACTTGTCTGTGCCCAAACACGTGTTCTTTAATCGGTGCGCTTCGTCAACCCACGACTTATTTCGTTACCGTGAATGACATTATGGATGTTAGACTCTAGAAGTCGTTAGACTCTAGAAGCGTGATTATAGACAAAACAGTGAATAAATTAATATAAAAACCTGAAATTATTTTTTCCCCTTCATTTTTTAATTTTTTAGGGCACGTGCCCATGTGCCCATATGGACTAACCGCCACTGGTAAAGTTTACAATTTTTGTTTACTAAATTGTTCACAGTATTTTGTTCATACAATATATCCTCCCTTCTCCTGTTTGAATGACCGCCTCCATTCTTGGCCTGAAACGCTCGCAGGCTGATTTTTATGCGTCACGGTCCATACCGCTTCAATAGCGGCTCTCAATAATGCGACGTTTGGATGTCTGGACTTGTTGGTGACCCTTTCAACTACGCTTCATACATAGAAGTCCAAAGGATTTAAATCTGGGCTGTTGGGAGTCCACAATTCTTTGGACCAAAACATGTCGATGTTGTTCGACAACCAATTTTGAATCAAATGACTTGTGTGGGCGAGCGCACAGTCGTGCTGGAAGACATACGGCTTTCCAGACGACACAGTTTCCATCCACGGTTTCACTACATTTGTCAGAACACGCAAAAAAACTTCTTTTGTGACATTTTCCCCTTTGTTAAAGAAATGCGGTGGCATCACATCACCATAACACCATCATTATCAAAAAAGTTACTAATTATTACATGAGAAATTATTACTATTATAAGACACAATTGTATCAAAATAATGGTTCACTTAAATAATTTCCTCATTGCAGAGTAAACTCATTCAGAACTTCCGATAGTCATCAATAATATTTTAATTGCTTTTTAATCAATCTGCCGAGAACGTACTTTTAAAGTCATTTGTCAAAAGATGACGGTCGGTGTAATTTCGTTGTTATCTGTTTCAGGCAAAAATGTGTAATATAATAAATAAAGGTTTCAGAATACTTTCGGGGTTTCCGAATGTGTGGATTTGACGGAACGATATATTGTCCGCATTTTTTTGTCTTTTGCACAGTAATAGCTGGTTCGAGAAACGAGATACGAAGTAATTTTTCCATGTGAATGGAATGCCTTTAATTTAAAGCTGAAAACGATTACGTTCACTCTGAGCTAATATAATTTATCTAGGATCTCATTATTTACTTAAACGTTTACGTTTTGTTAAAATGAAATATTCCGTTTTAAATGAAATATTCGAATACCCAGGAAAGGTAAAGTATAGAACAGAATATGTAAACAAATAACAACCTTTCTGAATAAAAATAGTGGTGACTGCAATTTCATGGACTGCGAATAAAGAAATAGTGGGAATAGTAGGAACTTGAAGGTAAAATGGCACACTTAAGGAAAAGTCAAACGTTTTGGCTTTTCCTTAAGTGCGCCATTTTACATTTTTAAACATATAGATTAAGATGTTACTTACAAAAACTTGTTCTTCAATCCTATTTAGTAATCAGAAATCGAATCACAGGTTACAAACATATTGGATTATTTCCAACATCCTCGTATTGGCCACTTTTTGGTTACTCATCAATGTAAAATGAACTACACCCTAAAGCAAAAATAGACCTAATTAAACTAAAACATAACTAATTAAGTACCAGGAGCACATCTTTTGCCGATGAGCATACCATCCAGGCCATCAACGTTGATACCACGACAATCTCAACGGACCCGGCCCACAAATAGCACAATGAATATTGTTAGCGTCTAAAAAAATTTATAATATCAGCATCTTACGGGTATTTTTCTTCGTCAAATGAGACATTTAGTTCTTCCTTTTTCTTTTTATATTATTTTTTCCTCCATTTCCATTTAACTTTGTTGGGTTTATTTTTCTTACCGCCCAACAAAAGATTTTTTACCACCTTTGCTGGAGGGTTTTGAATTGTTTCTAGTTCTTTGCGATAACAATGGTGGCTGGTGCCACAATTTGCTTCGGAAAATACTCTCTGTTTAATGGTCACTAATCTGTAGCTTGAAGCTTTTCGGTAAGTTTTGACGACTAAACTGGAATTGAGTTATAACACTGCCTGAATTTAATGTGATAATGTCAGACAACTATTTGTAGTTTCCATATTATAGGTTGAAAGGAGTTTAATTATTTCTACATCTAAGGACTGTAGATAATGTGGGAGTAATGAAAGAATGAGCACTCCATGTTCTCGTTTTAAATCAGAAATATTCATATTGTTAGGATTACTGACAATCATGTAGCAGCAAGTCAGATTATTACGCAATTACTGATATCATGTAACACGTGCGTGGACCACGCGAAGTACAATTAGAGGCGTTTGTTATTGTTAGCCTTTCTTTGCGCAAATACTAATTACATTCTTTCGCTATGAGCTTTTTTTCTTTCGTCAGACTAAGGTATTCCAGCCTTCCTACATTTTTCTCTCTGGCCACCCTCCCAAACGTTAACCTTACGTTTGAAACAGCCTCTATCCTGAATTTCACTTTGTGTAATATTTGCTGATCTTAAGTCCTCTTTAATTGCAGTAATCCATTTAATAGCTCTGCTCCTATTTTCATCAAATTCGACTATCTGTCTAGTTAGCCTACTCGGATTCATCCATTTTATGTATCCGTAAAACTTAAGTCTTCTTTTTCTCATATCGCTATGTATATCTGTGTATTGTTTGATTTCTTGGTTTTCTCGAAGTCGGTATGTTGTGCTATTTATTTGTTTGGGGCCTAAGATTTTTCTTATTACTTCACTTAACTTCTTTTGAATGTCCCGAATGTCTCTCTTTTTATTCAAAATAAGCTTTTCTACCCCATATAGACATTCTGGCTTAATAACTGTGTTGTAATGTCTCAGTTTTGTGTTTTTAGATATGCATTTTTAGTTGTATATATTTTGTGTAAGTCTCAATGCCGTTTCCATTTTTTGACATCTACCCTAATTCGCCACTTTTTCCAACCCATTTTCCATGATTATTTCACTCAAATATTTGAATTGAGAGACTCGTCTGATGTTACCATATTTTGTTTTTAGAAATGGTGTTCTTAGTCTCTTGCAGGCCATGTATTGTGTTTTTTCAAAGGAAATTTGGAGTCCTACCTTTCCTGCTGTTTCTTTTAGGATTTCAATTTGTTTTTGTGCCGTTAATACATCTTGAGCCAAAATTGCTAGATCATCAGCAAAAGCCAGACAATCAATTTTGATGTTGCTTCTCCCCAGTTTAATGGGCTGGTCAATATTCAGGGCCGACTTTTTTTTCCCGCCACTTTTGTATTACTTTTTCTAGAATACAGTTAAATAAGATTGACGAGACTCCATCCCATTCCGAAGGACTCTGAGATGTCACCAATGAATTTAACTTTTGACCTTGTGTTAGTTAATGTTGTTTTAATAATTGCCAGCGTTTTTAGATCTAGTCCTTGTTCTTTCAAGATTTGGAATAAAGTTGCGCGGTCAATAGAATCATATGCCTTTTTGAAATCCACAAATGTACGGACGAGATTTTTATTGTACAGTTTTTGATGTCTTAGGATCAACTTTAGATTCAGATTCAATTTTAGATTCTAACTGTCCCTATGCTCTGTCGAGTAGACATTGAGATAGAATTTTGTAACAAACTGGGAGAAGAGATATCCCTCTGTAGTTGTTTATATTCGTTATATCTCCTTTCTTGTGTAGTGGATAGATTAGAGCATCTTTCCAATCTTCCGAAATCCGTTCAGTTCGCCAAACTTCTTGAAGAATTTTGGTTATTTCCTTGATTGTACCTGGACCAGCGGATTTCAAAAGTTCAGCAGTGATTCCATCTTCACCAGAAGCTTTGTTATTTTTAAGTCGCTTGATTTGCCTAAGTATTTCATCTTCATTCGGTGGTAATGAATCTGGATTTGTTTGTTTTGTTAGTGTTGGTAATTTGTTTAAGGGTTCAGGACAGTTTAGTAGTTGTTCAAAATATTTCGCAAGTTCTTTGCAATTGTCTTGGTTATTTAAAGCTAATTGTCCGTTTTCCTTTTGGAAGCAAATACTTTGGGGTTGATAGCATGTTATTTTATTTTTAAATGTTTTGTAAAAGTTTCGGGTGTTATTTTTTTGGAAATCTTTTTCTATTTCATTAAGTTGATTGTTTTCATATTTTCTTTTAGTTTGTCTAATTAGCTTCGATGTTTAATTTCTTACTTCCAAAAATATGTTATGATTTATTGCTGTTTTTTACTGTTCCAATCTTTGAATGCTTTACTTCGGCTTAGTACTACTTGCTCGCAAACTTCATCCCACCACGGATGTTTTCTACGTTTTTATAAAGGGACCAACTTTAAGGCAGTTTTATTATTTTTTTTTCCATTTTCGCCACTTCTGTGCTGGTTCTTTATCAAGCTCTTCTGTTAAGGTTGGTTTTACTTTCGTAGGGTTGAACTTTGGTATTAACAGTATCTTTTGAATAAGTTTTCGAGGTTTTAAGCTAAATTTGATTCTAATCAAGTAGTGATCCGTGTCTATGTTCGCTCCTTTCCTGACTTGAACATTCAAAATCTCTTTATATTGGGGTACGAAATGGCAACATGGTCAATTTGAAATTCACCCATGTACGTGTTAGGGCACCTCCAGGTCTTTTGTTTTATTTATTTATTTATTTTCTTCTTAAAATGGGTTGACATTATTTTTAGATTAAACTGCGAACATAGTTCAACCAATCTTCTACCATTATGGTTAGTCCATTTATGAGCGGGAAAACTGCCGACTATTTTCCTGTACTTTCTTTCTTTCCCTAGTTGGGCGTTGAAATCAACCAATAGGATTTTTAGATAATTAGAGGGAATTGTATCAAAGATAGAGATAGTCTTTTCCAGAATTTCCCAGGACTTATTTACTTTTTCAGGATTAGATTTATTTTCTTCGTTAACTGGGAGGTGTACATTGATTAATGTATAGTTTTTGTTAGCACACTTGAGCGATAGTGTCATAAGTCGATTATTTACTGGCTGGACATTAGTTATAGAACCAAGAATGTTTCTTGAGATAGCGAAAGCAACACCGAGATGTGGTGTATTTTTGAGTATTCTTTTGACTGTTTTACTTTTAAAAAATCTGTAGTTGCCGAATTCCAAGGTGTCATGTCATCATCTGTTAATCTGGTTTCTTGCAAAGCTAAAATTTCGTGTAGTTTTCCTGGGCGCAGGAGAGAATTGATATTTACCGTTCCAAAGAAAGTTTTTGTAATTTTCTAATTACTAGAACGCTTCATCTTGTACTTTGAATTAAAGTTTTGAACCATGACGGTTCAGAGGTTAAGACTGGAGGGGTTAGTTCCAGAATTTAAATATCAGCCGCACCACTGGTGAACAGATATATTTTGAGATATTCGTAGCTGTCCATTAATATCTAATGGAACTTTCACTATCCACCACCCCAGTCCAGTACCTTAGGCGAGGGATACTGTATATATATATATATATATATATATATATATATATATATATATATATATATTAAGTAAAATTAAATTAAAGTTAAAGTAATATTAAAGTAAAATTTATAGGAGAAATTTCCGAACCTTTCCTGATTAAAACCGGAGTACGCCAACGTGGCCCTGGCCAAAGTCATAAGGGAATGGGAGAAAGAACTGCAAAATCAAAGACACTAGAAAGCAATATGACTCTGATGACCCAAAAACTATATAGAAATCTCATGTATAGCCTTCGCAGACGGCCTAACCATACTCGCAGACAATGAAACAATGGCAACCAAACAGATGTCCTCAAGGAAGATAGATGTCCTCAAGGAATGTGCAGAAAAAGTCGGCCTACAAACCCCAAAAACGAATTCTTCTCCTCAAAATTAGATGTCCAAAATTTGAACACCAAATACGGCAAGATAAATAGGGTCACTCATTTCAAATACCTGGGCGCGATCCTCGAACCAACAGGAGGAGAGAAGATAGCAAGAAGACTCGATTACAGAAGATAAAGAGGACATATGGCAAGACACACAATATCTATAATTAGAAATGCATATCCACAGACGCAAAAATAAGATACTACAACACAGTAATCAAACCAGAGGTCAAGACACTTACACTCCACACAAAAAGCGGCATAGAAAACATACTAAAAGAAGAACGCAAAATTGTGATGAAAATTCTCGGCCCAAAACTAACAGAAGAATGATACATACTACATTCCAGAAAAACCACAGAGAGAATGTCCAACGTAGCGGCGGAAATAAGAAAAAGAAAGTTAAAATTATATGAACATATCAGTAGACCCCCACCGACAAGACTCACCAACAAAATTCTTACATACATACAAGGGGTCAAGTCAACAGTACCATGGATCGAACTAGTCCCAAAGGCACAAATGGACCCGACAGAGCTTGAGGATAGAAGAACGTACAGAAACAAAATACATATGTGGAACGTTGCATCAGAGAGCAAAGTTTCGGGGAGATCGGGGACAAGGTGGACGGAGGAGAGAAGGAGAATCCACGAAGAAAGGATGAGAGAGGTGTGGAAGATCAGAAGGAACACTCGAAAATAAGTCAGAATGCTTTGCGTGATCCAACGCACCTAATAATAATATATATGTATATGTATGTAAATATGTATATGTATGTATATATGTATATGTATGTATATATGTAAATGTAGTATATATGTATATGTATGTATATATGTATATGTATGTATATATGTATATGTATGTATATATGTATATGTATGTATATGTATGTATATATGTATATGTATGTATATATGTATATGTATGTATATATGTATATGTTTTTATATATGTATCTAAATAAATATATAGCATGTTATAAAGTTCGATGCAAAGCCATGGGGGATCATAAGAGAAGTCAGTTAAAATTCATTAAGCCAAATATGCTTTAGTACAAAGTCTTACGGTTTTAGAGTTATTTGCGATTTTCGACTTTTCTTGAAAATATTCAAATTTTCATATTTACTCTATTAGACTCTATTAACTCACAAATAGAAAGTTACACCATTATTCATTTTTCTTATTCTTGAAACATGTATATGTTTTATTAATGTCATTTACAAGATTCTACAGTGACATAAACCTTAAATAAAGTCGTTTCAATTAGGATAAAATATTCATCTAGAACCAAATTATGGATTTTTGAATGATTCACTTTTAAAATAAAGTAGTCTCAGATGTTTAAGTAGTTTTAAAAATATTTCGGTTTTATGACCTTATGAATATTTCAAATGTTCGAATATTCGCATGTATCACATTTGTAAACAACTAGTACATTTTTAGAGCAACAATGTAAACACTGGTAACTCATGTTTACGTAAATAATAGTTGATTCCAAACAAAAGTTTGTCAAGGACACCGCCGTTTATAAAATCGGCACCTTTATTCATAATATAACCGCTTAAATGTTGAGACCAGTTTCTTGTGCCCTTTTAATCGACATTCGTGTAATTCTACCATGTCAAATTACAATTCCATTTGTCTGGCATAGAACTCCTTCGCTTTTCGAGTTTTGTTAAATTTTGGTTGTGAAATGGCTAGTTTCACCAATGTAAGAATCGCAGATATTCTGTTCATGTATGGCAAAATCGACAGTAATAGATCAGAAGCGCGCTTTTGTACCAGGAACAATTTACCGAATAGAAGATTGTCCATTATTGGTGTGTTTTAATCCTCATATCATCAAATTTATGAATCTGAAACTGTCCGTCATAGAGAACTTCGAACTAATCCTGGGACACACCGTATAGCAGACGACAAGCAAATCCTGGAAGCGTTTCATATTTTTTTTAATATTTTTTACTAATATATCACGATTACTGAAAAATCTATAAAAAATCAGACATTTTTTTTTTATTTCGTTCCTTGCCTACATATTATCGATCTTCTTTTACCATGACCATCTGTATAATTCAGAAGAAACCCAGACAATTATCATATCGGTAAAAGGCAATGAACATTTATGTAAAGCTTAAGCATTTTATCTGTTCTGAGCAGTCGATCGACGGGTTATTAAAAACAATGGCAGAAGCAAGGGCTATTACCGCGAATATTCAATTCACTTTACCTAATTAAACTTCAAACATACAATGGGAATTCCTGTTTCAATATACAAGAATGGTAATGGTAACGTTAATGGAGTGATATTTGTATTTGTTGTTGGTTATTTTGTAACGACTATTAGTTGGATAACAGTAGAATACTTTAAATATTCTAACGAAAAAATAATATGAATATTCTTGTGATCATGAAATGTAAGGGCTAATACAATTATTAACGAACTAGAAAAAAAACCAAAATTTTTGTAATTTTTTATCTGGCAGAATCATCCATTTCTTGAAAATTTCTTATTAGATATATCATATTCATGATTTTTCTTGTACTGAGCCTTATTATTTGAATTTTGTTTTTGCAGGTGTTTCAGTGTTGGATGTGTGAACGCTAAGCTTAAAATTTCCTTGCACCATTTTTTTTTACGTTTAACTTTATAGATCCAAATAACGACATTCATCAACGACATAGTTTTGAAAATAAAAGAGTACGTTTTTTTTGGGAACGTGCAGACGTTTCACCAAGGTCACACTTGGCATTTACAATGTGTGTTTAAGCTAGGCTTCTGATAGACAGTCTATCTTCAGACATGCCTTGAGAATGGCAAGTGAGATCTTGGCGAAACGTCTGCACGTTCTCAAAAAACGGAACACATTAAAAAATTGAATATACTCCCGGCACTAGTGTTAAAATTGGAATTATCCTATATACTCCATATGGTGGATAAGATATACAACTACACTGGTCCAAAAGAATTATAACAGCAAGTATACCTTCGTCCAAAATATCTAGAATGATCCCAAAAACCAACGCTGGGCAGTTTATAAGGGAACAGATGGACAAGCGTACAACTGCAAACCGATAAAAAAGACAAACATAAAAATCCTTAATATCCGTATAATAATGGAAATGATAGGTTGGAAAGACTTTATATATTCTTGGTTGTTATCTAAGTAGATGGATCTTGTCTTAAGTTGCGAATGAATGGTTCTAAAGAAAATCTTGAATGAATGGTTCTAAAGAGAATATGGATGTGATTACATTCTGAGATCGGCTCAAAAATAAATCTTCAAATTGTCGATTTACATAATACCAGATGTGCTTTACTTTAACAACAATTACTTACAATTAATAAAATATTCTACAAGTCATAACGGAGCTCGAGCCTTGGAAAAATATGTCCTAATATGAGGAGAAAACGCAATTAGAAATGTCTAATATAGCACTAACATACAATTGCGATGGCATACTAAAACAAAATGGAGATCTAACATACCTAAAACGATTTTCAGGGCAAAAAAAAAGGAAAAGAAAAGTCAAGTGATATTTCAGAAGCAAATCTACAAACAGTCATAAAAATTTTACTCGTGAAGAGTAATATCTACCAACGTATAAAGTTAAAGTGTGCAAAGACGTTATCGCAGGTATCCAAAGCCAAAGTGGGGAATCCACAAAACAGGTAATACACAGCATGGTTAATATTTATTTCAATGTATGTTTAAAGTGTATTTTTAAAATAAAAGTAACGTATTGGAAATTGGTATATGCTAGATGGCGATGGACAACTAAATTTCTATATGTATATTTTCTATATATATATATATATATATATATATATATATATATATATATATATATATATATATATATATATATATGTGTGTGTGTGTGTGGTTTTTTGACTTCTTTGGACTACATCCTAACCATTGCATATATATATATATATATATATATATATATATATATATATATATATATATATATATATATATATATATATATATATATATATATATATATATATATTATAATTCTTCTGTACGTGTGTAAGCCACTGAACTCCTAAACTAAATATTTTGTATGTTTTTCAGTGGGTCTCTGGATGGTTTAGATTCGCAAATGGACCCGGTAGGTGGTGCTGCTATAGGGTTAACAACAAAATGTCACCCCCCCCCCCCTCTCCCACTACTTTTTTTTCACTCAATTTTTTTTAAATGAAAAAAGTCCGAACGTTGGCTTTTCGTTTGGATGGCATAATTTATTTCGACAATAAAACAAATATATGAGATCATCACAATTACAAATTCACAATGACATCCAATTAGTGAGTCAAACAAATATTACGAATTCCGGATTTGTTAAGACAATATAAAAAATATTTTGCCAGTGGTTAACTTATAAGAAATATTTAAGTTAAGAAATATTATATTTTTAATCGGATTAGGAAATTATTTTTATTAATTATTTTTTATAAATTAATTAGGAACGGCAGAAGATAAACTGACGGACACTGCAAATTTAAGATCCTAGATTGCAAACGCACGTGGTAATAAAAGTCAAGAGCAACGCAACGAACGCCGAGCTATGCATTAGCGTGAGTGAGACAGAGACAGGCCCATCAACGAGTCACCGACGCACTCTAGTATATTGCGCCTTGACGCGTGCATTACTTCTCCATCTTGTGTTCGAATATGAGTCGGACATAGACTATTCGTCACATTCACAAATTGTCATCGGTGCTATGGACAAAGAATGCCAACATGATTTCAAATACAAAAGTGTCGAATTAAAAGAGCTAATCAAAAAATCAAAGTAATTTAAAGAAGGATTTTCTTCAAATAATTATGTTAATTTAACAATCGAAGAATTACAAAAAAAATAGATGACAATGCGAAATTGAATAGGATAGACATTGAAAGTATTGTAAACGAGTTATCAAAAAATGCAAATTCGATCATTGATTCCCGAGATATATTGATGTTATCTCAAAATAAAGAATAATGAATTTGTTATATTAATTGTCCTTCACATCATACTTTGGCTAATCTCCTAGTCGGATTAAATGTATAATATATATATTTCATATTCAGGTATAGTACGTAATTGTTAACCATTGACAAAATATTTTTTATATTGTCTTGACAAACCCGAAATTCGTAATATTTGTGTGACCTAATTGGAGGTCATTGTGAATTTGTAATTGTGATGATCTCATAGTATTTGTTTTATTGTCGAAATCAATTATGCAACCCAAACCAAAAGCCCACATTCGGTCTGTCGGATCCGCCAGTTTTGTATATAAATCTAATAATTGTAAAATCTAAATAATTGAAAAATTATTATTTATAATAGAATGGAAATTATTGCCATCATCATCGATATTATATTTGCTGCAGCAATGCTTTTTTAATTTTTGTACTCTATCCTTGCAAATAGAAAATAACCTGCTTTTATTTGGGTTATATTTTAGATAATTTTCCGATGTCATTTCACGTAATATAAAATCTTCTATCATTTTGGCAAAACTTCCGAGAGAGAGTTTTATGTTTGATAGACGATTTTATGTTTTCGAATTTAAGGGGATTTTACGAGTAAAATATTTTTAATAGCGCTGATAATTTTAGTTGCTGACGATTTATTTATCAATCATTTACTTCTATGAAGAGACGGACGTGGTTATTATACAATATATTGACGAATAAAGCAAGTGAAACAACCAGTGATCATATTTGAACAAAACTGAATAAACCACAAAAACTTACACACTTTTTGCTGTGTAAAGATGTATAGTGGGCTCGTAAAGAATATTAAAAATATCCAAAACAAGAATTTTTTCCATTCTGCGCGTAAAAAGTTGTCCATTCCATTAGTCGCACATTAAATCAAACATCAACAAGTCTCCCAGGGTTAGTTTCTAGCATTAAACCGTCACCAGTCGGGCTCGATCTAAACGTTTGAATGTTAGTTACATTCATTGGATTGGTGGATATGACTTGTTGCCTGAACTTTATCAATATGGCTTTTTATTTGAAGCCTGTCATAGTAATATAATAATTTCTGAAGAGAAGCTTGAACCGAGAAAGCCCTAACAAGGCGAAACATATGTGTAGGGCAAAATCTATAATAAACGTTTGAAACATTAAAAAGCTACAAGTGTATCATTGGAAATCCTAGTACTTTCAAAATGTTTCACAAAGATCCAAATGCGGAATCCATAAACATTATTAAGTGAGTAAACATTAAATACTATACATATATAACAATAATAAATATCAAGCAGTAAACTAAACAACAATCCAGTGCACATCATATCACTCAAGTTTCATCTTAATAATAAATCGACGCAACTTCTAAACGAGGAAAGCTTTACGACGAAACACCAAATTATTTGTTTCAATTTTTTCGACGCACGTTTCGCTAACCATATTAACTTAAGACGTGTTAGATGTGTAAATCTTAACAGTGCTTTGGATGCAAATGGATGTATTGAATTAGCAAAATGTACAAAAAAACTAGAATCGGATAAGGAACCTATTCCATACAATCACCTTTTTGAATTGTTAATGTAACGCTTAGTTGACTTCATGGTTTATGATTTTTACACCCTTTTTACATTAAGTACAGTTATCATATATAGTTTAGTTATACAATCAATTTGAATCAAATCCTGGTGATAAATCTTTTTGAGATTAGTGTTCCACATCAAAGATTCCAATAGAAGAATTAACGTAAACTTCACTTTATTTTTTCAAATACAAAAACACACGAGAAATCCACCACCGACTTTATTCAAAATGTACCTTCCATTTTCTTTGGAGATGTATTGCAGCCTCCACTATCTTAGGCGTCTAATTGACGATATGTGTTTAACACCACAACATGCACCTTTTCAATAATGTTAAGTGGAGTGATTTGTGTGTTTAGTATAAAGTACATCTTCAACACTTGAATGATAATATCTAAACTATTTTAAAAATAGCGTTTGGTAAAACCTGAACTTGCTGTTGATTAAATTGCTATCAAAACAAAACTAGTAAAAGTGGCAATATAAACATTAATAATTAGAAGTTCGAAGAATTAAACTTAGCACCGTACTACAAAATCTGTTTGAAATAACACCATATATCCGTTGTTCTACAAACTTTTCAGTCAATCCTTGTAGCAAACAGTACATTATTTGGGATAAATCGGTAATATAAGTACAACGTCTTTAGCATTATATATAGCTATATATCAGATATTAAAAATATGAGAAAGAATTTGAATATTTTTAATATCCTCCACGAACCCACTGTAAAATTTTTCATGCATACCTGGTAATGGGGCCTGCGACCGGCCACGAATGGCTTCAGACAGTAGTAATGTTACGAACCACAGGATGCGGTGAGCTGCATTTAATTGAAACCTACATCCGACATGGCCGATAGATGTGGTTGGACCCTTGGTTAACCCTTGAGTTGCTTTCGAATGTTAAACTCGAGCTCAATTGATCACGGCTTAAGACCAGAAACCGATCTCCGGAGAAGCTTGCTGACTTGTCCTTGTTTTTTTGACAAATATGAGATTTTCAAAAATGATAAAATTATGAATGAGAATGTTACGAGACTAATTTCTTTAAAACCAATTTAAAGAAGCTGGAAAGCTAAGATAAACTACAGCAAAAATACGTTATATTTTTCATAAGAACATGGAACTTATTTCCATTATCTACAGCTATATTTCCTCTGCCTTAGAAATGCTTTATTGATTTTTCTAAACCACCCTGAGAAATAGAAAACAACCCATTTTTCTTGGGGCGATATTTTATAAAATTTTCTGATGTTATTTCAAGTACATAAACCTTTTTATCATTTCGGTGAAACTTGCGAGTGAATTTTATGTTTGATGGACGATTTTATGTTTTTTTTTTGGTTTTAAGGGACGGGTCCTTGCCGTTTACAACAAACGGGTGAAACTAAATTAGCAGTAAAAGATTTGCGACATCACAGATAATTTCAGTTGCTGACGATTTGTTTTTCAATCGTTTACTTTCACGATAAGATAAGCCTGACTAAAGGATCATTAATTCGTTTAAAAGATTAACTAACTTAAATTGACGTGACGTGAGATTTGAACTGTTTTCACGGATAAACGAATTTTATACTATTTGTGTAATATTTATATTTGTTTTCAACCATATATTTTTAGTGTATTGTCATATTATTATGGGCAGAGCGTGCATAATATTGTATAGATTAACAAAACCAAGAAAACTAACTACACAAACGATATCTGCAGTGCTTTTATTTCAAAAGTAGACACCCTCATTATTTCTTCTAGCAATGAAAATTAGCTCTAGACAGAAAAATACGTCAATTTAGATATCGAGGGGGAAGTCCAAATCAATGACCGTTATATTTTGTTTCACCTCCTTGCCTCCAGCCACCTATACCTAAATTTTTTAAATGGCAGCCCCTATTTTCGTGCACGTAAAATACTTTTTTTTTACGTGCGAGTGAAAATTTTTTAACTAAAACACAAAAATAAATTAATGAAATAAATGTACTTTAAAAAACACGATTTAAAAATTTCACTCAAAATGTCAACCACGGTTAGCTAAACAATAATATGATCTCTTCTCGATCGAATTCTTTTCAAACGTTTTGAAAGATTTTCTTATTAATTAGCCTGAATGTATGAGTATCCTTAGGTCCTGACTATCTTATGTCGGAGTTTTGTATACAACTGTATTTAGATAACCCCAAAGAATGAAAAAGAAAACCTTTGATCCAGCCATTGTCGAACATATAATTCGTAGTATGATGGTGCGCCGTCATATTGAAAGTATAAATTTTGTTCATTCAGCAATGAGTTTTCTTCTTCATCGATTTACACTAAATTTGTGAAGAACGAATTTGCTTTGCTTTAAAATTTTGTATATCGAAACAAAAGAAATATTTCTTAACTTAGCGACTTTTTGAATTGAAGTGGTTGCATCAACAGCGAAATGGCCTAAAATGTCAATCTGTGTGGGTTCATTAAGAATACTCAGCTGTTTATTCACTTTGCTACACATGGACCCCGCCTCTTCAAATTTTTGAACAAGTTTAATTACGTATTGACGTCCTATATTTTTGTCCGGATATCTTTTATTATACCATCCATAGCACCATCTGAAGATACCATCTTCAGCACCATAAATAAAAATTATTTAAATTTTCTCTTGTAAAGTATGCATCGCTAAATTCTCCCACAGTCCGTGCAACTGACACCACTTAACAAGCAGTTAAAAATTGGCAGATCTGATAAAAATGTTTTTAATTTTAGCTGCAATAAGGAACAAAGTGTGCATTAAAACACAAATAAGCGACGAGTTAAAATATAAAGTTTCTTATATTACTTTTAATATTAGGAAAAGAAAAATGGGGTGCGTAAAAATATTAAAACAAAGATTTTAATCGCAATGTTGCTATTCCGTTAAATACTTATTAAAATGTATTTTTCCCTCTAACCAATTTCAATTTTGTAAACGCAGTTTAATTAGGATTTCCAAGACCTTTAAAACGATATGTTACGAAATAAGGGTTTCCATTTAAAATTTTTAGGTAGAGGTGACTGGAGGTAGGAGGTAAAACATAAACTATAACGGACTTTGGTTTTAAACTTCCCCCTCGATATGTTTGACTAGTTTCTTGTTTAGTGTTAATTTTCATTGCTAAAAGAAAAAAATTAGGATAGCTACTTTTGAAATGAAAGCACTGTATAAAATTTACTAGTACTGCCTGATTTTGCTACTAATTAGGAAAATTTGTATTTGCCTTCTATATGCCAGTTGTTTGCGAAGTTGGCGTTGACATACAAAGCTCGTCGCTTATTTCCAATGTGATGAAATATGAATTATTATGTCTCGTTTGTTTGCCTTCAGAAAACAACTGCAGTTCTCGTGATTAAAAGTAGACATTTGAAAATCGATAATGAGATATTGTTGATTCTTAAGTTAGATCTTAGGATAGTTGAAAGTAGCATGTGAGTGATTTTATTCACACATGCTTAAGTATACTTAGAAAAAATGGCATCGACATTCAAATAGGCAACAGTATGATTGTGGATTTTAAGCCTTTCAAAAATATTCTAGGTATTATAGATGGAAGCATCCAACTTGATTATGGTTACTGTTTTGATTATGAATTTTAAAAAATATATTTGAAGCACATATCAATTATTCTATTGGAGAGATCACTAAACACTTATCACTGATCACAAACAGCCAAATTACTTGTTTTTATTACTTAAATTACTTGTATTTCGACACGTGGTTTACCAATCAACTGTGGATCATCAGGAGGTGATTAAAGCTTATATTCCGGATTAAAACTTGATATAAACATTTCTTGATGATGCAGAAATGGCAAACAAACCATTTAGTGTTTAGTGGCACATCTTTCTGAATTTAGAGTCAAATATATTTTAGTAAAAGTATGTGTAATAGCTCAAGATTTTCAAGTTTCACACTGTAATATTTGATTGCATCTTTAATCGATGGCACTTTGATATCACTGATGCTAGCTGAATTATATATCTGGATGCTGATGTATAATATTGTATATACCCAGATAAATTTTGTAATAGAATTATAAGGTCGTTTATTTTATAAGATTAAATTCCATTTCCATCTAATGATCCAAATTGCTTTGAGTCGTGGAGTAAGATGTGATATGATATATGATAAGATATTCGATGTATTATTTCTATCTTGTATAAATATTGTTCAATATTATAGGAGGGCATTTTTCTGTTCATTGAGTGACCTATATCGATTTGGACTGGTTTGCATTTACTTTTCATTTTTGAAACCATTCTTAAAATTTTTGGAGCAAACAGCATGAATATTATGAATAAACTTGCCAATAGGTCGATGAATAGATCTACAGAGAGTAAGCTGTAATCTACAATGGCACAGCACTTAACGGACTGTTAAGAGGAACCCCCGGAATGTAGAAAAAACAGTATAGACTGTATGTCAGTAGTTCAATAATTCTGATCAATTAGTCGTATTCTGATTGAGACAAAAAACTCCCCAAAAAAAATTCTCCTAACGAAAAATGTTAAAATTACAAATACAAATTTTAACCGCAGTGTTTATTTTAGTAAATCAATATATTAAAATACGTGGAAATCACACAGAGAAAACTAACCAAATTCAAGACCAAACCAACATACTAGTGTGATCAAAAAGTAAAGCGAATTTACCTCTTAAACAAATCGAATAAACCTACTTACACAAATCGTTATCTAAATGTGAATTCACATCATCATCCATCCCAATTAAATTAGGTGGTCAAATCTTTAGTCGCAAGATCTTTAAGATTGTTGGATAAGGAACATAGGCAAACAGAACTTAATTCCCTAGAAAAGGTACTAATTCAAAACGGCTATGACAGGTGTCAAGTTAAAAGGCATATTGATAAAGTTCAGACAACAATTCATATCCACCAATCCACTCGAAAATTGCCCCATTGAAAGATTCAAAAAAAATCACTTGGTGTCTACAAGATTCCTTGTTCTGGTTGCTCCTAATCATATATCGGCCAAACCTACAAACGTATAGAAAATTGCCTATGCAAGCATTCTCTTGCCATTCGAAAATCGGATCTCTCCTCAATTCTAGCACAATATATATATATATATATATATATATATATATATATATATATATATATATATATATATATATATATATATATATATATATATATATATACTTTTTTCGCTCAAAATATTAAACCGAAAAAACACGATTTTAATAATGTTTGGGTAATAAGGTTAAGGTTTACAAAAAAAAATAATTTCTTAAACTCGGCCCTAATCTTGCTTCTTCTTTTCCGTCAATTCCACGTTTCTTATTAAGGCAAAGTGTTTATAAGACCTCGAATGGTTCGAAAAGTTAAAATGTTACGAGCTCATTGACGCCGAAGTCTTTGAAAACAGCGTTATTTACATTTAATCAGCCTTGCCCTTTCGAAATGTTTAGATTTAAGTAGAGCGTACGCCCTGTATTGCAATTCAAACTGTATATGTTTGATATGGAAGATAAAACGAAAAATAAATGTATTTTGCAATAAAAAATAAAGTCGTTCTTCCGATAGCTTTTAAGCAAAGAGTCTTCCAAGAGAAAGTTTTTAATGTGTATTTTACAGTTGTATATATATAATATTCCGTTTGTTTAAATCATTTGTAAAAATTTCATTAATCATATCTTTAATCGTATTTAGTTCCTCCGTTATCAATTTCATATTCGAATTTTCATCGTAGATGATCATTTCAAGCACTTTTTCCACCAACTACTCGCTATTTTTGTTTTTTGGCCGGCCTGGCTTTGGATGGTCTTCCAAAACATCACGACCATACTGGAATCACATACCCCTCGAATACACGTGTACGAAATAAGCAATCATTACCATAAACTTTTTTCGTCAATTGAAATGTTTTTGTAAAAGTTTATCGAGCTTGAGACAAAATTTAATATTAAGTAATATCTGAATGATTGTGGCGTGTTCATATATTTTTTTCTTTTTTTGGGTTTTTTACCACAATCTAAAACTCAAAAATATCAAAAATATCTGTCGATATTTGGCGATATCGATAAATGGCGCTAGTAGTTTTCTTTAAATTAAAAAAATTAAAAATTTTATTTCCATAATTTTTTCGACATACTGTGTATGTATTACGTTTGTTTCGACATACAGGGCCCAATTATAAGATCGTCCAATCAAGAAATTATTTGGTACTATACGTTTTAAGTCGAATGAAGAAGTTATAGTACATAGACCTTCCCGAATGACATTACAAGGAAGGCATAGAATTATTAGAAGTTATAGAAGCGTTGAATAAATTGTAGTGAAGTTATGGTTATATTCAAAAAAAGTGGCTTTGAAAATTCAAAATCAATAAAAAGTATTAATAGTAGCAGCAGTAAGTAGTTGTGTAATGTATAGAATGAAAACTGTAGAAGTTAATAGAACTGCAGATGACTGCATTTTTGCCGATTTTTCTATCCAAGATGCATCAAGTTCTAGTCAACTAAGTTCTGGCAACATTATGGGCTTCCCTTTTCGAAGGGAAACAAAACAACATCTGCTGCGATTTCAGGGCGAGTTTAAACCCCATAGAGTCATTTGGTTGACCGTAGCAATTCTTTTCGTAAACCGGATTTTTCTAGTAAGTTCTAAAAATGAGGGACAACAATTTCAAACGACGGTACGCTATCAAGTTTTGTTTCATACTTGGGCAAAGTGCGACGGAAACTTGTACACAAAAACATAAGCAAATACATAAACCACTAAATATTGCATACAGATCAAGGAACAAAAAATAATTATGCAATATTGGTTTTCGATAAATTGAAAATTTAAAATAAACTATAATCTAGGTAGACAAAGCTATTTTGATTAAAACGACGTTCAGTTGGGAGTGAACCAGACTAACTTCAAGCGGTTGAAAAACCGACAATATGTTATGGATAACTTACGACTAAATTTGTTCTAAGCAGCGAAATATCTGAAAGAATTTAGCTTGGCCATTTTTATATTTATAATTTTATAGAAAATTCGTACGCGATGTTTCAGATTTCATTCACCAGATGGACTATATAAACTATGTCTTATATTCACTTTTAACTGTAACTTAATAACTGTAAAGCATTCGGCTTGTGGCTTGGGAAATTTAAGAAAATATTTTATAGGGAACCAATAAAATCAAATTAAGTTTATCCTTTATCCTTTGCTTATATTAAAACACTTTTACATTTATATATCACTAGCTGGTACCCACCCGCTTCGCTGGGCGTAAATTAAACTTTAGTAATCATTGATTTTTTTTATAATTAAATTACTTTTAAAATCAATAGCTTTTTTTAAATTTTTCTTCTATAAATTTCATAAAGACAACATTGCGAGGGATACACAATACAAACATACATACAAATAAAATGAATATGAAACAATCAGTAAAATTTGTATAAAAAATATAATTTATTGTAATATACCTATCTATATAATATTATATAATTTATTATTTTCAGCAAACACATGTAATTTTTTAGAATTCGATACTCTAGAGCAACCTACGTATAGTTGACCATGTTAGAAACATGGCATGCCCAAATGTATATCGGCTACTTTTAGTGATTGTCCTTATGATTTACTAATTGTCGTTGAAAATGCTAACTTTAGAGGAAATTAATCAATCTTTTGAAAAGATGTGCTAGATTATTTCGAATTATTGAGATTGGAAAAATGTGTGTATTTACACCAGTGAGAATAGTGGATTTAATTACAGTTATTCCCAGCTCTGTAATGCGTAATCTTGGGACATCCACGTTACGCATCAGCAGAACGGGGACGCCAACTTTAAACTCCAGTTTATCAAACGATACTTCTGATAACTCCAAGGAGTTTAAGAACTCAATTATTTTAATTTTCCTAGTTATATTTTTAAGTTTTAAATATTTGACTGACAGATAAATAAATAATTGCGATTATATGTATTAATTAATTTGTTTTATTTATATAAAATAAAGTTAGTTTATTATCACGTATGATTTGTTTTTTTACTTCTAACTTAAACCTTAAAAATAGAAGTATATTTATTTTTTACACACTCGCAATCTCCCTTGAGATTTTGAACTTAATTTTTTGATATTCGATCTTGATTTTTATGGACCGTCCTCCTTAGCGAACATCTACGACGCATGAAGAATATTCCCCGAAAGTCAAAAGTTTGTAGATCATATAGTTTCGGAAATTTTAGGAAAAGTGAGTACTAATTATACCTCTCAAGTGTGTTTTCAACAAAGAGAATAGAAAATAATCACTGTTAGTTCAATTTGATAAAAAGAAATACTTTTACCAGGAATTATAATTAAAAGATATCAAAATAGGACGTTATTATTATGAACGAGATTTTACCTAAATGTTCGTTTGCAATATTTTTTATATAATTCAAAAGTTGAGTAGTTGCCATTTAAATTTAAAAATAAGGCCAGAAACATGCAGCGGCGATTACTATTGGTTGTCTGGTGCCAGCGCAAGGAACAGAGGCAAGACAGAGCATTCAAATAGATCAAGAGGTCTTTAGATTCCAGGGTCATTTGTAGATTATTTTTTCTTGCTCAACCAAATTATAAATCAAGACAATTGGTCTTATTTACTAATTGTTCTAACTATACATGACCTTACCGAGCGTGTAAATTCATTAAAAAAAACTCTTGATATAACACAATATTTAGTTAGCACACGAACTGATAATTTTTATCTGCATGTGTCATTTGATTTTGTAACGTAACAATATATAGATTACAATAATATAGATTACAAAGTTAGATACAATAGTATCTAACTTTATAAACAATTAAAAACGAGTAATAAATTGATTACTAAAAGCCTATGGATGTCAACGTATCTTGTGACCACCCTTCTCATATTATAAATAATTTAATAAGAAATTTTAGGAAGAAATTAATAAAACTTTTTTCTGTTCTACAAGTAAAAATTTTCCAAGCCTTTAGTCTCCTTCAAACAAAACTGTCTCTGACCTTATGCCGTTATCAGTCGGGCTGGAGCTGAACGTTTAAAAGGAACTGAATTTTTTAACAAGTAGCATTATACTAAGCGTGAAAATTGCGCAAAGTTGATTTTAGCAACTCGTTAATAAAATCTATAAATATAAAATAATACAACATACAATATAAATATACAATAAGAAATATACAGATCTTTATAGCACGTGCCAATGTTCTGAAAAAACGTTCTGAAAGAATCAATCTAAATGTATCCGCATATCCTACCTCATTCAGTGAACAGTAATAAAATATTTCAAATTTTATTATAAAAACGTAGGCCCTCCACCATATGCCCCGAATATTAAATATCCATAATATCATCGGAAATGTAAGTCTTGTCACGTCTGTTTCATCACCCATACGTATGTAATTTAAAATATCAGAACAATTGACATAACTGGTAAAAAAAAAACGGATTTGCTGAACTTGAAAAATATGAAAAAAGTCTCTGAATATGGTTATAAGGGGATAATAAAAATTAACCTCATCAGCTATAAAACAAATTAATTGAGATCATCAATTAAAATTATGTCAGGTTTGGTTAAATTTGGTTAGGTTTATCGTATTATATAAAAGCAAAATAAGATTTAAACCGAATAAAACAATTTTTTTACATTGTTATCTATCACTTTTATTTTCTAATTTTGTGTGACTATAGTTTCGTAACACAATTTTACAATATCAAACACTACTTTAACACTAAGGTATTACAGCTGTTTATCCTATGTACCTAATTTTACACTTTTATTGGGGTTAATTTTTTACAATATTTTAAATAGTGGTGAATTTTGGAAATATGTCTGATCATTTAATAATTATCGAAACGGGTCTTTATTATATTTATAAATTTCAATCGCTTCTAAAATGTTTAATTTTTTGCTTTTTGGTGCTGTATGTAAAATTTTCGAATTTGTAATATAGATGTCTGTCATTGATGAAAGGGTTCGCAAAATTAGAATTTTGTTCCTTTAATTGATACGCAGGTTTGTGTTCTTCTCTAAAAATTTCTGGTTGAGAGGAATTCATGTTCCTAGTGATCATCATGTTGTTCGAATGGAGAGCGATATACAGAATTGTTACATACAGTCCATTATATTATTCTTGCAGTTGCACAGCTCTGTAAGTCACCTTGCAATATTTGGGTCCTTCGCCGTCTTTTCCAACTCAGACATGGTTGACATTGAGTTCTTTAGAAACGATTTTATGCCGTCTTTATATCTTCCTTTTTAGACCTACTAGATTTCGTGTCTTGTTCTTTAATTCGCCATAGAGGACCTGCTTCTGCATCCTAATGTCCTGCATCCTTTGGTATTGACTTAACCATCTCAGTTAAACTTTTATGATCTGAAATTCTATGCTCAGACTATTAAATCTTTCAAGTACCTCCACATTAATCTGATAACATTGCGATTTAACTTTCAAGATTTTCCGGAAGCAAGTTTCATGAAATCTCTTGAGTTGTTTCGTGCTTCCGATACACGACCTAGGTTTCAGCTCCATACAAAAGAATGGGAATTATTACAGTATTTTGAACACTAATGTTAGTGTGTTACTTTATATCTCCGTGTCTAAACATCCTTCTAATTGGACATCCAAATTTGGCATCAGCACACATTCTTCTTCTTTAATTGTGTGTGCGTGTGTTATGTGTGTGCGTGTGTTATGTGTGTGCGTGTGTTATGTGTGTGTGTGTGTTATGTATATATATATATATATATATATATATATATATATATATATATATATATATATATATATATATATAATATATAATATATATATATATATAATATATAATATATATATATATATAATAATATATATATATAATATATATATAATAATATATATATATAATATATATATATATATATATATATATATATATATATATATATATTATATATATATATATATATAATATATAATATATATATATATATATATATATATATATATATATATATATATATATATATATAATAATATATATATATATATATATATATATATATATATATATATATATATATATATATATATATATATATATATATACAACCTCGCTTTACAATGATATACTTAATTCGATTTTATTGTTTCTATATAAAATATTTCCTCGTATTTTCCAAGCCGGAAGCCGAACGCTTTACTGTTATTAAGATTGTGATATTTTTCACAAAAGTGAAAATAAGACATGATTTATATCATGGAGTTTGTACCCTATATAGGTATTTATGCCAGCTAATTTCTAAGATAAATAATAAATAACACTTTGTTAAATAATGCAAAAAATACGATAAAACTGTCCATCCTTCGATGATTTATAAGTTTTCCTCAATGCTGGTGAATGAACTCTAAAACATGGCGTATCGGAACAGGAGACGAATTTTCTATTAAATTATAAATATACAAAAATTGGAAAGACATTTCGCTGCTTAGAGAAAATTTAGACGTAAGTTATCGGTAACATATTGTCGGTTTCACAACCGTTTGAGGTTGGTTTGGCTCACTTCCAATTGGTTTAAACCGTCCTTTAAAATCAAAATAGCTTTTTGTATACCTAGAATGTAGTTTATTTTAAATTTTCAATTTACCGAAAACGAATATTGCATTACTATTTTCTTGTTCCTTGATCTGTATACAATATTTTGTAGTTTATATGTTTGCTTATATATTGTGTGTGCAGGTTTCCGTTGCACTATGCCCAAACTGTTGTCACTCAGTTTCAGAACACACAAGAAAAATCCAGTGTACAAAAAGAATTACTACGAATGACCAAATAAGTTAGTGTGGGAAGTTCAGACTCGAACTGAACATGCATCATAGGTTATACTGCCTTCCTTCTAAAAGGGAAGCCAGATCAGACCCTACGCAACATGTATCATTACTTTATTTACACACCTCGTTCTTTTACTGTAATTATCGAATACTGCAAGGTTTAATTGCCTTAGATAGTTCTTACTGAACATGTAATTCGACATTTAAAGCAAATTTTAAGTGGTTTAATCTAACCTTTATCAAAGATAAACATCTGACCACTGTTATTGCTCAAACAATTTAATTATGCCAAATCAGCGAAACACCAGAACCCATTCAAATTGAACGTTTCAATCAGGCGTTATTTGCATTTAATTAATTTATCACCCCAATCAAAGTTATCTTTTAGTTTAATTTCCAAGAATTAGCTGAAAACTAACGCCCAATGTTATTAAAGGTCAGATTGTCCATTTGATTATTCGCATTGGTATTACACTAAAATTTATTACATCGTATTACAATACAAATGTATTTATTTCATTCAATTATTAAAACTGATTGATATCAAATTGTTAATGTTGTTTATATGTAATATACTACTACTGTAAAAAAGTAAGGACGCTTTTAAAATTAAACACATTAATTCATCTAAATTTAGTTTACCTCCTTCAAAATACTCCCCTTTCACTGCAATACAGTTATTCCAGTCTTCGAAAAAGTTTTTATACTCGTCTTTTGGTATTTCCTTCAAAGTAACCCGTGAACTCTCTTGAACGGCTTCTATAGACACAAAATGGTATGCACGAAGTGGTTTCTTCAATCAAAGGAACAGAAAAAAGTTGAATTGTTTGGACACAAATATGGACGTTCTATAACTACGTTTCTCGGTACAAGATCCTTAATTTTGGTTATTAATATTTTCTTCATTGAGTGACGTGAACTGCTTCTCTTGCATCACTGCTCTACAATCTACTCTGCCGTCATTTTTAATTTATCAACACAAGAATTATTGTTTTTTTAGGCAAGATATAATTAAAATGCTTTGATCAATACATTTAACCATCTTTCCAAGACAGACATTTTCGAAGAAAACTTCGAAATATCAGATGCCAGAAAAATATTGTCAGATATCAAGGTCAGCCATACCTTAACTTACTTAGAGACCCAACCATACCAACTTAAAAAACAAAAGACATCTTACTATTTGATCGTATATATGTATATCATTGCTTAGCCATTGTCCATCCACTGCAGGATGAAGGCCTCCTCAGCATGCTTCCAACTCGCGGTTTTGAGCTTTCGTTTGGCATTCGGGTCTAATATACTTAATGATGATCCTCTACTGATTTTTTTTCCAATTTTTTTCTGATCCATGTGCAAGTCTTTCTTAGACACATACCTTTCCATTATCCTCTTTGCTACCCGAATTTTTGAACTGATTCTGATATAAGTGTTCAGGTTTCACCTGAACACAAATACATTTCTCTTCAGGCAAAGTGAGAGTTTGCTCTTAAACACTATATTGAACCTGACTCTTTTTCAGGTTTATTTTCGAGTCAAATGGCTCTCCAGCTCTTTGCAGCTGGTGCATATGTACTTGCAGCTCCTCTGTATCTTGTAAAAGAAGAATTATATCATCTGCAAATTTAAGATGGCTTAAGTACGCTCCCTTGACCTTTATTTCATGCTGTTCCCAATCCAGGAATACCTCTTCAAGGCAGGCTGAGGACAGGTGATACTGCGTCACAATGCCGTAGATCATTAAGGTGAACTGTCGCCGTTGCTAAAGTTTACATAGACTCTATCTAGGCCTTGGTTAAGCAACAGATTCATTATTGCCTGCGTTCACCGTGCCTGACTGTAGTCGTTATGCTTTTCTATAACCTGCTGGATATCCTGGATGTGATCCATTTTACTGAATACACTTCTTAATCCTGTTGCTCTCTTAGTTGTGGTTCATTCAGTTTTCTTAATATTCTTTTAGATACTATATTGGAGAATACTCTGTACATTACTGATAAGAGACTTATTGGGCTGTAGTTCTTTAAATTTTCCTGTTCTCATTTTTTATGTAAAATAATCACTTCAGCATTTTTCCATAATTTGGGTAGTTTTTGTACTTTGAAGAATTTTGCTTGTGTTTTATGTAAAGTTTAACCACCAGCTTTTAGCATTTCAACAGAGTTATTGGCCTTTCCTGAAGCCTTGCCATTTTTCTTCGAATCTAAGACTTTGTCACTTCATCCATAAAGATATGAGATATTTGTTCTTCTGTAGTCATTGCGGTCTATGAGTGGTTCTTATCTTCATATAACTGAATAAAATCTTCTGAACACCTCTAACATTTCCGCACGAACTCTGCAAACTGCACCATCCTCACGAATTAAGGCAAAAATTTGCGTCTATTTATTTCTCAGCTCATATTCAGCTTTGTTAATTCCCCTATTTTTTAAACTAGTTGAACCCGCGCATCTCCTCTGGAATATTTTTTCTTATAGTTTTACAAAGTTCAACGTTCTCCAACTTGTCTAAAAAAACTCTTGGGGGTACCACCAACCACCAACCACCAACATGTGGTTTAACCACATGTTTGTGGTTAAAGGCTCATCAGGGTGCCGACGCGTATTCTCTCGTCAATAATAGAGATCTTGTCTCCTTGAATAAGGAGATATATATATATATATATATATATATATATATATATATATATATATATATATATATATATATATATATATATATATATATATATATATATATATATATATATATATATATATATATATATATATATATATATATATATATATATATATATATATATATATATATATATATATATATATATATATATATACATATATATAAATATATATGCTAATATAATAGTTCCTATTCTTCAATTTAACTTTATTGCTGTTAATAATTTTATAGGTTTACGTATAGTGAATTGGAGTAAATGTAACAATGATAACAAGTTAAATTTAATAAGAGAAGTTTCCAAGTGTGTTTCAAGTTTGATAGTTGCGAGCGTACACCTGAGCTGCCTTGTGCTATTAAAACAAGTCGACCACGTTATAGGAACAACACGAACTGAATAAGATATATATAACACTGTTCAAGAAACATAATGTGATAAACCTTACTAAACACGTCATCATCAATAATATATACATATATATATATATATATATATATATATATATATATATATATATATATATATATATATATATATATATATACATACAAACATACATACATGCACAGTGTGTCGCATTTAAGATGAAGACACCCCCATATTTTCGCTTTTCGAGTCAATTTCAATGAAACATACAGTGTTATTAAAATCCATCAAAAAGGTCAATCTCGTCGAATATACCCGTATCCTGAGGATAACGATCTATTGGCGGTAAATCGAACAAAACCATAGATAAACCTTCGAGATTTATCGTCTAAACTGAATATTAGCCAAGATACAAGATGTTTCGTTCATCATAAAATCAAACCCTATAAACCGAAGTTTTTACATACATTAAAAAAATGTGATGGTAATAAAAGATTGGACCATTATGATTAGACCTAAGGTATTTTTTTAAATGACAGAGATTTCCTGAATGAAATTATGTTTACTGATTGGGCTACATTCACGACTAATGGGGTTGTATCATCTCAAAACTGTAGATAATGGGCCAGAGGTAATCCTCAATGGGTTATAAATTGTAAACGCCAATATTCCCAATAAGTGAATGTCTGGTGTGGGATAAGTCATTGCATGATGGTCGTTTAGTTAACTTCTGCGATGGGGAATTTTGGGATGCAATTGAAAATCTTCCTCTTAATGTGCAACATAATATGTATTTGCAACTAGATGGTGCATCCATCCATAATTTAAGAATTGTTCGACAATAGTTGAACCAAAACTTTGCTATGCATATAGGATAGGAAGAAACAGTCCTTTTGAACTGTGGCCTTCGAGGTCTCCCGATACTACACCCTTCGATTTTTATTTTTGGGGAATGGTCAAAAATAAAGCTTATAAAACAAGACCCAGAAATCGAGATGAACTTAACCAGAACTAGAACATAAACGAGTAGCTAAACAGAATCGTAAAAAAATCGAAAAACGGAGGAATAGTTGAGAGAGATCACATTTGATAGTTAATTATTTGTTTTATGAAAATTATTGTTGTATGCTTTTTCCTAAATTTAATCAATTACTAATATTTGTTTTCCCATAATTATTTATATTAATTATTTTTCTGAAATATTTGAATACACGACACAATTAAATTGGCAATGTGTCAACTTTTTACTTTCCATAACACACTATTTATCAAATTACAAAATAAACTTTTAATAATTTTTTGAACAGACCAAAATAATGAAAAAAATAAAAATGCAAATTTTGTCATAAAATTAGGTATATGGGGTTAAAATAATATTCTGAACAACTTTTTATATATCACTAATATGTCTAACGCGAAGCAAAATATCGCGCATTGACCCTGTCTGTGAATTCGTAGTAAGCTGAGTTTAAAATTCAGATTTCAGTTGAGTATCTTAAAACATGTTATCCATCAGTCTAGATGACTGTGCAAAAATTCGAATCTGTATTCCTTCAAATAGCAAAAATATGGGGGTGTTTTCATCTTAAATGCGACACCCTGTATAAACGATGGCTATTTAAATGAATGTTGATGATGAATGAATGATTTGAACTTGACGAATCAGTCAAAGTTACTTTCCACATAGTCACCACGAAAATTGAGACATTTGTCATACCGGTGGACGAACTTTCCAATACTCTCTTCATAAAAGATTGTAGCAAACGTATTGAGATAGGCTTTTACGGCGCTTTGAATCTCTTCGTTGGTGCGAAAGCACTGTCCTTGGAGTTCTTTCTTCATCGGTCGAAAAAGGTAAAAGTCACTCTGTGCGAGATCTGGGCTATATGCCAGGTGATCGAACACTTCCCAATGAAACCGAGTAAGAAGCTAATAGGTTACCGCAGCAGGTTGCGGTCTTCTTTTATTCTTACTGACTCTCTACAGGCGACGTAATGTCCGACAATACACGTTTACAGTGATCGTAGTCCTGGCTCCAAGGGGCCGTGAAAGCCTATTTCAATACGCTGGCGGCACCCTTCCATGAAAATGTGATGTTGAAAAGCTCGTCCACTAATATGATAAATGTCTCAATCTTCGCGGCTCTATGGCGGATAAATTATGCGACACTTTATGCTTTTATTAGAGTATAGTTAATGGTAGTTTACCCTAATAATTTCCATCATTTCATCAAATCATGAACCGTGAAGTTTACTAAGCCTTACATTAATAATTGAAAAAGTTGACTGAACGGAATAGGTCCGTTCTCGGTTCATGATTTTCTTACATTTTTCTATTTGAATGCTTTCATATGCATCCAAAGCCTTATTATTATTATTAACACTTTTAATTAGTCTTAAATTACTAATATCTATACATTACTATATCTATACATAAATTACTAATATCTATAAATTACTATATCTATGGTCAGGTTCGCTTGCTTGTTGGGCAACACAAGATTTTTCATTTCCTCCATATCTAAAGTGGGCAATATGTTCTTTATATCTTGTCAATATGGATCTTTTTGATTGCTGATCAAAGTCTTGACAACTAATTTCGTAAATCCCCGACTTTTCACGTTGATCTACTTTATCCATTGGATTACCCAGAACTTCTTTTAATTTATTATATGATTTATACACAACACGTTTATACACGTTGATCTACTTTATCCATTGGATTACCCAGAACTTCTTATAATTTATTATATGATTTATACACAACCTTAATGTCCACGTTTTTCAAAATGTTGTCCAGCCCTCTTGTTAATTGGGCATCAAATGGCATTACCATGAATTTATTTATGTTCTGATCCTTTTGAAAAGTCGAAAATTCTTTCAATAATTTTCTGAACTTATGTTTTCTAATTAATTTATCTACAATGTTATTTTTATAACCCTTCACTTCAGATACCTCCCCAATTCATTTTAATTTTTTGAAAGAAAATTGAAAATTTAACATGAAAATCGGGGATTTATGAAATTAGTTGTCAAGACTGTGATCGAAGGTATATTGGGCAAACAAAAGGAGCCATATTGACAAGATATAAAGAACATATTGCCCACATTAGATATAGGAGAAATAAAAAATCTTGTGTTGCCCAACATGCAATCGAACATTACCACAGTATAGATATTAAATTTAAGTTAATTAATTTAAGACTAATTAAAAAGTGTTAATAATAATAAAGCTTTGAATGAATATGAAAGCATTCAAATAGAAAAAATGTAAGAAAACCAACCATGAACCGAAATAAAAGTCCTATTCGGTTCAGTCAACTTTTTCAATTATTAATGTAAGGCTTAGTAAACTTCACAGTTCATGATTTTTACACATTTCATTGGGTAGTGTTTTCATATAAATAAAACATAGTTTAGTTTTAGAATTAGATCAACTCATCTCCTGATGATGCTAACATGGTTAGAAAAACGTGCGCCGAGAAGTAAAAAAAAGTGATCGGGTGTTTAGTAGTAAATCTCTTCACGTTTAGTGTTTCACACCAAAGGTTCCAATAGAAAAATTGATCTTAAAAAATTACCTCAAAAAATCAGTAAATAACGCTAAAGGTCTTAGAACTGATTCAAAAGGTTATCAAAAAATGTTTAATTACCTATATAATTTAATCCGAAAAGTTCAAACAAGAACCGAGATGAACCTTTTATGAATCACTAATGTTTCTTCTCGAAATATTCTCGTAATATAGACTTTATTTTATTAGAAACTTACTTTACATTAGCATTTTGAATCTTCTCTTCTCGTTCTAAGTTAATTGGCTAAAATTGCCGAACTCTACTTAGATAATTTCCGTAAGGTTCAGGACGAAGCTCAATATTTAAAAGTTTTTACCTTAAATCTCGACTGATAAGTCTCTCAAAACTTCCATAATTTATTGCTTCAACATAAGCTCCGTTAAGATGCTGACCTGAAAAATGTATATTGTTCGCTAATTGTTTCAGTTTTGAGCACCCGTACGTCGATAGTTTTATATCAATGTTATATGGTAGTTGTCTTTTCTTAAAATATGTTAATATAATTGCTTATAAGGATTCAATACTTAAATACGAGAGTCATTCGAAAACTTCTTCCTGATATAGAAGTGGCACAAGTATGACCAAACTACTATGCTAGTTTTAAGTATACGTCGCTAGATGACGTGCTGAGAAGTTTCAGGCACGTGCATTTACTTGTTTATTTATGGCGATCGAAATAAATAAAGCAGTATTGACATTTCCTAAAAAAAAAGAAATAAAAATGCATAAAACTAAACTAACTCTACTGTTCAAGTTATTATATCAAGTTATATCACGTGCGAGTTTAAACAGGGTTGTAGATCCATCGAATAGGATGAACACTCGGGACGCCCAACAACCACTATGACCGATAAAATCGTCACATAAAGGGTCTTTCAAATTGAGTGGTATTTTTAATTCTTGAATAAAACACAGAATTTGCTTTGATATCAAAAAACCTTTTTATTAATAATCGAAGCATAGTGTATGAAATTTAAATACGAAAAACAATATCTGACAAATGATCACCTCTTGCACCTCCACAGACGTCCACTTTTATCAACATTTTGGATGACTTTTTGGCGTAAACTTTGGCGTGACCTGGCTTTTCACGTACCCCAAAAAAAATAGTCCAATAGTGTCAAATCATATGCTTGGTGGCCAATTAAAATCACCGTTTCTTGCAAAACTCGTCCAGGATTTTTTCTCTTAATAAATCAATTGGGTCATTAGCAGAGTGAGGTGTAGCGCATACACCTCACAACATATCCTCCAGATCAATTTTATTCAATTCAATCCACAAAAATCCAGTTACCATCTCTCGATATCGAACACCGCTCACAGTTATACCTTCACTAGTAAAATTGCGAAAGAAATACGGCCCAATTACACCTCGTAGCTATAATGCACATCAAAAAGTGACTCGTTTAGAATGTAAAGGTTTCTCATGAATCAATCGTGGATTTTCCTCACCCCAAATGCGGCAATTTTGTTTATTAATATAGTCACCAATTTCAAAATGTATTTCCTCTGAAAAGAATATTTTTTGAGAAAAATCATTTGTTAGTTATTTGATTTAATTGACAAATGCACGACGTTTTGAATGATCCAGTGGATTCCTGTGTTATCCTCCACCGCACCAGTTTCTTAAAATTTTTGAACAATTCTATTGACATTGACATTGTCCATTTTTGGACAATTCTATCGGATAAAGTATTGTACTATCCGATACTTTATACTTTATACTTTATACTCGTAAATATCACGTAATTTTCTAAAAACATTTTTTATTGAACACCAATTTTTATAAAATAACCTCAACTATTTTTACGCGTTGTTGTATTTATACGACTCCATTGTTATAAATGTCATTCATTACACTTCTGAAATGAGACTAGTCTCACCACGAAATTCACAAGGCCATCTGCGTATTATTCAAGAATTAAAAAAACCGCTTAATTTAAAAGACTTGCTACATCCACAATGTCGTATTAGATGATCGCCAACTTAAGGTACGCGAGCTTGCTGAGATTCCAAACATCTCGATAGATCATAACAACTATATATTGCAAGATGTTTTGGATATGAAAAAACTTTTCACTCGGTTGGTGTGTTTATTACGAGTTAATCAAATCCGCATTCAAAAGAACATTTTTCAAGCAATAGTCTCAATAGAAGTTGGAAGCAAGTTATACTACACCAAAAAAGCGAAAGTGATTCCATCTGCTGGAAAAAAAATTTCATCCATCTGCTGCTCATAGATTGCCTGTCAAAAAGCAAGATACCGTGGAGGATGACGCTTCAGTATTAAACCAACTCAAGGGTGCAATTTAGGCTAAATGTACACTTCAAAAAGAAAATACACTTTCTTCAAGATAATGCGTCTACATATGCAGCATTCGCCTGATTTGGGTTCCAGCGATCACTTTTTCTTTCCAAGCTTGAATAAATGTCTACTGGATAAATATTCGCTTCAAATAATCAGATCAAAACTGAGACAATGGCTGTTACTATTCAATTGTTGCTGCCAATATACTGAATTGCAAAGTAATTTCGTTGAAAAATCTTAAAAATCTTGTATTTTCTTTGTCAGGTGGAGAACTTTTCGAGTTGTTTGCTATTATCAACCGTACTATGAATACAAAGTATTTTCTTTATGTACATTTATATGAAGCAAAAGTGATTTAGCAGTGATTGATTCGATGTAGCAGTTTTCACATTTGCAGCCAGATAAGCATTTTTTCGCAGTCTACTTTGGATGTCCACAAGTTTTCAACTCTTATATAGGTTATGTACTAAGATAGCAAGTACTAAGGATATATCTTATACTGGTATGAGTAAAAAGTTGCATAGAGTACTCGTAGAGAATATTAAAAATATTTAAAAAACGGAAAATGCATCCGTGCTCCATGCATTTATTGCTCATTCCTTTCACCAGACCTTCACTACAGGATGGCGTGAGCTGCATAATATGATAGACTATTTCGAACGTTCAGCTACTTCAGCTACTTTCGAACTTTCAACTTTATCCAGACTGATGACAAGGCCAGACCGGTCTCGGGACAGGTTCCTAGCGTTTTGAGTTCGGCTGAAAGAATGGGCAGTATTTGTTACATGTGCAGTAGTTTTTTTGAATATTCTTATACTGGTACTTACCACTACTTAGTACCAATATTACTAACCAAGTATTTGAATTTCAAGCATCCAATAAAGCTGAAGATCGCATACATTAATAACATCACATGTTTCATTGTAGTTTCAAAGGTTGATACAATGGTGTTTTTGCTGGAATATTAATTGAACGAACACATATTTTATAAAACAAACACAACAACAGTTCATAAAAGTTCACACGGAAACTGGAATCTGTTCAGCAAAGGAGAGCTTGTTCAATACGTCGTGGTAGTAAGTTCATCGTTGTCGTGGTGTAGTTCCATCCACTGAAAAAGCAGGATATTTAAAAAATGTTTACTATGTACGTTACCATTAATGGAGATCGTTACAGAGCGATGATCAATAATCATTTAATTCCAAATTTGAATAGTATTGATCTGAAGGAGATGTGGTTCCAACAGTACGGCTTCACATATCAAACGGCCAACGCAACAATCGATTTATTGAGGGAACAATTCGATGGGAAAATTATTTCGAGGAACGGACCTGTTAATTGACCACCAAGGTCATGTGATTGAACACCTTTAGATTATTTTCTTTGGGATTATGTTAACCATTTGGTCTGTGCCGATAAACCAGCAACTAGTAACGCCTTGGAAGCCAACATAACTCGGAAAATTGTGGACATAAGACCTTGAAAAAGTGGTCGGAAATTGAAATTGACAGAATGCGTTTATAGAAGTAGCCGCGCCGGACATTTATCCGAAATTATTATCAAACATTAATGCCATTAAATATTATTTCACATAAAATAAATAGTTTCAAGACCTCTATTTTGGTTGTTATTTAATTTGAATTTAAAGTTCGGACACACTAAAAAAATCGACCTATATATTTATTATATAGAAAGAGAGAACCCATTTCAGTAAAACATTGAATACTTGAGTATATTTCTATTATTTACGTATATGATTTAATAAAAATATATCTTATGCCCAAAAAAAAATATTTAAAAATCCAATTGGTCTAATTGTTAAGAGGTAAACCACTTATTTGTTTCACGCAATAATTTCTGATGTATTCTTTGCTTAAATGGTGATAACTATTAAACACAAATATTCTGTAATTTAACATCAGGCTATCTACCTTCTTTGATAATAATGTTAAAGAAGAGCTTTATCGGGATACCCCCCAAAAGATCCAGATAACAAACTTACTATTCCAAATCGAAACATTTTATATAACTCAAAATGTAACGAAACCTTCTAAAAAATTAGTTACTAAATATCTTAACAATATTAAAATATAATATTTATAACGGGCCTTTTAAATATCTCATATTTATTACAGTAATCCTAAACAATGCACTTCTGGAAAATCTCCCTCTACTGTGTTTTAAATATTTGATTTATTGGTTTTCAAGAATTTTTTTGTAAAATAGCCGTCCACAAATTAATACCATTTTGGTTTTTCGATTTTAAGCTGAATTTAAGCCGGTCGTACAGCAGCCACTGCTCCTCATAATGTCAACTTTATGTTCTTAGTTATTAACGCTAACGAAAGGACATTACCGAACATTTCTGTTCAAAAACCAGCAATCCTTTTGGATAACGAATACCTTTGAGTATTAGTGGCGACTATAGAGCAAGCTCTTTATCGGTATTCACAAAAAACTAAAGTATGTTCCGAAAATGGAAAGGGAGGAAAATGGAAATTATTGAATAAATGCAATATTTGTTCATGCAGGAAGGCTTTTAATTTCATAAATGATATTTTCGAATTTAAAACGATAGGAATATTCGATGGTATTTTTTTTTATCAAAAATCAATTTATTTTCCAACGTCGTTTACTATGAGCTTTTTACCCTTCCAAACATATGACTTGCCAAACTCTGCAAACTAGCAATTTGTTCCATCGATAATCTCTTCATTTGATATAAATATCTTTCTAGCCAGGCATTTTTTCATATTTGGAAAGGAAATAATCGGTGGGGTGGGGTGCAAGTTCGGAGAATAATGTGGATGCGCCATTAATTTGTAGAGCAAAGTGAACAATTTCGCTGCTTCAACGATGGAGGAATGGGCAGGAGCGTTGTCGTGGTGAAACAGTATTTCTTTCATCACCAAATGAGGTCAATGTTTATTAACTCTTCGTAATATTGGCCACTAATGGTGGTCAAAATCTAAACTCATACAAAAGAACACGAAAATTAAGGTCTATAAAACACTCATTCTGTCATTAGTCACTTATGACTGCGATACGGGAAAACTCACAAAGAAAAATTTTACTATTTATTAAATATTTTAAATATTTTATTAAACTATTTTAAAGAGGGGTAATGAGAAGAATTGTTGATACTGTGAATAATAATGGTAATTGGAGGATCAGGTATAGCTTCGAATTCAAGCAATTATACAAAAATATATATATTGTAGAAAAGTTCAGCAACTCAGAGGGATGGAACAGGTAGCGATGATGCCAGAATGTTGAATACCAAGAAGAACCATGGAGAAACGACTGATTAGAGGACGAATGGTAACAGAAAATGAAGTAGACCATAACACACTGTAAGAAGAGACGAGACTACTGTATATTAAAAACTGGCAAGGCTCATTGACGAACTGTAACACCACTGGAAGAAGAAGAAGAAGAAGAAAAAGCAGGAACTGAAAGTTGTACCAGAAAGTGCCTCTAAGAAGTACTTCAACTACTGGATTATTCGCTCGCATTATGTTAATTAAATCTGAATGACTTAAACAAAATTTTGTATTTTTATTTTAATTCCAGTTATTTATTTGACAGAATGTAAAATCGACAATTAAACATAAAACCATATCGCAAGTTTGGCTAGATGAAAACAAACGATATACTGCTTAGACCGTCCTCAAAAAAAAGAAAAAATATCGTCCCCAGAGAAATAGCTTGTTTGCTTTTTATTGACTCAAGAAGGAAAAATCAAAATAAAATGTGGCCAATGGGAGATGAAAATTGCAATAAATAACAAACTATATTCCAGAATTCTACCAAAAATAAACAGTAAATCTATTTTGATACATATTCAATTTAATACTAGGATGATTTAAAATGAGTAATATTTTAGTGGCTATGGCTAATATTTTTTTTTACTGATATACAGTGTCTCTATTATATAGGGAAAATTTCTTAATTTCTTCCTGCTAAAAAATCTTGTACACAAATATCAGGAAATGTTTGCCACTTTTTGGGTATATTACATTTATTTTGGGTATATTATATTTATTTTTTCTTGTCGCATATTTGAAACCCAAGGTTAACTAGATTTTTTTATTGACAACAGTACTTGAATTTGACATTGTTGAAAAGAGCATTTTTTTCAGAATTCAACGAGGTAAATATTGTATGGTTTTTTTTTTAAATAGGTTTTAAAAATTTTTACTTACTTAATCCTATGTCTTTATATCATTAGGTGTCAGACATGTGAGTTGAGGTTGTCTTCTATACATATCTCTCTATTTTCTCCTATCTTGTGCAGTTCCTTAGTTTCATCCCATATTATGTCCCTTTTTCCAGTCTCCTCTCTTATCCCATCGTTCCAGGTTTCTCCTTTCTTAGCCTTCCTTTACAATTCTTCCCTTGCACTCGCGCTTCGTTCACTCTCTTTGTGAGTCTGTTTTCCGGCATGCGACACACATGTCCGAACTACCTTAGTTGTCCTTCTATTATTTTATCATTTATGGGTTCAATCTGTAGGTTTTCTCTAATTATTTGATTACTGATTCTGTCTCTTTTTCTTTTGTTCTCTATTTTCCTCAGCAACCTCATTTCCATTACATTTATACGTGTCTTATGTTTTTCTGTCAGAGTCCATGTCTCGCTACTGTACATTATTGTTGGTCGGATTACCTTTGTAATCACTGTTGGCTTTATCTACTTCAGTATTTCTTTTCTTCCAAGGAAAGTTGTCTTTATGTTAAACATCTTTCCGGTTTTATCAGTCTATCGTTTATTTCATCAGCTCTTCGTTCAAAATTTCTAAGTTGTGTTGAAGGTTTTTTTCTGTATCCGCTACTATGGCCATATCATCTGCAAACCTCAATTCGTTCTATTTAAACTGTTGCAATTTCCAGTGTCCGAATTTTAATGTTTTCTTCCTTTTATTTGCTTCCTTTAACGCTTCGTCTACTACTATAGAGAATAATAATGGACTCAGCACCTTGTTTTACTCTGATAGTTCGATTGTCGTAAATTTTTTCGATTCTCGAGTTTTTCGCTTATTTATGTTATTTTGAACAGTAGATCATGCGTGCTCCTTCCTCTCCTAAATTCACATCGTGTTTCCTCCGTTGCCATCTCGATTTTGCTCCTTATGCTTTTCTCCAATATTCTGGCCATAACCTTTCCTGATATGCTCGTCAACGGTATTCCCCCTATAATTATTGCAATCTCTCTTATCACCCCCTTTATGCACTAGAAATATAATTCCAGAGCTCCATTCCTTTGATACTTTTACGTTTTTCATAATGTCATTCGACAATCCCATCAAACTTCTTATTTCTTCCTCTTCCATATATTTTATCATATCTGGAGTTATGCTGTCTCTACCCAGTGCCTTTCCCACCTTTAATTTCTCTACTGCTCCATATACCTCTTGTTCTTCTTTCATATCTATTTTTTGAATATCGTATAGTTGTTCTCGTGTCAGTCAGTTCTCCAAAATACTCTCTCCATCTCTCCATTATTTCATCTTCTTCGTTAATTACATTTCCGTTCTTTTTTTTATGTTCATCATACAGTACTCATTTTTCTGTATTAACTGCTTTAGAGTTTCTTAGAATAGCTTTTGGTTTTCTCTGTTTTCAGTCATTTTTTCGCCAAATCTTATTCATGATTGTTGCCTCGCTTTCTTCACTTCTATCTTTTCGTTTTTCTTTGTATATTTCGTGCTCTTCATCTTTTTTTTGTATCCAAATATCTTTTCCATTTTTCCTTTGTATCCTTAATCTTCCTCTGTAATTCCTTTGTCCTCCATTCGGTGGAGAAAATTTTAGAAAATAGCTAAAAGGCATTTCGGTCTGTTTTAGTCTGTTAAAAGTTATTATACATCGTTATTAGCGAGTGTAGAGTAGTTGCTATGCTTTATTCACTTCTATCTTTATATATTTTCGTTTTTCTTTGTATATTTCATGATAATCATCTTTTTTTATATCCAGATATCATTTCCACTTTTCTTTTTTGTCCTTAATCTTCCTCTGTAATTCCTTTGCCTCACTTACGGTGGATTAGATTTTAGAAAATGGCTAAAAGGCATTTCAGTCTGTTTTAGGGTAAATAAATTTTTCATTTAGTAGGTTATGAAACAATGGATGACGGATAAAGTATTTGATTACACTTGACAACTGTTAACGTCAATTTTGTCCATCATAACTTCGCAAACCCAACTCTTCGATCAAAATCATTTGCACTTAATTTTTATAGTAATTGTATTTTATGAGGATATAAATATATATTTTTATTTTTTGGAGTCTGTCTACACATGCTATAATTTAAAGTTAATTGTTGCACGGAAATATCACGATTGTCTACTACATCAATTAAAACATTTGACGAATTTTCGTCATTAGTTTTTGTTTTTTGTTTGCCTAACTATTAAGGCTGCCTGTATCGTTGAATATTTCCACCGTTGTTGCAACTGTTGACTTAGTGATGTTTTTATTCGGACGTACTTCATTAAATATTCGATAAATTTTATAAATACATTTTATGTCGCCGTATTCAACAAATGTTAGTACTTCAATTATTTCTCTTTCAGTTAAATACACATTAATTCCATATAAAAAAGTTGAATGAAATTTGAAATTCACAAATTGACGTTAACAAGTATCTGTCATCCATTGTTTCGTAACCTACTAAAGTAAAAATATATTTACCCTTAAACAAACCGAAATAATGTTTATTTTTTTTAACATATTTTGAAAAAAAATCATACAATTAACCACAACAATTAATAATAACAATACATTCAACATCGTTGAATTCAGAAAAAAAATGCTCTTTGCAACAATGCCAAATTCAAGTATAGGCTTGGATTTAAAATATGCGACGAGAAAAAAAAGTAAAATATACCCAAAAAGTGGCAAATATTTCTGATGTTTGCATACAAAATTTCATTAAGAAATCTCAAAGCGTTTTCGAGATATTTGACCGTTTACGTACTTAATAGCGACCCTGTATATGAAACATTTCTAATAATCCTAATAAGCAATTACAAAATCACATAAAGAAAATGTTACTTTTAAAGATCAGCTTAAAATTCAAGTAGACCGATTCCGTACTTTTAACGTTATAGGAGTATTAGAGATACGTCTGTTGGGTTCTTTACCAATAAGCTAGTACCTGTACATCAGGTTCACATTTACATTATTGAAATGGCTGTGTATTGAACTTTTAACAGGCGAATGAATGAAATTAAACTGTAAAAATAAAACATCTTTCAGTTTGATGTTTTAAGAACGAAAGACGAAATGTACGTTTTACATTACTATAGCATACAGCTCCAATCCTTGGAAATATAATAAGAGAGACTATATACTTGTTTACAGGTTACCCTTCATAACCATCAGAGGATGTAACGTTTGTAACCGTAATATTGTAGCTCGTTAAGCATGATAACGCGAGACTGCACATAATTCGGCAAACAATGATGCTATTAGAAGAGCTTGAGATAGCGAAATTGGATTGACCGGCAAAATCTCGAGATTTACCGCCGACAAAACATATATAGGATAGCATTAAACAAACTAAAATCATGTGTACAAAGCATCTGGGCTGCATTGCTACAAAATTCATAAACTGTGATTTTTTTAGTGTGTACGAACTTTCGATAGGAGTTGCTGTCAAACGAACTGTGAGTTTGCGCGCAAGCCTGTACATCATCATTGTGTCTCAATAGTTTGGCAAATTATCATTGGAACATTTAACATCAGCTTGCGATGCTTGTAAATTGTTGAAATGTATAATCAAAATTAGTAGTCTATGTGTCAAACGTATACAGCACGTGAATTTTATGGTGCACTTAATCGCCCAACCGAGCTATGTATTCGCCGAATTATCGACAAATTTCAAACATATTTCACGTTGCTCTATAATAAAATGAAAACAATACAAAAAACTGTTCGTTCCGAAGAAAATGTCGCCGCTGTTGTGTGTGTCGCCAGTGTTGATGAAGATCCAAATTTATCAATTCGTCGCCATTCGCATGAAGTTGCGCTTTGTGATTCGGCTACAATGGATTATTTAATTCCGAATTTGAATGGTATTGATCCGGAGGAGATATGGTTCCGAAAGAACGGCTCCACATGTCATACAGCCAACGCAGCATTTTTTTTTGTTTTAGTATATTTAAAATTGAGCCAAATTTAAAACCATGTTTCATGAGATATTTTCTTGTTTCCTTCTTTGTAGTCTTCTTTACAGAAGAGTCAGGACCAATGGAAACTCATGGAATTTGCGGCCGTTTCGGACTACTTCTCCACAGCGTTTTCTATTTTTGACCTCCTTAGTTGCATATTGGAGAGGTGAACCGGCTAGGTCTTTAATTTATTCTGCCTATATTTTTGGAGATTTACCGTGTGATCTAGAAGCCTCCTTCCGTCTCTACAATACCAGGCTTGGTATACATGTTCAATGTTGCCAAAGAATCTTAGTATTCGTTTATAAATAATTCGGGATAACCTTATGGCTTCATTAATTTCTTGAATAATGGATAAGTTTGTTCTTCAGGCAGTCGATCGAATGCAAAAAACCCGTCTCCAGCACCAAAGTTCAAAAAAATCAATGCGTTTGAGGTCTTATTTTTTAATAGTCCATATTTCAGCAGAATATAATAATACTGGAATAACTAAGGTTTTTTACTATCTGTTTATTTGCGTTTTGTGGGTTATATGTGATACAAAAGATAATATTAATTTATTGTTTTTTAAAATACTGCTCATATAAAAGTTCCCTATTCAATTTTTTTTGGTTTAAAAACTTATTAAACATAGTTATGGAGTAAGCAGTTTTGATCTGTCTAGTGGTATCTGGTTTCTAAAATAAAAATTTTGAAATGATGATGGGCAATTGTTCGTTTTCTTCAAACATGCATATTTGAGCAAATGTTATGTATTGTTGATAGTCCTGTTCATTTAACAAGCATCAATTTATATAGGTAAAAGTCCAAATTATTTGAAAATTCAGTTTACAGTGCTCTTATTCATACCCAGCCAGGCAAAGCGAGTGGGACTCTCTACACACCTGGTCTGGCCCCTCTGGCTTTATCTTCTTTAATGAAACCTTCGTTCGAAGCAGCGTTCGTGCAGCTACCCATCTGAGAATGGACTTGCAGCAGAAAAAACAACCATCATCGCCGATGTTGAAGTGACGAAGAGTCGTTGTGTTTTAATCACGGACTCATCCACAAATTTTTACAAACAAAAATTTGACAAAAAATGTATATATATATATATATATATATATATATATATATATATATATATATATATATATATATATATATATATATATATGTAATGTTAGATTTCTGTGTACAGCGTCCAATGAGACAACAGTAGTTGAGTATTAAGTACACCCAACCGTTAGGTTTCACAATCTCATGTGGAACACACAGCAACCTGCGTCTGCAAATTGAGAGAAGGTGATGGTAGTAAAAGATTAGACTATTGTTATTGGTCTCAAGGTCATTTTTTAAATGACAGGCATTTCCTGAAGAAGATTATATTTACTGATAAGGCTACATTCATCACTAATGGCGTTGTATCGTCTCAAAACTGTAGATACTAAGCCAGCGGTAATCCTCACTGGGTTATAAATTGTAAAGGCCAATAGTCCTAGAAAATCAATGTCTATGGGATTTTAGGAAACCGAATAATTTGTCCTTTTTTTCTTTAATTTTTTTACTTCTTTGACAGGGAATTTTGGGATGCAATTGAAAATCTGTTCGTTAATGGTTGTTGGTTCGTTAAAATTGTTCATTAATGGTTGAACTAAAAATTTCCTATGTGCTTAATAAGAAGAAACATTCCTTTTGAACTATGACTTCCGAAGTCTCCTGATATTACACTCCCCAATTTTTATTTTTGGGGAATGGTAAAAAATAAAGTTTATAAAACAAGTCCCAGAAATCGAGATGAACTTTGTGCCAGAATAAGGCAAGCCAAGAAATCAGCATCCCGGAACGAGCCATTTCAGTGCAGTCGGTGAGTATATAGAATGAGTATAAGTGTTATAAGTATTATAAGTATTATATAAGTAGTATAGAGTGAGTCAATAGACATCTAAAAAGTAAAGTAAAATTTTAGGGTTTGACGCGCATCAGCAGCTAAGGCTATTTAGCGACGGAACCTACAGCTTAATGTGGGTTCCAAACCATGATAGACATCTGCCGCACTTGGCCGTCCGTTTCCGTCCATCCGTTTCCTAGTTATGACCTTTAATTGATCCAATCATTCATCAATAATACTTTAGTAATAAGTTATTATCGTTACACTTTAAATTATATTTACGTAATAAAGCATATTCTCCATTTATAAAAAAAGGCTGATTTTCATTATCCCTCAAAAGATGGCACTCAGTATATTACTGATTGTTTCGCATTAGTCGAATGCTAAGCGCTTTTCGCGCGCATTACCGTTTCCGGTATCTCTCTTCCGGTGTACGTCAGCCTGGAATAAAGACCGTTGGAGCGACCAATTTGCAAAATGATTAATTGTGGGTCGACGTCTGATGTTTTCGGACGTATTGAATGAAGATGTGCGGATTTGTGTGTATTTGTTTTGTGAAAATGCGGCGAATGGACAATGAAGTGCTTTAGAAAACGATAATAGATGAAGGGTGTATCATTTATTTTTTGTTTGCCACCTTTCCATAGACCGTAATTTGCTCTCATTTATAAGGACCGCCTATTTGTGTTTAATAGAAATTAATAGTCATTGATTTAGATATTCGTAACAAATTATTGGTCACAAAATTTGATTTGATATTGAATAATACTACACGCATCTGAATTTCTGAATCAAACGCTTTTTGAATCAAAAGCTTTTCAAGGAATATGTCGAATAAATAATTTAATTAAATCAATCTATTTTAACAACTGACATCCCAACGCATAATTTGCACTACGTTCCATTTAATGCACATTTTTATCATTAACATTTTTTTCAGTAAGATTTGGGGTTAACTAAGCTAATACTAGATAATATAGATAACAAATAACTAAGATGTATTAAATTCATCATAAAAATTGTAATACCGGTCAACAAATACAAGTAATAAGAGAATGAGCTTGCTGGACACTGCATATTTTTTAAAATGTTGTTTAATTTTTGTTAAATTTTAACAATCACCATATAGTCCATGCTTAATAATAAACAAATACAAATATTTATTATTGAAAATGGTTTTATTGTTTTTCAAAATACAACCGATTTTGGACGACTTTCTTTAGATTTGTTCGCGAGCGAACGGCCACGATTGAATTCACTAAACCAGTGATATGGTGGTTTTAGATGGTTTAGGTCAAAAGTCGAAGTGGTTGTACTGCTGTACTGTACTAAATGTACTGTTGTTGAGATCATACACGTCGAAAATCGTAGTAAATCATCGTATGAAAATTCTCACGAGTTAATTCCATGCCTTAACCGAGATGACATTTTCAAGCTACTAAATAGCGTCCGTCTGACACAACGTTCTGAGTACCTATACAGTCAACAATATCAAACTTTACGATGTACATCTCAGATGGCGCCTAGCAACACCTTAGTGAGTTAAAAAAATTAAGCCTGACACAGAGATAGCGTAACTATGACCAAATAACTATAATCGTTATTTGTCAAGTTCGAAGTTTTGAGATGCGTGGGTTTAGTTAGTTGTTTGTAAAAGTTGTTGTGTTAGTTGTTGTTGTGTTAGTTGTTGTTGTAGCGTAAAACAAACAAGTTTTAATATTTGCTTAAATATTGAAGTTCGAGTTAGTATAATGTATTTTCTGTTAAAGGATTCAACCCCAATGGGTATTCAAAAAGAAGTAGATTACACTTTAAAGGATTATTTCCCTTAATTTTCGACAGTAAAAAATGGTATCAAAACTTTCCTGTCAAGTTGAAAAAGTTTGTGACAGTTAATCAAAGACATGGGTGGTATAACATTGTCGTGAAATAACGCAATCTCTTTTCTGTTGGCTAATTCAGGCCACCTCTTGTCGATTGCTTGTTTTAATTTACTCAGTTGTAAACAATATTTATTTTTATTAATAACAACAATCTACTCATAATAAATGATTCCCTTCCAATTCCACGAAAAGCATGGCACTGGCTTTTGCGCTGGTTGGTGGGGCATCTCTGTGTTTAGACCATGATCTCTTACGTGTAATATTATTATACGCAATCCATTTTTCATCGCCTGTAATCATCCAATAGAGGCAGGGGTCGCCAATCGTTTCAATATGCTGAGTTAATTTAATAATATTCAAATAGAGAAAAGTATCTAAACTTGTTTAATGCAAAAATGGAAACCTGTTTTCAACATACAAGATACATAAACTGGTATATCAAGCTACCGCAATTGTCCACGCGATCTACCGGTAGCTCGCGATCGATGAGTTGGCGACCCCTGCAATAGAGAATCGTAAACAGAAATGTGGTCTATCAAATTTTTGTCTATTAACTCATGCGGCCCCATATATCGGTCTGGATAAACATTCCAAGTTAACATAATAGCCTTGACACTCTTAACTGGTTGATTCTAAGGATTTCTACAATCTCTCAAATTTTTCTATACCAATCACTGCCAGTTAGAGCCAATATTTCATTACCATTAATCTGGGTGGATCCCAGTAATGGAATATTGGACGGCCACGTGGAGCGTGGCTAACATTAAAATTGTTTTTCTATAGCACTTACACAATCACAAACGTTACGGTACCTTTACAGCAACACCAAATAAAAAACTCGATGAAATTCCTTCTGTCAAACAGATCGAGATCTTGGAATTACACCGGTCAAGGAGGAAATCAGGAGTGTTTGCAGGCAAGCACGTAACCAGGCTACACCTTCATCTTAATGCAGAAGCTCTTCGACTGTTGGACAACTAAAATCATGTCCGAAGACTGAAGAGGACATGAAGTCATAAGGTTTAGTTAACCTCATGACTTCGTGTAGTGTGTTGTATGTAAAAGCAGAGCATAGTGCGCGGACTGAACGGAACTGAAAAACCACTCACAGAGGTATTTAAATATGTACAAGCGCAACCCAAAGAAATTTCTGCGGCGATTTCTGACTGTTGGTGAAACATAGATTCATACTACATACCAGAAATGAAAAAACACCCAAGACAGCGGGTTTTCTCCGGCGAACATGTCCGAAAGAAGGCGAAGGCGTCTGAGTTTCACAAAACCTTGAGGAACTAACAGATGCAATTACTGAAGTCGAAGTAGACAACTACTTTATAAACTACATAAATTGGTCAAGAGTTGTGAGCAGATCGTAAACAATAACAAATAATACATCATTGATTAATTTGTTGTTATAATTGTTGCTTTTTTCTTTTTTAAAGCTTTTTAATAAAAAAAAAAGCGGTGGGAACTTATGAACCACCCAATATATTAATATCCTTAAACTGTATTATTGTTAACTTAATATTATAACTTAATAATAATAAACTTAATAATTACTAAGTTTAATAAACGCATGATTTGTTGTTATTATAATTAAGTTTTTGAAAAAAAAATTACATCGATTTTTTTAGTTTATTTTAAAATTTTTCATAAATAATATTAATAATCGATGCGAAAAACTTTTAACACTTTATTATAAAACTTGTAATTAATTACAAATGAATTAAAATGTACAACATTTTAAAAAAAAATCACGTAACTACGAACACGCCGCGATTGGCTGCTATGTTTGTGACGTGAGAATGCCAGTGTTTTCACGACAGTACCGCCAAGTACCACCGGTTTCTATTCGTATATACACTGTCAAAATTATTGTTGGTTAAGGGCAAAATAAAATATTTTTGATAGGGTTCATAAAGGCTAATTCTGATAATATACCTGCCGTGGATATTGTTATGGTCACAGATTTTCTAAAAAATGATATTCGGTTCAATTCATCTGAAGTTCGAGGTGCTAAAGCATCGATGTAAGTTTTTTAAAAAAAAATAACAATGTAAATGTAAATAAGAAACAAAATATTTCTATTAAATATAATTAAACAATTTGTAGGGTGTCACGAGAAAGTTGCGGTTAATGCTATAGGTTTTGTTCAACTTAAATGTAAAAATGGTATTTTCAAGGTAAAGTAACCGAATTGCCCCGAGCAGAACCGATTGGCTTTCGGTACATTTTGTGAGGTCACAAATTATTCTGATTGTTTTCGGGAATTGTCGGCGTGTCATTAGTACTATGTTCAAAAATTTAATTTCAATTTGATATAAGTTTTTAATTATAAGGAATAAAATAAAAATAAAAATGATTTTGTTACAAAACTTATATATGATCTTCCCATTTATGACAAAAAAAAATTGTTCAAAAGCCCAATTACATTTTTGCAATATCATAAGAAAACTATAATCTACAACATATCTTCTATTGTTATCCATGATATTGGTTCATACTTCTGTCAGCTCAAATGTGATCATTACAGAATTAGTTTGTAATAACCTTAATATTGCGTAGTGATTTTCTATTTACGATATATTACAATCAGTCCTCCTCTCTGATCCGTTTTTATTGTTGCATATAATCTATCGCATATTCCTAAATATATTTCTATAGTTCGGATTTTGACTAACATGGAAATTGAGGAATTAGATTTGACCTTTTGAATTGCGACCTCAAGGTTTATTTCGGTTTATAAAGTCCCTATTTTAGACTTAAAATTTTGTTTACAATCGTTTAGGGATTTAACGATATCATGCAGGGGGAGAAGCTTTTAGAATTATGGTCAATTTCTAAAACTCCGATTCGAGATAGCCTGAAATAGATTTCTGTGGAGGAGGGATTTGATTGTACTGACTAGAACTAAAAAATAACTAAAGAATAAGCTTAAGGAAAGTAACTAAAATCTGTACAAAATAACTTTCTCTCATTAGATTAAGGAGTGCGACTGAAACACTTTGTTTCACACGCTATACTCAAAATTTATTGTGTTATCCGACTTCTACTTGTTCTCGTTGAGTCTCTCAACGTTTCAGTACATTGTAGTAAGAGTTTTCTAAATAATTCACTATAATAAATATTTCACCTTATTGTAGTTATTTTCTCCTATGTTTGTATGTTTGTTGTATGTTATACCCTCTGAATTTGACGAGTCGTCCCGATGTTTTACAGATTGTAAGAATTCGAAGTAATTCCCATGCCCCTTAATAATTGACGTAAGGTCAGATTGAGGTCAAAGAAAGAAAAGAACGTTGATAATGGTTTCCGAAGAAAACCCTCTAAATTCCTCTCTTAATCGTCCTCTAGCACAAAAAAAACTACTCCATGGAACCAGTTGATTTTTTTTTTCTGCTTTTTAATCGATTCTGTATAGAATATTCTAGACTTCTTGGACAAGATTTACTACTAGAGTCATATATTGGTGTGGTCATCAATGTGAAAGGCACATATTGGTATCTCTAGACCGTCCTTGGTGCTATATGTGGTGGACACTAAATTCCTAAATAAAAGTTTTATTGCCAAACTTATAAATTAAAGTCCAGTTTCTGGAGTTTTTAATCAATTAATCTAAGTCCACTGCTAGACATAGACCACCCCTAGGAGATTTCAACTCCCTCTATCCTGAGAGGGCTGTAGCCAATTTTTTGATCTCCTTGTAATACTGTTGGATCATCGTGTTGTTGGCCATCCTCTGCTTCATACATCGCCTCTTGGTTTTCATTCTAGCAATCTACGTGTTTGTCTTCTCTTATATATCTTGTTTATCTTGTCTCGGAGTCAGGCAATATATTCTGCCCATTTTAATTTTAAAGCAACTAAATAACGACCATCGTAATACCGATAGTATTACTTTAGTGTATATCTTCATTGCGTATTTTATCTCTGAGGGTTATATCCAGCATTGACATTTCATAAGTCTTTCCGCAATCCTCAATTAGTATGCTGATATTGAGAGTAGAGTGCAGGTCTCCATTCCATAAGTAAAAACAAGGACCACACATTGAGTGAATGTATTTCTTTTAGACTGATAAGAATAGCACTTTTAAATCCATCTCTTATAATTCCGTATTTCTACCCAAGCGAACCTTATCCTTCTTCTAATTTCAAATATTGGTTCTCCGCTGTTGATTATTATTTCATGACCCAAGTGTAAGTTTTGATGGATTAGTTTTATTTCGTCTCCTGATATTTCGAGGTAATTTGAAGAAACAAGGTTTGTCATGAATTTGATTTTCTTAAAGTTGATCAAGCCTACTCTCTCACATACCACAGATAGTTCTTCCAGTATGACTTTCCTTTTCAATATATCGTTAGTTATCAGGATCGCTGATAACTAAAAACTGCAAAATGCAGCTGGCTGAGTTTTTCGACGTCGATTGTTATACTTCTAGTGTCTTAGTATTTTGTAGGCAAATTCAAGAACAGATATATAAAATTTGGAGACAATATATTTCCATGTCGGATTCCACGTGTAAGACTTATAAGTACTCTCTTGTCGAGGTAAGCTCAAAAAAATCACTGGCAGTAAAATCTGGAGATTTTAGGGACCATGTCATATTATAGAAATATTATTAATATATTTATGGCGAAAGCAGAAATCGAATCCACTGTTGCTTTGACCACCATACAGTCAGACCATCATCATATGTGAAGCGCCTACACAACTAGCTAACGTGAATTTTAAGTATTGTCTAAATGGTTGTGGCGTGTTAATTCATATGTTTTTTCTTTTTTTGTATAAAAATAATTCCAAAACGGTATTAAAAGAAACGGTAACTAAATACAGAAGATTAAAAGAAACAGCTATAATTAATTTAAATACAAATAACTGTATTGCTATGCCTTCAGCAGATTTAAATTCAATATGGCTCCCGATTCTAAAGAATACAATTAAATACGTTTATTTATTTTAATACACAATAATCACACAGCAATACTCACCTATATATTATTTTGGTAGTATGTCACTGTCAGTAAAAAATATTATTGTCAAAGTATCATTCACATATACAAAATATATTAACTTACTATATTTTAGAGTATTATATAGAAATTAATATAATTTACTTTTAGATTCATTTGGAAAACAGGAAATGAAGGCCTACTGAAACGTTAAAGTTCAAAAGTTTGTATTTATTTTAGAAAATTTTGCATTTTTAAAATTTTTTGTTCGTTAGGAAAATTTATTATGGAAAAAGAATCACTACGAAATTTGTCTCCGTTTTGTTTTTATCCAGTGATTCTTTTATTTACATAAGAACAGATATTCTTGATATATTTTTGAGTTTTAGATTGTGGCGAAAAACCCAAAAAAGGAAAAAAAACACGAATTTTGATATAACAAATCCGTTTAGATAAAATTCTTATCCTTACAGCGCAACAACAGTTCTTTGACAACATTGCATCTGCAAGATTTAAGAAAACCGGACTGAATTTTAATAGTAGCTAAAAATCACGAGGAGTTCTTCAACTAGCTGAATTTTGCATAGATGCATATGGAAATCTTGTTTCGCTGTACCGTCATTTTATTCCCAGTAGAGCAGAGCGTTGCCGAGTTGATGTTCCTAGAGCTGCTCGAAGACTTTCACTGACACATTGTATATTTTCAGCTGATCTTGCTATACATGGTTAGCCCCAGTGTGTCCCCCTTTTAGTGTTACCTACAGAGCCAGTCTTCAAAAATGTAGTTATTAACTTGCGTGTTAAATAGCTAAATTCGAATGCTCCTTCCAATCCAAAGGAGCATTCGTAACGATAAAAATACGTCGAAACTGGTACAGAGTTGAAATAATATTTCTTCCAATTTCAAAGTAAATTCTAACAATTTGTGTTCATTTTGTTTAAATAAATTTTCCGCACCATTTTCAAAACTCGTAAGTGAAACTTATTTTAAAATAAAAAAGAACTAAAAAAAATAGAGTTAAACTAACAATTACATTTTCGTTTAAAATGAGGAAACTTTTTTCGTCACCCTACATGCTGGATACATTAAAAAACCAAAAATTCCTATCATGAAAAGAGATTTTTCTGTTTGTTTATTGAAATATGAAAATACAGAATTATAACTAATGTTATATAGTATTAATGTTGCATTTCAAATTATACCAACAAAATATTTTTTATGTTTTCTTGAAACGCTTCAATCGTTATTCATAAAAGAGAATTAGCTTCATTATCCCCTAAGAAATGACACTCGGCAAATTCCTGAATGTCTTGCATTAGCCACGAGTTAAACGCTTCCGTGTTTCCTTAAAGGCATTCCCATTTCCGACATTCTACATCCGGTCCACGACAGGTTTATATAAGCCTTTGAAAAGCCTAAAATGATTAACTATCATTTAACTCCTAATGGTTCCAATTTTATTGAATAAAGAGATGCGGATTTCTGTTGCTTGTTTTGTAAAAGTGGTGGAAAGAGAAAATAAACTTTATTGGACACGGGTAATAAATAGAATGGTAAATAAATAAAAACTTATCATTAATTCTTTATATAGCATCTCACAGAAAATAGTTTAACTCAATTTGTATTGGGTGTCCCATATTTCTAAAATTATCTGTTTTCTTGTAACCCCTGTCAAATATAGAGTATTTTATAAATCTTGTACTCGGTATATATATATATATATATATATATATATATATATATATATATATATATATATATATATATATATATATATATATATATATATAACAATACGTCCTTATTGTTTAATATTACTATCAAAATGGTGAAAGTTTGGTTGCTATGATTCGTAAAGTGCGTCCGATTTTCAATAGAAATAATGTTCCAAATTTATCAACTGTGAAAAGCATAATCAAAAAATTCGAAAGTATTGGTTCAGTTATTGATGTAAAACACAGGACATGAGCTCGTCGTGGTCGTTCAGAACAAAACATCACGACAGTGACCGAAAGTACAGGGTGATTGATTCGTCATCGTACATAAGAATTGGACATTACAACAGCCACTCTTCACCGTATTCTCACTAAAGATTTGTATCTCCATGCTTACAAAGTCCAATTAACTCAACAACTTCTGCCAACAGATCAGCGAAGAGAGTTCACCACCAACAGAAAGTGAATGGATTTTTGGGCAAAATCATTTTCAGCGACGAAGCCAATTTTTTAGAAACAATTGCCGCATTTAGGGCTTAGAACATTCACGAATGATTCATAAAAAAACAAATGCATCCCCAACGTGTCACTGTTTGGTGTGCATTGTGGTCTGGAGGAAACATTGGACCATTTTTCTTTGAAAAGGAGGCAGGCATTAAAGGTAAATGGCGAAGGTTAGGTGATATGATAACCAAGTTCTTTGTCCCTCAATTGGAAGATACTGCTCTTGAAGACATATAGTTTCAGCAGGACGGTGCCACTTGCCATACCACTCGTGAATGGCCCACATACCTATAGGCTTTTTTGTGGAATTTTCTGAAGTTTCAGCTTTACGCTAACAAGATGGGTGGCCGTAGGGTGTATAAACAAAATACCGCCACATTTATGCAAAACGTTACTGAAAATTTCCCTAGAAGAGTACGCGTGTGCCACCAAAGCCACCATTTACTGGATGCTTTTTTCATATACCTATATTATATGTCAATAAATATTTCAATACTATAGCTACAGAAAACTTCGTTTTATATAAAATTCCATCTTGCGCTCTTATTATAACACCATATATATATATATATATATATATATATATATATATATATATATATATATATATATATATATATATATATATATATATATATATATATATATATATATATATATATATATATATATATATATATATATATATATATATATATATATATATATTAGTCCGGGAGTACATACGATCATTTATGTCCCGTTTGTTGAGAAAGTACAGATATTTCTCCAAGCTCATACACATCACAAGGCAGACTAAGTCTTCAAATACGCATTGAAAATGGCAAGTGTGACCTTGGCGAAACGTCTGCACGTTCCCAACAAACGGGATACAAATGATCGGATGTACTTCCAGACTAATAATCTAATGTATTCTTTGTTTCTTTGTCATATATATCTTAGACGCCCAAATGGGGGAGGAGCATCGTGAAGACAATTTTTTCCAAATATTTTCGAAATTGTTTACAATAAAATTATAAAATTTGGTCAGTGTTGTAAACTTTGAGCACTGGCACGAACCGTGTATTTCAAATTTTAAAATTTCATTCAAGAAATCGATATAATCTCAGAGGCGTGATATAATGAGTCCAAGGTAAAAATGGTCGTATTTTTTTGTACGTATTTTTTTTAATTACAGATTATGAAAGTCTGATTTTTGTAAACGAAGTACGTAAAAGAAGTACTCTTAATTTGCCTCGATAGGATGCATCGTTTTCGAGTAAATCGCTTTTAAACTTTTCGTGAGCAACACAATAAAGCTTAATGTTTATAGCACAGCAATAATAAGTATGCCATGACTGCAATGTTTCAAACAATAAAACTTCAGTATGACAAGTCAAAATGATATTTATTTGTTCTTTTTTTTTAATGTTCTTAATTTGCAAAGTGTTAAAATTAAAAAAAAGGGATATTAATAAGATAGTATCATGTTTATGTTTAGTAATGTGGAATAGACCAATAAGGCCGCAGTCGCACGAATAACACAGACTATCTCGTAATAGAAAATTATTATTAAAACGAGTTGTTATTCGAACCAAACTTATCAGAACTTTAGGAACATTGAACTTAAAATGGATCAGCGAAATGAAGTAAGGCGAAATTATAGATTTAGAAACCAAATGTTAGCTGTATTTAACAACAATGATAAATTAAGCGTCAGATGAGCTGCCCCACAGTTGCGCGGTCAAGCTTTTCAAGTTTCTAAAAATAAAGTTTTCCGAGTTTCAAAAAAGAAAAGCTTTCCGTAATTCAAAATCTTCAACCAGGTGAATGCATTTTTATAACTGATTTTTAAATGCAGCGGAGGAAGGTCTTATTTTTTAAAATAAAATCATATAGGCTGATGAAGTTACGCAGGAAAAAATATTTGAACCAAGACAAATATTGTGAACTGAAGAACATTTTTCAGCATATGTAAGGAAAATTAAAATTGTCTTCAACGAAGTAAAATCTTTCTTTAATAATTCAATCCGGAATCATTTTTTTTTTCTTTAGTGGACATATATTTCACACTTAAATAAAAAGTTATATTTTCACTTGATAATTTGTTAATTCTCAATATAAATAATATGTTTTTAAGCAAAATCTATAGTTCTTTTATTGCAAGATTAAATGTTTTAATTAGAAAAAAAACCAGAATATTCCAAAACATGTTGATTTTTTCTTAACTGAAAAAAATGTAATTACTTTAACCGATAAAAAAACTATTCAATGGAAAAAAATTATATGTTGCTTTAAGTAACATGTTTTCTTAAAAGAAATAGTGCTACCAACTTGAATTAAGAACACGGCTATTTGATCAAAGAAAATTATTCTCTTGTACGAAATTCACATAAAATTTGTTTTTTCAGTGCGAAATGAAATAGCATCAATAAATTATTATCCATTTAAAATTATACTTAAACAGTCGTAATAATTGAATTATATCAAAAACAAAACTTTTACACAGTCAAAAATTTATTATCTCGATCCAAGATATTTATTATAGTTATTTAAGCAATTTATTTTCTTGTTTAAAAAAACTATTATTTAGAATTAAAATAACTATTGTTTTGAACTACGAAATCAGTTTGTTGAAATTAGAGACTAAATAAAAAAAATTCTCTTGAATAACAAAACGTATTTCTTGGTATTTACTTCAATCAAAACGATTCATTACTTTGTTCAATATTCAATAGTTTTGTTTCCAAATAATTTTCTTGGACCAATTAAACGATTATATTTTTGTTCAAGAAAAAAATAGGATTTTTTTTTTTTCTTGGTTCAAATTTTTACCTTTTTCATTCACTTTTTTTACTATGTACATTTGCCGGCAGTGAATCGATAAACTTTCAAGATTTAAAAACCTGGGCTCATATGAATCCTCACATAATCCGCCCTATGGCTTTTCAAGAACAGTTAATTGTTAATGTGTGGTGAGGTATCAATAACGGGACTCTTTGTGGGATTCATATTTGTCCACCCAATTAAATGGAGTACTATTTAATGATTTTTTAAAATGAAAATATTTTCGAATGTCTCGAAGATGTTCCCCTTAATTTAAGGAATGCATAGTAATTTCAAATGGATTGTGCTCCAGTCCGTTATGCTGCTGAAAATCGTATGTGGCTAAATAACAATTTTCCAGAATGATGGTTCGGTCAGTTAGGGCCTGGACCATGGCCACCCCGTTCACTGAACCTGGCTCCTATCGATTTTTTCGTCTGGGGGTATTTAAAGGTTAAATTCTATGTAACCCCTGTAAACACTAGAGAGGAGTTGATCCAAAGAATTCAAGACGCGTGTGAAGATTTGCACGCTAATCCAAATGTTATTCGCAACGCCACAGAATCCGCTGTGCGGAGATGTCAGAAATGTGTTGAAGTTTAAGGAATGCACTTTGAACAATACTTAATTTGTAATTCATCTAAATTAAAAAAATTGTCTAATAAAAATAAATAACATTTTAACGTTTTATTAGTTATAACATTTTCTTAAAGTTTATTTTTTTATACTAGGATTTTAAATGATACACTTTTCAATATTTCAAACGTTTATTATAGATTTTGCTCAAAAATCTACATATGTTTCGCCTTGTTAGTGATTTCTCAAGAGTAGCTTGAACTAATACTAAAGGTCAAATACAGTGTTTCCAAGTATACAGGTAAAATTATTTCTTGTTTTTTAACTGGTAAAAATCGGGCTATTCAATAACAATATTATCTTATATATTACAGGGTTGTTTTGGAAATTTTTCTAAAGGATTTTTAAGGATTTTTTATTTCCAATATTTCTAGTAGGTCTAATTTTTTACTTTTCTTTTATGAGTGAAATAATTTACCATTGTTTATATCTATAAAATGATTGTTTTTAATACAATGTGTAGATATTTTATTGAAACATAACTTTTATTCTACAACCTATATTTCTACCACTTTGACCGATACATACCGCTTCACAATCCTTACAGTTAATTATATATACACCCGATTTATCTAAAGTATCCGTTTTATCTGTATTATTAACCTATCTACGTTAAGTTTATTTGCACAAATAGTCTTACAACCTAAAATATTTAATCTTTTACATACTGTATTACTAAATTTAGAAGTGTAATTAATAAATCTAAACGATTTGTCTTTTTGCTTATAAGATTATAGAATTCTTGTAAATTCAAATTTTATATTTATTTTTTAACAATTTTTCAATTAATCCTTTTTGTAGCCGTTGTTTTTTGCTATCTGTTTAATGGTATAGGGCTCTTTATTAAAATTATCTTTGTTTAGTGGAAAATTAATTAACCTAGGTATGAGACTACGAAAAGTAAAAACTAGACCTACTAGAAATATTGGGAATAAAAAAATCTTTAAGAAATAGTCATATAATAACCACGATTGATCAGAAAAATTTCCAAAACACCCGGGTAATAGATAAGATCATATTGTTATTGAATAGCCTGGTTTTTACCAGCCGATATTTAGGATAATTTGGCTAGAAGTTAAAAAGCAAGAAATGAAAAAGAAATAATTTTACCTGTACACTTGGAAACCCTATGTTTGACCATTAATATTAGTTCACGCTACTCTTGAGAAAGCCCTAACAAGGAAAAACATATGTAGAGCAAACTCTATAATAAACGTTTGAAACATTAAAAAGCTACAAGTGAATCATTTAAAATCCTAGTATTTTTAAAATGTTTCACAGGGAAACAACTGCGTAATCCATAAAGAGTATTCTTTTAACCGATTAAAACCGATTTACTCGAAAGCAGTGCATCTTATTAAGGCAAACTAAGAGTATCTCTTTTACGTAAAAAAGTCAGAGATTTCATAATCTTGAATGAAAATTTAAAATTACCTTGTATCCCTCATTATGTTACACCCCTGATTGATTTTTTATAATTTGAAATATACAGTCCGTTTCGGCGTCCAAGGTTTACAACACTCACCAAATTTCATAATATTATTGTTAACGGTTTCGAAAATATTTGTGAAAACCGTCTTCAGGATGCACTATTTGAGCACTTACAGAATCAACTATGAACAATTTCTTGTTTTGCCCGCTTCATAAAATCTATCTATTAACTAATTTCTGTAAAACATTCATTTCTCAGTACTTCTGTTACCATCACACATCAGTGCTTTAACATTAGGAGTGTTGTAGTGCTTTTTATACAAAAACGACAGAAAACTTAGTGCTCCCAAAATTTCCTCAAGAACAATGTGAATTTGTTGCATGTAAGTGAACATAGGGCTGACAAATATAAAATAAGTTATTGACAAATTCTATGAATGTCATGTGTCAGATATGTTTTGCTTTCTAAATTACTCCAAAGCATTCGATACCATGAAGTGGAATTTTCTCTGTAGAGCGAGAAATAACAGTTCCCAAACACCTTATTTTCCTCACAAAATTAATCTATATAATTGACAATGCTTTTGTCAAAATACGCCAATTTCAAACTAGGAAAAAGAGTATGTCGATGCTACGACCTTCTTCCTACAATCGTTAATATTTTTGATAGGGAATGGGAGGATTTTTGATAGGGAAATATAGTATGATTACTTGAACTGAATAAAAATTTAGCGTAAAAGCAAGTTTTATACCGAACAGAGTGAAATGATGCCTAATGGTTGTAGACAGATTTAAAACTTGAGCAAGTGTTTTTCTATATATATCTGACAATACCAATAGAAGCGAGGTCATATATTTCTATGCATGCGTAGCAAATGTCAGCGATTACGAATCTAATTAAAAAAATGAACCGAAATAGCCAAATCGGCAGTAGAAGAACTCAAAAAGATCTGGAATAACCACATTACTTTCAAGCAGACTAAACTACGTATTAAAAACACAAAACGCTAATTGCCGCAGGTAGATTGAAATATTTGAAATGACATGTCACAGGCACATTCCGGCGAATTTTTTGGGTAGCACACCGTCTCAATCCTAAGAGGACTAAATATGGATGTGCACAAATAACTACTCTTATCTTCTCTTCTTCATCCACGTCATCTGGTGGGATGGTTTAAAAAAATTACGCATTCAGAGAAAAGTTGATATCAAAGGAGATAAACGACGACTACCAAATAGATACATTAACCAAATTGAGAGTTTAGAGATAAGACAGACATAGAGATAAGACAAATATAAGAGGTAATTAGTCAACCCTCACCAACTTATTAATTGAAACATAACAAAACCGAGGCAAAGAAAAGCCAGATGCAAATTAGGTCCTCCAACGATGTTACTTTTTATAAATTATGTCCAATGAAAAGACTTATTGGTTGAATTGCAGCACAATATATATATTATTATCGTGCTATTATTTATAGAAATGGTCAAATATCTCGAGAACGCTTTGAGATATCTTAATAAAATTTTGTACACAAACATCAGGAAATGTTTGCCCCTTTTTAGGTATATTTTTTTTCATGTCGCGTATTTGAAATTCAAGGCTAGCTTGATTTTTTTTAATGACAACAATACTTGAATTGGGCATTGCTGGAAAAAGCATTTTTTTCAGAATTCAAATATATAATTTGTTTTCAAAATAGATTTAAAAATATGGCTAATAGTCTCTTTTGTCAATATTGGACTAAAAAAAACAATATAAAAATTATAATTTTTTATTAAAGAACTATTTAGAAATGGGGTTCAAAGTGTCTAGTATTAACTTATTGGCAGTAATGGATTCGTCGGACGAAGCCTTGAATTTTGTTTTTCCACCAGATAAGAGGTATATCGGCAATTTCTTGTCGAATCCGTAATTTGAGATCTTCGAAATTTTTTGTCCTATTAACGTAAACCCGACTTTTTAAACCCACATAAAAAAAAATCGGGTGGTGCCAAGTCTGATGACCTTGCCGGCCATTCGATAGCTCCGCATCGACCGATCCATCGGTTTGGGAAAATAATACTGTTAAGAAAATTTCTAACGTTAATGCCATAGTGTGCTGGTGCACCATACTGCTGTAACCTTATTTCCAGGTTTTGATTAATTAAATTTGAAAACAGACTCAAAGATTGAGGGATGGCATTTTCTTCCAATATATCTAAATACTTATCTGCTGTCAAGTTGCTATCAATGAAAAAGGTCTTATAGTATTCTTGCCACTAAATCCCATCCAAGCGTAATAACTTTTGAGAATACTGTCTATGAACCTGCTCCATTGAGTGCGAATTAGTAGCAACCCAGTATCTACAGTTGTGTCTGTTAATATCATCATTTAAACACAATGTTTTTGTTAAAATGTTAAACACAATGTTACAATGTTAAACACAATTTAAACACAATTTATTTTTTCCATCAAAATTTCGCAAAACTCAACTCTTCGATCAAAATCATATTCACTTAATTCTTGTAGTAATTATATTTTGTAAGGATAAATATCTTTTTTTATTATTTTTGGACTGGGCGTCTACACATGTTATGATTTGAAGCTAATTGTTGCACGGAAACCTTACCATTGTCTACTAGATTAATTAAAACATTCAACAAATTTAGAAATTAGTTTTGTTTTTTGTCTTCCTAATTTTGGACGACTTTTAATGCTGCCTGCCTATATCATTGAATCTTCTCACCGTTTTAGAAAATTGTTAACTAAATGATGTTTTTATTCGGATGTACTTCATTAAATATTCAACAAACTTTAGCATAAATGCATTTTCTGTCACCGTATCCAACAGTTAATAGTATTTCAATTATTTCTCTTTCAGTTAAATACATATTAATTCCACAAAAAAAATTAAAGAAATTTTAAATTCACGAATTAACATTAACAGTTGTCAAGTGTAATCAAATACTTCATCGGTCATCCATAGTTTCAAAGCCTACTAAATGAAAAATATATTTACCCTAAAACAGACTGAAACCCCTTTTAGCCATTTTTAAAAATTTTGAAAAAAGACCATATAATATTTACATCATTGAAGGAAAAAATCAATTTAGTCTTGGATTTAAATATGCGACAAGAAAAAAAAAATATATACCCAAAAATTGGCATTTCCTGATGTTTGTGTAAAACATTTCATTAAGAAATCTCAAAGCGTTCTCGAGATATTTGTCTATTTCAATACATAATAGCGAACCAGTATAAATAAATAGAGCCAATATGTGGACATATTTCTACTCTCATTACCAGAATGACAAAACAGAAGTAATTCTATTTTAACTTTGATTTATGATGCTCGCCTATATCCAATAACGACAGTGGGAAAGCTTTTCTGATTGCAAGCCAAAATCTATCGCTATTCAAGCCAGTTTGGTTCGTGAATCGCCAATTTTAAATTTGAGGTTTCGTTTACGACAGTTCGGGGATTTAACGATATCATGCAGGGGAAAAGCAGTATTCAGAATTACAATCGATCTCTAAGGGCTTACATAAAATTGATATAGATATCTGTAGATGATCTTAAAGGCTGGTTGCAAATAGTTTTTTTATATAGAGTTTAATTTATAGGCTAACTATTTGCAAGAAGAATTGTTAGAACTGTGTAGAGCTCAAGTAACTGCATTTATTAATATGTTGACTATTTTCTATAATTACACACGAATGCAAAATTAAAAAAAAAATAAAATTGGTGCCGCCGAGACTTAAACATAATTTTAAAGTATAGTATCTAGCAACACTGTCAATTACATTAAATTATCAAAAGTACTCACAGTAGTCTATTCACATTGATAATATTTTCTTCTCAGTAGCTTGTTTTTTCAATTAAAAAAGTTAGTAAATAAAACCTGAAAGATGTCATCGTCAAAACGATCCTGTTATATTTGTGGTAAGTATACGGTGAAAAAGATTCGAAAACTTATATCTGAATTTATGTAAAATGCGCATTTCGCTTACTTTAAGTTGATAAACAATGGATTCCAACAATGTTTGCAAAATGTGTAGTAAACATTTATGGCAATGGACGAATGGTAAAAAATCACTGCAATGACTGGTATTTTTGCTTCGTCAAGGTAGATGCTATTAACCGAAAAAAAATACTATATCCCGATCTGGTATCTCCTAAAAGACCTGTTTTTCATTCAGAAGACGTCCCTGTTCATACTTTTCGTGGCCTGTCTAATCTTTCAGATACAGAATGTAGTACATCCAAAGATATATTAGCTTGTACTAGGGAAGAAAGTGATAATTTTGAAGCTACGTCATCAAAACCACTACTTTTTACTCAAGATGCTTTAAGTGACCTTATTACAGACCTCGACCTTTTAAACAAAATATTAGAACTGTTGACATCCAGATTCAAAGAGAGGAATTTACTTTTTAGTTACTAAAATTACACATTACTGAACTCGAGAAAAAGAACTACTTTTTTTTTTGCTCAGAAAATGATTTTTCTAATAATGTCGGTGGTCTTTTATCAAAAATCTGTTTCTTAAAGTACCAGCCAAATGAATGGAGACTTTTTAAAGACACTTCCAAGCGAAGTTTGAAATGTGTATCTCTTGTATTGCAAAACTAAAGTACTATGATCATAAATGGGTTATATGCGTTGATTTAAAAATAGTAAACTTTTTATTGTGTCAACAAACCGGCTATTCAAAATGTCCATGTTTTCTCTGTTTGTGGAATAGCAGAGCTAAAAGCAAGCATTTGATTAAAACAAACTGGCCTGAAAGAAAAGGCGACAGTTGGGAAACAAAATATCGTAAATACAGCGTTAGTTAATAGAGAGAAAATAATTTTGCCTCCATTGCACATAAACTAATGAGACAGTATGTCAAAGCATTGGATAAAAATGGTACCTGTTTTAATTATATTTCGAGGAAATTTCCTGGTTTGAGCAAGGAGAAAGTTAAGGCTGGCCTTTTTCATGGACCGTAAATTAAGCTTTTAATGAAAGATAACAATTTGGTGCATTCAATGAAAGATATAGAATCACTAGCCAGGTTTTCCTTCGCAAATATTATAACAAAATTCCTAGGGAATTATAAGTCCGAAAATTATCGCGAATTGGTACAAAATATGCTGGAAAATTTCAGAAAACTTGGATTTAATATGAGCATCAAAGTTCACTACCTCCAGAAGCATTTGGAGAAATTTACAGACAACCTTGGCTCGTACAGTCGGGAACAAGGAGAGCGATTTTATCAAGACATAAAAATATGGAAGAAACGTACCAGGTTCGATGAAATGAACACATGATGGCTGATTACTGCTCCAGTAATACGCGAGAATGCCTAGAAAAAACTCATTAGAAGAAATCACGAAAAAAAAAACTTTCTCTGTGTTCAATGACGTAACAAAAAGTAAAAATATGAAATAATCGTATTCTTTCGACACCCATCATATCTCAAAAACTATACGTACGTTTCAAAAAATGTATGTACCGTTGGAACTAGCATAACGACCATATTCAAAATCAGTTTTAATCTTTGCGATACCAAATCCACTGTAGACCTGTGTAATGTTTTGTTTTACCATTCAAAAACCTTTTTTGTATATGTAATATGATACTGTAGTATAAAATATAGGTTTTCACTAACAATAGGAAAAATTCAACTGTTATGGGTACTATGTTTATTTACATTTTATAGTTCATAAGTGGTTTAAGATGAATGCCATCTTAGCGAAATAGAAACAAACGAGGAGAAAATGAAAATAATGTTTATCGATCGTTAAAACAATAACTTGCCTAACATCAGTCAAAGAGGATAATTTAAGGTAGTAGTATAGCCAATCGTCTATCTTTAGGCAGTAAGGCAGGTAATATTCATGAGGTCAAAAGAAGATGCGAAATGATAAGAAATACAACGCGGAATTTGCATCAGATCTGGAGAGATAGGGACATAACACAGAACACAAAGAAGCAGATAGTAAAAACGTTAGTTTTTCCAGTATTGCTATATCACGCTGAAAAATGGACCATTAAAAAACAATCCCTCGAGTACATTGATTCTTTTGAACTTTGGTGATGGAGAGGAGTCATTAGCATTCCGTGGACTGCCAGATGAACAAACGTATCCGTTATTCAAGAAATTGATAAAGCCATTAGGATATCTCAAATTATTCATGAACATTGTGAGGGTTGCTATTTATGTATCAGGAATTGGTGTTGCTAGACGCCATCTGACATATACATACATCGTAAAGTTTGATATTGTTAATTGTATACGTACTCATAACGTTTTGCCATGCGGACGCTACTAGAGTTGTTTAGTGACTTGAAAATGTTATTTCGGTCAAAAAATGGAATTAACTCGTGAGAATTTTCGTGCGAAGAGTTACTGCGACTTTCCACTTGAGTTTTCTCAACAACAGGGTATCGATCAACTCACTTCGACTTTTAGCGATGAAGCACCATCTAAAACAACTGTATATTCCTGGTTTACTAAACTCAATCCTGGCCGTCGTTTGCTCACAAACGACTTTAAAGAAAGTCGTTCACAATCAGTTGTTGTACCAGAAAACATCGATACTGAACACGAATTCATCCAAGAATGCGAAGGCATCCATGGGCGTTAGTATAACAAGCATATACAAGATTTTAGATGAACATTTAGCCCGGAAAAAGATTTGTACGCGTTGGATTCCACATAATTTGGCAATCGTTGAAAAAAAGCTCTTGTCGATTGGTGCAAAGAGATGCTTAACAAATTCGATCGTGGCGCGTCAAAGTATAACATCTACACAGTATAACATCTATGCGTCAACTGTATGGGTCTTTCAAAACCATCCAAACCCAACAGAAGTTGTTTGAAACAAATGGTCACCTGTTTTTTTGGGATAAATGGACACGTGGGTACATTGCCACAGAGAATCGTAGAACGGTCAATTCGGAATGGTACACAACCATTTGTTTGTCAGAGGTCTTTGAAGAGATAAGAAAAAACAACCAGCGACGCAGGATCATTCTTGATCATGACAACGCGAGCTCTCACACATCAGACCGAACAAATCAATATTTGTATTTGAAAAAGGCACTGTGTGTCGAAACAATTGTTATACATACAATTTTAAATATAGTGGAAATTTTTAAATATTAATCTTTGCTTATTTATTTAAAATGAATTTCCATCAAGTATCGGCTACTTCAGTTAAATTTATAACTCAATATTTAATCGATCAAAACATGGAATTGGTCGGTCATCCGCAGTACAGTCCTAATTTGACACCCAATGATTTCTTTTTGTTTCCGGGCGTGAAGAATAAACTACGTGGTCAACAATATTCGATGCCAGAAGAAGCGGTTGATGCGTTCAAAATGCATGTTTTAATGATACCTCAATCGGAATGGAAAAGGTGGTATGAAAATATGTTCAAACCCATGCAAAAGTATATCGATCATCGTGGAAAATATTTTGAAAAACAATAAAACTATTTTCAGTGATAAACATTTGTTTTCATTTCTTATTCCAGATAAATAAATAGCAACCATCGCAAGATTATTTTGCCACCTTACAAAGTATTAGCTGATCGCAGAGTGAAGATTAGAGAGATGGTTGAGATTCTAAACGTCACAAACAAATGCGCATGAATCACTCTTCATGAACGTTTTGAACATTAGAAATATATCAGTGAGGTTGACGGCGCGTTTGGTCAGTGCGTATCAAAAACGAAATCGAATGATCACTTCCCAGCGGTGTTTAAGACGTGTATTAGCGTAATCCGAAATAGTTTCTGCGGCGATTCGTGGCTGTCGATAAAACAAGGATTATGAAATGAAAACTTGGAATTATGTATTAAACAAACGTGGTTATGCACTTGAAAAATTTATGAAACTTCTTTCAGGTTATGAAACTACTTTAAATCTTTTTTTCATACACCAAATACAAAGGAACAAACAACAAAAGTGGGTTTCAGCTGGCGAACATACCCCGAGGGCATCTTCATCGGCAGGAAATTCACTTTTTCATAAAGTATAATATTCATCGATTATTTGGAAAAAGAAAAGATAATCACATCACAGCATTCGGCTGCATTATTAGATAAATTTCACAAAAAAATGATCAAAAAAACGCCCTCACTTGGCGAAGAAATAGTCCTGCCGCATCCACACTAGTCTCTGAACTTGGACATCTTTGACTTCGTTCTCTACCCAAGCATGCAAAAGTGGCTGTCTGGAAAAAAATCAAATTAAATGAAAAGATCACCGCTGAAATAGAGGATTATTTTGCAGAGTTCGACATGTCGTACTTTTTGGAAGGCTTAAAAGCCTTCCTTAAATCGTTAGGAAAAATGTATCGAGCAAAAATAAGCCTATGTTAAAAAATAAATAGCTTTTCGATTAAAAAAAACAATATTTTTTAAAATTTTTCGAACAATCATCGATGGTGTTTTTGAACAAATTTATACTCTTGTCAATCAATGATTATAATTTGTTACAACAAATCTCAGTTAATCTCGTTTGCACGACCACAGCATGCTCCATCTTGAATAGCTAAAACATTTCGGAAACCTATTGTTACTTTTGAATTTTATTCATTATATATTAGAAGCATCATATTTTTATATTATTATGTGCATTTATAGTTTCTTCAGCTTTAAGATGTGTTTAGTCATAGACCATATATTAAGTCGGTAGACGTATTTTAAATGTGAGGTTTCGTTCACGGTCGTTCAGGGATTTAACGATATCGTGCAGGAAAAAGCAAAATTCAGGATAACGGTCGATCTCTAAGGGCTCACATAAAGTCGATATGGATGTCTGTAGATGAAGCTTTGTTTAGATATCATTAATTTGCCCCTTTTACTTTGAGGATGAGCTGCAAAGTTCGTAAGATGACGAATAGATGATGATAATTAAGACTGTTATTGTGGTTCGCTGGCAAGTTCACTCTTTTAGATTGCCTACTGTCAAATTTCAGATTGTTTTCAGATTGTCAAAATTGTTTTGTTAAACATCACGTAAATTTACTCCACATTTACACCATGTTAAAATACTCTTTTGCAACAGACTATTTTCAGAGACTATAAGTTACAATATTATTAACACTCATAAATAAAGTCAAATTTTGCTCTATAAAATTATATTAAAAAAAATATTAAGCCCTTCATCTGTTAACTAGAAGGCACTTCATTGTTCCTTCGCCGCACACTGATAAAACAAATAAGCACAAATCCACACCCCTTTACTTAATAAGCTCTGAACCATTAGGCGACGACCGAGAATTAATCATTTTACAAAAAGGCCGTCTCAAAGGTCTTTATTCAAGTCCGTAGTGGACCGGAAGTGAGATGTCGGAAACGATAATGAGCGCATTGGAACTAGAAACTGCCTAACATTCGGCTAATATAAAACATTCGAGAATTTACTGAGTACAGTTTTTTGAAGGATAATGATGCTCATCCCCCTTTATTAATCACGACTGAAGATGTAAAAGGGAACTAAAGAGCAATATTTGTAATGGTAAAATAACGGTAACATTTGTGATATAACATAATTACTGTAAGTGTTCCTAATGCTAAAACATTCATATGAGGATCAAAGTTATCTTGACGAATTTATATATTGCGTCATGGTACTCTAGGGGAAGAAACTGAGTATTGTTAATAGTATCAAACTAAATCGGGCTGAAAGACTAAAATAAGTAATATACTGGGATATCATTAATATTATGCTTATTTGGAACGTCTTTCGATAACGTCGTCGTCTCTTCCGCGTCTAATTCTTCTGGATTTCTAAAACTCATTATTTTTAAAACGCCTTGTTTCTAGTTTATTCTTGACCTTCCTCTCCTTTGACTGACTGTTCGTTACCTTGTCATTCTTTGTTTAGAAAGACTTATTTCTGACAAACACTTTAACCATATCATATTAGCTATTTTTTATGTCATCCATAATGGTTCCTTCAATGCCCGTGAATTTCGTTATAGGTTAAGATCTTAATCCATCTACAATAAAAGTTGCCTTTTACTAGATATTACATTTTTCACTGCTCCGCTGTTACTCCACTGAAACAAATTTATTTTGTCTTTTAGATATAATATATCCAACTATAATAAACACCAACTTTCATAATCTTCTATCAACTAGCGCATCATGTTCGCCATCCATGTCTCCTTTATCTTTTGATGTTACTGCTTAATCATTGACTAATTGTAATGTATAAAGGGTTTATAGAATTTAAAATTTTGGTGCTCTACAATATCCCTGTGAAGCCTGAAAATTGGGGACAAAAGTTGTTTTGAGCGAATTGACAATTCAAATTGCAGATTGAATGCTGATTGAAAACATTGAAAGCTGATTGAAAACATTGAAAGCTGATTGAATACGGAATTGAATATTGAACTGAATGCGGATTAAATGCGTATTAATGCATATTAAATACATATTACTTAATTTGTTTTTATATTCAATGAACAAAGAATTCCCGGGATATATCGGGTTCATTTCTAATGAAAACATTGTAACCTCCAACGGAAAATACAGTTCCAAAAATCAGCCCAGATTTTTTGATGAGCCCAGAAATTTCCGAGAATTGTTCACGTCCTAGGTGTTGTGTCAACAAATTAGTGTTTAAAGGATTTGTTCATTTTGTTCGACACCCTGTGTATATATTTTTAAAAGAAATTTATAAAATTAATCATATTAAAATATAAATAAAACATTTGATATTTTGACTTACGTATCATTCTTGATACGTAAATATTACGTCTTGAAGTATACTTCAGGAAAATACTTAAATACATTAAAGTAATAGTTAGGAATTAAAGCGTTAACATATTAAAATATTGCACCAATCACATTAAAAATTGTAGCCATAATTATTCAGAAAAGGTCCATTAGATTTTAATAATATAATACCTCATTCTTGATTAAAGGACTCACATGAAAATTTTTAAAACAGGTCACCTTAATTTTGATCATAGCTATATACCTTGTGAGCAAGAACTATTATACTTGGTAAAATGATATGCAAACTGATTGGTGTATGAAATATACACAAATTAGAAAATTATTTCAATAACATGTATTTTTGACAATGTTAATTTTTTGTTTATTCTACAAATTCTATAAATTATTAATATATATACAATTATTTTGTTACATATATTTTTATTTTTTACATATATATTTTGATTTTTAAATTCGGTTCCGTTCATTTACCGATCTACCACGTGTCATGATATTTTTTTTCACATATTAGTATTCATGTACTTCTTCGAATACTCCGAATTTGCCTCTTTCTATCGGTCCCAAAAATCTTCTTTAATTCCATGTCATCAATGGAAGAATAAAGCAATTGAAATGGGGAGCGGGCCATGTAGCGAGACGATGGGCTGGACCTAGGCGACTCTGCACTGGATACCGCTTGACCGCAAACGTCCACGGAGTAGACCGAAAACACGATGAACTGTTGACATCATTAAGTAAATTGGACCCTAATGACAAAGAAAAGCTCAGGACTGCGAGAGTTGAAAGCAATATATATCTGTATGCCTGTGTCCTGCGTCCTGCCCGTTATGATCGGACAATTGCGAAAATAAGACCCCAATTGCTTGAATAAGTGGTCGAAAATTCGATTGACAGAATAAGCTTTGTCAGAAGTAGCCGCGGCGGTCATTTGCCCAAAAATGTAATGTTACTGTAAAAGCTCGAAAATTACTTAATCCTAAGATTGATGCCCTAAACCTAGGAGTTACCAATTAGATGCGGCAAAACTAGACAAAAATTCCATCATTCATATCATTGCAGACTTTTACCAAGTCGGAACGGCCAATGTTAGGATTTTCCAATTCTTGTTAGTAAATCTGATTTATTTATTTGCGCATGCGCTTGACCGAATTAATAACAGCTGATGCATTTGTATACACCTGTTTCTGTTGTAAGTGGTGCGTTTCGGTAACTTAACGATAATTAAACTAGATAATGGCTAATGTAATGCGTTTTTATGATAAAATGAATTGTATTGTCGCTGACAGAAATACATATTATTTACTATACATATTACTTAATTTTATATTACGCATGATAAATATAGTGTACATTACTACGTTACTATGTTGGTCGCTTAATAATTTTACTAAGTAATGTTAATATATATATATATATATATATATATATATATATATATATATATATATATATATATATATATATATATATATATATATATATATATATATATATATGTTTTGACCAAGTTCGGGGATTTACACAATATAGCAGTAAGAATATAAGAAAGGTGAAAACTTTTTTCATTACTTAGTCACACTATTGGAAGTTACAAAGTTGTCAGTTTGCTTCCTAGAATAGAAAGTCTCGCTCTTTCTAACATACTAAAATATTTCTTGAAACTCGTTTGTACTAAATGACATAAATACGAATCTTTGTAAAACCTAAAAATTGTTTTCTCTCGAAAATCTGTATACTCTATTCTATTTGAAATCCTCATTCGATATATTTTCAGTTATTGTACTGACCGGTTTGCGTTCGTTTGTCTCCACGTTGTGCTTTTTTCTTCATTACGCCCTTACCACACATTTAATTTAATCACTTTTAACTTACTCTTGTTGCTCGGTTTTGATTGAGTAAAAAATAATCCGTTATTCTCCATGAAAAAGATTTAAAAGCAATTTAAAATCAAGCCTAGGAGGAGAAACCAGAATTACTTACTGCATTTCAGTTGACAAGACTGTGAAATCCGATATGGAATAGCCAATATGAATGCTTGTTGAGATGTCTTCTACGTTAGTGACTCGGGTTGATAGCCTGAAGGGAGTACTGATAAGAGATATCGGTAATTGATATTCCAGGTTTGAAGTCCAGATTAAGCTGTAGGTCCAGACGCGAAGTAACTCTTTATGTATTGACTATTCTCTAACCTAATAATAAACAAACCAATCAATTATTTACTTATACAATAATTCGGATTATCTAAAATTTTCCTTAATACAATACAAAAACAAAAGCTATTTTTATACTGTATACAACAGAAATAATTTTGAAGAAAACATTTGCGGTCTATTTGATCAGTCCCGATATGAAACATCTAATAATGTCCATCTAATATAAACATCCGATAATGAAACATCTATCCAATTACAAGCAAAACCTCATTTATATTTCCAATGCAGTTTGTGATCAATTTTCTATATAAACAGAATGTCCGCAAATTATGAGACAATTAAAAACGACCACAATACCGTGCTAGTATAACCGCAAATGTGCACATGTATGGCGAATATATATTTTTAAGCCCAAAATATAATTCGTAACAAAGATTATTTAATTTATCTGACAGAAATGAATTTAATGAGTGTTATAAGATTGTTTTCCAAAATTTGAGCTTTAGTGATTATTTAGCCAACTTGTAAGGATTTAATAGCGAAGTATTACAATTTCAAGTTCCTTTTTTCAAAACGTTTCATCAATATAATTCAGTTATATATATATATATATATATATATATATATATATATATATATATATATATATATATATATATATATATATATAACTGACCCTAACCCCTTTATCACGTCAAGGTCTGATCCTTGGTCTGATCCATTTAAAACTAAATTAACAGGCTATCAACCGCAAAGTCTTTGCTTCCAAAAGAAAAACAGACAATTAGCTCTAAATAACCAAGACAATTGCAAATAACTTGCGAAATATTTTGAACAAATACTAAACTGTCCTCAGCCCTTAAACAAATTACCAACACTAAACCCTAAACAAACAAACCCAGATTCATTACCACCGAATAAAGTTGAAATAATTAGGCAAATCAAGCGGCTTAAAAATAACAAAGCTTCTGGTGAAGATGGAATCACTGCTGAACTTTTGAAATCCGCTGGTCCAGTTATAATCAAGGAAATAACCAAAATTCTACAAGAAGTTTGGCGAACCCAACGAATTCCGGAAGATTGGAAAGATGCTCTAATACATGCACTATACTCAATGTCTACTAGACAGAGCACAGATACAGTTAGAACCTAAAATTGGTGAATATCAAGCAGGTGTTCGACCGGGCACATCCTGCCCTAAACAGATCCTGAATCTAAAGTTGATCTTAAGCCATCAAAAACTGTACAATAAAAATATCGTCTGTACATTTGTGGATTTCAAAAAAGCATATGATTCTACTGACCGCGAATCTTTATTCCGAATCTTGAAAGAACAAGGACTAGATCTGAAAACGCTGGAAATTATTAAAGCAACACAAACTAACACAAGGTCAAAAGTTAAATTCATGGGTGACTCAGAGTCCTTCGAAATTAAAACTGGAGTGAAACAAGGGGATGGACTCTCGCCACTCTTATTAAACTGTGTTCTAGAAAAAGTAATACAGGAGTGTAGAATCCTAAAATCCTAGATCCCAAACAAATAAATAGCACAACATATCGACTTCGAGAAAACCAAGAAATCAAACTATACACAGATATACATAGCGATATGAGAAAAATAAGATTTAAGTTTTACAGACACATAAAACGGATGAATCCGAGTAGGCTAACTAGACAAATAGTAGAATTTTATGAATATAGGAGTAGAGCTAAAGTAGAAATTATTAAATGGATTGCTGCAATTAAAGAGGACCTAAGATCAGCAAATATTACACAAAGTGAAATTCAGGATAGAGGCTGTTTCAGACACAGGGTTGACGTTTAGAAGGGTGGTCAGAGAAAAAAATGTAGGAAGACTGGAACAACTTGGTCTGATGAAAGGAAAAAAGCTCATAGCGAAAGAACAAAATTAGTATGGGCGCAAAAGAAGGCTAACAACAACAAACGCCTCTTATTGTACTTCGCGTGGTCCACCAGGGCCTATACGTGAATAATAAATAATAATATATATACATATATTGTATCGATTGTACTTGCTTTACTTGGTAGTATGGTACTAACTTATATGAAAATGACTACTGACTATATTTCTGAAAATCAAAAAATCTTCTTTTTCCATTTCAATCAATGGAACGATGCAAGTTTGTCCTTAATCGTCTTAATAGATCTAATCAACGATGCAGGGCTTTAAATTTCGGAGTACCTAAGTTTTCGTTCAATTAAGCCATGCGGAGAATCCAGCAAGATTTCACCTCTTGGATGTTTCCAGCTTCGGAAAACTTTTTTTCAATCGATATTAGTTGTGGCTGATGCTTTATGAAATGATTCAAAGAAAATTACATAAAGCTGTTCCGATTTTGCGGAACAGCAGAATAATTTTTTTTATGTCCAGATTATCGTAGACTATTCCGTCTAGAATTTTTACTTAGGTGCAGGCAATATGGCCTCTGACGCGTCCTGCCGTCATTTCATGCTATATCCTACAGTACATTTTTTATTCAGCATGCAATACGCTATTAAATTGAGAAAATTTAATTTCCGTTTATAAAAGAAGTTGGACACATTAGCCTTAAGGAGCGCAAAAATATTTTGCATGTTGAATGAAATATTCGCATAGTACCTTTTGTAATATTTTTGACGCTATCTTTTGCAATTTTAGATTGCAATTTCAGTTTTTATTGTCAATTCAATTTCATTTGTCACATGACTTGAAGGTGCAGTCTTATTGAATGTGAACATACATGTTGTGATGTGAATGACTACAGACTAAATTTTCATTGTTATAGACCCTGTTTGGACTTGGTTTCTGTGGCATCTCAGCGTTCCTATAGTGCACTTTACGAAATTTGTGTACATACTTTTTCACGGATGGAAAAACATGTATCAGATTTTTTCCCGGGAGTAAATCCGGTAATCGAATTGGTCCCTCTCGGGATCTTGATGATAATAGGATGTGACGAATCGTGGTTTTTTACTTATGATACTGAAACGAAGCGCCAATCCATGCACCGAAAGAGCCAAAAAAACTCAAATGAGCAAATCAAAATGCAAAGCAATGATGTTTGTTTTTTCGATATTCATGGGATTGTGTACCTTCACTGGGTTCCTGAAGGTCAAACTATTAATCAACATTACTACCTTCATGTTCTTGCTGAACGTGAAAGAATAAGGAAAAAAAACCGGAATTGTGGAAAGACAAGTCATGGGTTCTCCACCAAGACAATGCGCCGGCTCATTCCGCATTATCTGTCAAGAGGCTTCTAGCTAAGCACAGCATCCCAGTGTTAGACCATCCCCCTTATTCATCAGATCTCGCGCCGTGCGACTTCTATCTGTTTCCCAAGGTAAAATCTGCATTAGAAGGAACAAGATTTGAATCCATTAAAGTTGTGAAAGAGAAAGCGGCGCGCGTTCTGAAGGAGCGGACAGAAGAAAACTTCCAGCATTGTTTCGAACAATGGAAGATTCGCATGGAGCATTGTAGGGATAGTGGATGTGTGTATATTGAAGATGATAATAAGTGAATATGTAAGTAATCAAAATAAAATGTTTTACAGCGTCAGTCTCGTTAATTAATAGTAGATATATATATATATATATATATATATATATATATATATATATATATATATATATATATATATATACATACATACATACATATATATATATATATATATATATATATATATATATATATATATATATATATATATATATATATATATATATATACATATATATATATATATATATATATATATATATATATATATATATATATATATATATATATATATATATATAATATTTACTTATAATGAACTATTCACATTTTAATATTTAGTAAAACAAAATTATTATAAAATAACTTGCTAATAATGATGCCAACCTAATTCTACATGAATTTATATAGGCAAATAATATATATATATAGGCAAAATAATTTCCATGGTACAGATTTTAAAATGTTATTTGAATACGCTCTCAAGCACATTTTGATAGTCAAATTATTTACAAATAATGCACTGTAAAGCCGTAAAATGTTTGTTTATTAGACGATAACGTCACGTATATGAATTCATCCTTTTAATCACTAAAGCTACGTTTAACTCCTAGATTAACAATTTGAATTTTTATTTATTTATTTGTATCATAAATTCCGCAAATATCTCAAAAAATTATTTATTTTGATGCTACCTATTATTTAAGCCATCATATTGATAATAATTGAGAATTTGTTATGAATAGTGAAGTATTGCGCATTTGCCGAACATGTTTGTGGATCAGTCTCAATTCACAATGAAATGAATGAAAATTTTGAAATATCTTTTTTTTTTTGGAACACTACAACATAAACTTGCCTATCAGTTTTAACGTGATCAGAAGATGGCTTGAAGAGAAGAAATTGGTGGAAACAATTCCAGCGAATATGGCGTATGTGAAAGCACTTCAAAGCGTAGGTCATGAAGTTTTGCAATAACAATCCAAGACATGTATACATGCATTATGGTGACTGAGTTAATTGTGGACGTTTAACTATAAAACACCCTTCAAAAAGCCTAGTTGTGAGCATAATACTCCTAAAATGACGGATAGTCCAAAGAATTGTTAACTTTTTGAAATGAAATTAAAAAAAAGTTGATCAATTTTAACAAATTTATTGTTAATTTTTTTTTAATTATTGGAAATTCATGTTCTGAAGATTAGGTTGTGTGCTCCATTTCTGTCCTGGAACTCCTGAAGCCGACCTCTGAAATTTGCCTTAACGCGGCAGCAAGTGTTTGCAGTTACGGTTTCGATTTCTTGTCAAATATTCTTCTTTAGATCTTCCAGAGTTAGAATTCACCGTTACTGCACGGCCTTGATAGCCCGAAAAAAAAACGGGTTGATTATTCCGGATGCCAACATTGCAGCCCAAACTGTGACCTTCGGGCTATGCAGAGGCCTTTCTTGTTTCTTTTTAGGGTTTTCTCCAAACCAGTAGTGAAAATTTTGATTATTTACATGGCCATTAAGACGAAAATGAACCATATCGGAGAATCTCGGCATACAAAACGAGCGCTCCTCTCCCATGTAGAACTACATGGTGACTAAAGTTCCATGCGCCGAACTATCGTTTAAGACCGACCCCACCTTTCTATCCCTTTCACCAAATTTTCTTCAGCGTAACCAAACATTAACAACTCGTTGGACCACCCTGTACTTCATCTTTGGCGTATGGTGGTTAACCTATATTTCAACTACTGTTGAGAAGTGTTCATTCGTAAAAACCTTTAATAGACTTCTAACAATCACGACCCCTTTCCAGCGGAGGGCTTTTTCATACCCAAAATATCGTTCACTCAACGACTATTTAAAACGATATGACGGACCCTTGTGGCCATTTTGTCGGTGGTAGTGGTGTTTAAACGTCTCGAGTGATTATTACGCTCAAATTATGTATGACCATGTTTAAATTCAGCAGCCCACATTTGTACTGTGGAAAATGAATGGAAAAGTTGTTTCAACCTAATTCATTTTGTGTGTTCGTAAGAGTTAAAACTTTCAAAACAAAATACTTAATAATGCTCAAATTTCATTGCTATTAAATGCTATTAAAAATAGTTTGCTTTTGCTCGATCTCCAAAAACAAGAATTTAAACCGTAGCTTAAAGCAGGGATTCCCAAACTTTTTCAGTTCATGGGGCAGTTTTGGTATTTTGTCACGGCGCCCTAGTCAAATTATGTGTTCAAGGACACTAATCAGGCATATAAATGAACGGAACTCTGAAACTTCTATAGGCATTTATTAAAATTGACACACAAGATTATAAATTGACAGAAAATTATGAAAACAGCAACAAATGGTCAAAATCTTCAATGGCAAGTTAGTCAATGCGACGTGTGGGTTTGCTGATCTCCACACAATTTATTTTTCAAAATACGGAATAAGAGTAGATACTGCTACTCTCATTTTTTGCTCCACCTTGAGTTTTGAGCGATATTTGCTTTTTATTACAGCTACAGCTGAAAATCCGGCTTCGCATAGATAAGATGTTGCAAAGAGAATAAATCCTTAAATATTTTGAACTTAGACTTGAATATTCATTTTTCACCATTATCCAAAACTCCACTAAATCGGAACAAGCAAATTTTGTTTTAAGAGTGTTGTCTCACGAGAGTTCAAGGAGACTCTCTTCTGTAAAAAAGTACAGCAAGTCTTGTGAAACAACGAACTTATTAGAAGCCGCCCATTTATGTAATTCAGGGAAACAATCTTGACCGCCTGCCTCATTAATTGTTCTTATCCACAACAGCAGCTTTTTCGTAAACATCGCAATCTTCTCCAAAAGTTTCAAGATATATATGTTATTGTCTTGCAGCGACAGATTCAAAGCATTCAGTTTCTCAAATATATCACACAAATATGCTGGAATTTTCATGACCATTCTCATGGAGAAAAGTTTGAATTGTTATAAATCGAATGCACGGGATAAAACGTTTCCACGTGAAAGCCATCGTCAACTACAGTAGTACAGTACAGTGCAGTAGTAGTTTGTCCAGCTCCCATATCTATGCATAGTTTTTTGAATAATCTAGCTTTCAGTAGCCTGGACTTTATGTAGTTTACTACGTCTATGACACGTTCTAATATCGAATTCAATTGAGAACTCATCGACTTCGATACAAGTGCTTCTCTATAATTTGTGCAATGGATACACATAACATGCGGTGCTTTGTTGCGAATAAGTGCCTGTAATCCTCCATAGTGGCCAGACATTGATCGAGCACCATCAGTACATACACCGATGCACTTTTGCCAATCCCAATAAATTTTTGTTATGAATTTGTCAAGCACCTCAAACAAGTCTTAAGTTTTTGCGCTTTGATTTTTTTTGTTTTTGCAGAACAGAAGGTCTTCAATGATAATATTATAATCCAGAAAGCGTACATAAGAAATAAGATGTGCATCTTTATTACTATCAGTAACCTCATCAAGTTGCAGTCCAAATTCCTTGCTTTTCATTTTCTCTCTTAATTGATCATTGAGATCCTCAGCTACATGACAGATTCTTCGACTAATAGTGTTGTTAGACAAAGGTATCTTTGAAATTAGTTTTCCCATGATTCTCCCACCATACTAAGAGCAGTGAGTAGAACAAGCTATTCTGCGATGGTGTGAGGTTCTTAACACTTTGCCACTCTATATCCTACCTTAAAAAATGCTAGCTGTGCGTTCTTAGGTACTGAAGCTTGTTGAGGAAACATTATTGTGTTTTTGAAAATTTTGCAACTTCCTACTAAAAAATTCGCGAGATTTTTCAACCATAGTAGGGTGAATGGTCTCTAGATGTCGCTTTAGCTTACTTGGTACACACTTGGTAAACACAGTACACACTGCGGTCTTTCTTCATTGTTTACTTCTACTGAAGTAAAGCCAAAATCCAAATAACTATCATCGTATTTACGATATTTCGATTTTGTTGCACATGAGACACTTGTTGAACTTGATCGCTCTCACTTAAACTGACAACTTGCGTATTTAATAAAAATATTTCCATTTTGCGACCGACTTTTTACGAACATACAAAGCGACATATGCAGATCGCGCGATTTGAATGTATTAGTTTGTACCCGCGAATATAATTAATTGTAGTTTTCAGAGAAGAGAAACAGGAAGGCCAGGTGCGCCGCCCCCTTTGGGAACCCCTGGCTTAAAGTAATATCATAGAAATTTAGTCATAATTATTCCATTGTGCCAACCCTAGAACTTTCCGAGTGACCCTTGTATAATAGCGTATAATGTTTTTCTTATTCCTTCGATTATAATTACCTTTTTGTGGATTCTGGAACTGGTAGACGATGATATTATCAAAAAAAGTACCTTGATGATTGGAAAAGCCAGGTAGTTTACTAACTAATAAACCTGATGATAAAACTATGAATATTGCTATAAATATAGCCACAATAAAATCAGTTTAAGTGCCCAACCCTGATAATCGTTTAATCCGTCACTAAACAAGCAATTATCATTGTTGAAATCACTCGAGCAAACTTGGTAAATTTACGTTTAGTGTATCTCTACTATTAGTTACCTCATTTGGGGTCTAAGATAATTATTTGCGTGCGGCATTGTGGTTGGTGCTGGACAATTACGAACGAACAATTGAAATTAAACTTAATAGCTATTAACGTACATAGATTAGTATATCTAATAAAGATAAACTGTGACATAATGAATAATAATTAACTGTATTATATTATTAAATACAACTAGACGAACTATTGATAATTAGTACGATCAGGTAGACAAACTCTCTGCCTCTCTTTTATTTTGTTACATAATGAATACATTTTGCATTAGTTCAAATATTCATTAAAATATCATTATAATAAAGGGTAATAAGTCTATGATAATGATGTTTACCTATAGAGGATCACTATTATGTATGGAAACAATCAAATATCTCGAAAATCTTTTGAGATTTTTTAATGAAATTTTGTACACAAATATCAGGAAATGCTTGCCACTTTTTGGGTACATTTTATTTGTTTGTCTTGTCGCATATTCAAGGTTAACTTGATTTTTTTTAATGACAACAGTACTTGAATTTGGCATCGTTGGAAAGAACAGAGCAGAGAATTATGATTTAAAGCTAATTATTCCACGGAAATCTTACCATTGTTTACTACATCAATTAAAACATTCAACAAATGTTCCGACATTAGTTTTTGTTTTTTGTCTTCCTAAATTTTGACGACTTTTAATGCTTCCTGTATCATTGAATTTTTTCATCGTTTTTAAAACTATTAGTGATATTTTTATTCGGATGAACTTCATTAAATACTCGACAAACTTTAACATAGTAGCAAACTAGCAGCAACAATTGTTAGTATTTCAATTATTTCTCTTTCAGTTAAATATATATTAAATTCTAAATAAAAATTGAAATAAATCTGAAATTCACAAATTGACGTTAATCATTGTCAAGTGTAATTAAATATTTCATCTATCATCCATTATTTCATAGCCTACTAACTGAAAAATATATTTATCCTAAAACAAACCGAAATAGCTTTTAACATTTTTAAAAATTTATTCTGAAAAAAAACCGTACAATATTTACATCATAGATTTCAGAAAAAATGGTCTTTCCAACAATGCCAAATTCAAGTACTGCTGTCATAAAAAAAATCAAGTTTGCTTGGATTTCAAATATGCGACCAGAAAAAAATATATACCCAAAAAGTAGAAAACATTTTCTGATGTTTGTGTACAAAATATCAAGAAAAAGCGTTCTCTAGATGTTCTCTAGACGTTCTCTAGATGTTGACTTCAGCTATAAAAATCTATCTAAAAAATCAGAGAAAAACACAAAAGTGGTAAGTGAATTATTATTTGTTCCGAAATATCCGGCCTTTGAAATTATATACAGTAAATAGACATATTTAAATTCGTAAACCAAATAAAAATTAACGTTTAATTAATACATTTCCAATATACTCTCCGATTTCCCGAATATATATTTTTGTGGTCGTATACCGATAGATGCCGTGACAGTTGATGTTTCACACTTGTTTCCTCGTAATTGTTGGGCACCCTGTTGAATACGCTCCAATAATTCCCCTCTTCTATTTGAAACTGCGTTTAGTGTGTCCATTAGATATTTAATTAAGTATCAAATAATCGATAAAACCAACCCAAGCGTTCACGGAAAATTCATGCTGAAACTTAGACTTATGCATTGCTTTGGAATTTGCTAGTTCCCACCTATACAGGTTCCTCATATTTGCGATACCACGTTTCGTAAATGAAGTTTTATCTGTCCAAATGACTATTGTGCAGAAATAAAAATTTAGCCGTGATTGTGGTAGAATCCTAGTACAATAACTTAGAGGATGGTGGTCCGCTGGAAACAAACCCTGCATCTTCCGTTAATGATATAAATATCCGCCTTCACCTTTTAAAATTCGCCAAACAATCAATTGTGGTACTGCAACTTACCTACTAATTCGACGACGTGTAATCCCAAGTGACAGCAAGTGTCACTTAATTTCATCTAATTATATTGATAAATTAACTCCACTGTCCAAAAATAATCACGTAATCCACATTCTCGAAAGTGTCCGTGTACTGCCAAAAATGTTCTGTTATGAGGTATTCGCCTATTTGAAAACCGATGTCGACATTCCCGAACTGCTTGATGTGCACTCCCGTTGCAATAACTATAGATAAAATGTAAATCCGTATTCTCTTGAGAAGAAAATCCGTAAGACATTTAAATAAACGTTTACACACAATAAGCGACTAACTCACTGGAAACTCAAATAAAAATTGATATTCGCACTTATTTGAGAATGTTATCTACCTGACATTTTTTCTAATGCAGTTGACGTAGCATGGCCACCTAGATTTTCAATATAAATATCCAAAACATACATTTTGAAACATCAACCGCTTCTTCTGGCATCGAAAATCATTGTCAACGTAGTTTATTCTTCACGGACGGGAACAAAAAAAATAACTGGGTGCAAAATCACGACTGTACGGCGAATGACCCGTCAATTAGATGTTATGACCGGTCAAATATAAAGTTGTTTGGCCCGATGTGTGAGAGCTCGCGTGGTCATGATGAAGAATGAGCCTGCGTCGCTGGTTATTTTTTCTTATTTCTTCTAGTATTTTTTCAAGAGTTCCATTTGTTTCGAAGTGCTTCTTGTGCGAACAACTTTTGTTGGGCTTGGGCCATTTTGAAGGACCCATACAGTTGACTGATGTTTATTATCGGGCCTATACGCATAGATCCAAAATTCGTCACCTGTGTAGATGTTATTCATAGTTTTTGATCCACCACGATTGTATTTTTTGAGAATTTCTTTACACCAATCGATACGAGCCTTTTTTGAGAGATTGTTTCACAAATATTTTTCACGGCTAAATGTTCATGTAAAATCTTGTGTATGTTTGTCAACACTAATGCTCAAGGATGACTCAATCTCACGATATGTCATATGACGATCTTGCTCTATCAGTTCGCGCACAGTATAGATGTTTTCTGGCACAACAACCGATTTTGGACGACTTTCTTTAAATTCGTCCATGAACGAACGACGGCCACGATTGAATTCACTAAACCAGTGATACACAGTGGTTTTAGACGGTGCTTCATCGCCAAAAGTCGAAGTGAGTTGATCGATGCACTGTCCACGTCGAATATCGTAATAAATTATCACACGAAAATTCTCACAAGTTAATTTCACTTTTTGACTGAGATACAATTTTCAAATCGCTAAACAACATAAATAGCGTCCGTATAACAAAACGTTCTGAGTACCTATAAAGTCAACGATGTCAAACTTTACGATGTATATGTCAGATGGCGCCTAGCAACACCATTGTTGCCAATGCCGGATACATAAATGACAACCCTCGTATACCTACTAGTTTTGATTTTTTAGTTTTAGAATTAAATCTATTTTATGTTCCCAAAATTTCAACGTAACGACACGCAATGCAAAGCCTTTCAATGAAATCTTTTCGATAGATTAGCTGGCACATATTGTTTCGTCTTGATAGTTGAAAAACCAAATTATTGCGATTTAAAATTAATTAATCCAACTATGAAAATGATCGTTCGGTAACAAATGTTTTATCTTTAGTGATGAGGCACATTTTCACTTTAAACGGTTACGTAAACAAACAAAATTGCCTTATATAGGAAGACGATAATCCAAGAGAAGTTATCGAACTACCATTACATCCTCAAAAAGTCCCCTTCTGGTGTGATTTATGATCCAAAAGAGTCATTAGTCCGTAATTTTTCAAACATGACTTTGGCAACGTAGTTACCATTAGATGATCTCAACTTTTGTTAAGTAGTTGTCACCTTTTTAGGTGACAACTTGTAAAGCAGTGGAAGATGAATATTCTTTAATATCACTTTTTATACATAAATGAAAACTACTTAACTTTAAAACTAACCAAAGAGAAATTATAAAAATTTTGTGTTTCATTCGAAATATAAGATGAGCGTCTTGTTAAAAATCCTTTTATTATTACATCCTCAATTACACTAGGCAAAAAATGTAAACTTTTTTGAGGTAACATTGATAAAAATAGGTGTATATGAAGTATTTTGTAGTCGTAAATTCGAAAATGATAAGCTAATTAGTGTAACACGCATAGTTGTGTTGTTACAGGGGATTGGTAGTGGGATAAAAAAGGAGATGACATATTTTTACAATATAATATGTATTTAATATAAACATGTAAAACGTGTTAAATCTATGCAAAGACATTACTGAGTATTACGTAAATAAAAAATATATTACATGAGATGTCATACAGCGACAAAAACTTTTTTGCATGTATTATGACTTGCTTGGAGATTGCGTCTTCGTTGTCTTTGTGAAGACACTTGGAATTGGCACTCCTGGAATTGGTGTTATTTGAATGTATTTATTTAAACTAAAAGGGTTATTGAGTTTATTTAAATTCTGTTTGTGGGCAACACAAATAAAAATCACATGCCGTTAGTTAATAGCTGATAAAAATAGTTCAAAAACTAAACTGGTGGTCCTGACGTTGGTGTACTAATGATTCCATAGATATCTAATTTCTTATTTTCGCCCACGTTGTCATTTATACTTCCCAACACTTTTCTTGATTTAATAAAATACTAATCTAAAATATATTATCAAATCAGTCATTTCTTTGGGAACAACTTTCCAGAAGATGGTATAATTGGCACATCAAGATTACCTACCAAACATCTTAAGAACTAAGCTAATTAATGAGGGTGATATAATTTCAACTTGAACTGTTAAAATCATTAAGAAATGAAATTGAATTCCCTCAATTATCACGAGTTTCATTTCGACGTTTCTAATTGAACAAATCATTGAAACAAATTTATGTAAAATTATGAAATTCGTACGAATAGACAGTGTGATAATTGGAGGCTTATACAGATATTTCCTTCTATCCATATTTGAATATATTAAATTCATATAAGCCATTAGTAAATAAATACCTTTGCATTAGCATACATCAAAATGTGTTAAACCTTCTCGGGAGGTATTTCACTGTTTCGTTAGCATAATGAATTCATAAAATTATTTATAAAGATACGTAATTACGTTTTTCTACTTGGAAAAGGTTCAAATACATTTATAATTATTTAAACAGTATAATGAAATATACAATTAGTTGATTGTAAGGCCTTGTATAAAAAGACTGTGAAACTATTTTAATATTAATATTAAATATTAAATATAAAAAAAATAAATATGTATAATAAGACTGTGAAGCTATTTTAATTCTAATATAAATATTAAATTAATTAATTAATTTAAAAGTAAACTTGAAGAGATTTACCACTAAACACCAAATCGCTTTAAATTTAGTGGTAAATCTCTTCAAGTTTAGTATTTCACACCAAAGGTTCCAACAGAAGAATTGATAATTTAAAAGTGTTAATATTTAAAAACAAACAACTAAAAATAGTTAATAATTCACGAAAATGCATAGGAAGGTCATTCTAGCACTTTTCTGCCTGACGCAGAGACGTATTTGTAGGTATGATTCGCAAAACTTCACATGGATGTCTTTGGTGGCTTGTTTGTTGCGATTCAATAAAGCAAACAAGTAATATCCATTGAAGATGGGGGGGAAGGGACGCTCGGAATGCCATAAAAACGCTACGGAAGACAAAATCGTCAGAAAAAATCAACAATGTCCTATTAAAGGACACACCAACTGGAGATACATGAGTTCGCTAATATTGTAGACATCTGCATAGACCGTATCCACCACATTTTGTGGGATGTTTCGGTTATAAAAATATTTCCACTCAATAGATACTGCTTTTGTAATCAGTCGACCAAAACCACATTCGAATGAATACTCCCCAAGAGTGTTTTTTGTTATTTAACCTCGATTCTGCTGAATTTCTCTCGACTTTTTTACAGTAAAGAATATATAGATTCACCGTTACATGCCAAATCCAGACAATGGGTTGGAGTAAGAATTAATATACGACAAAATAATGTTAAAAAGATTCCATCTGCAGAAAAAGTCATGGTTACGACTTTTTGGAATTTTCATGGCGTGGTAGTCTTAGACCAATTACACAGGTCGACATGATGTTTGTAATATTAATGAGAATGCTCTTTTAACCTTTCATTTAGGTAGTTATTAAAACTCCTTTCCACAGAAATGGCCTAGCACGTCTCATTTTCAAGTACTTGCTTTTCCTTTGTATTATGGGGTTATTGAAATTATTTGTACCTGATAGATATAATGCTAGGAATTCAAGGGGATTTTACAAAGTATTGCTATATTTTATGCCTATGAGGCAGTATGGTAACAAAAGAACATTACAGTTAGAAAGATTGGCTTCATAGAACTTCTTTTGAACCTGGTACGGCAAACAAAAATTTGCCTCCATTGTTAACCCAAAAAATATGCTTGTTTCTCCTCATCATATTAAGATTGGACTAATAAAAAACTTTGTCAAAGACATGGATAAAGAAAGTAGTGGTTTCAAGGACCTAAAGGAAATATTTCCTCAATTAAGTGATGCAAAACTAAAAGAAAGCATATTTATTGGACTTCAAATAAGGAAGGTTTAAGATGATTTCCGTTTTCAAGAAAAATTAAATGAAAAGGAATTGGCAGCTTGTAAGTGTAGTGAAAGAATTTCTGGGCAACAATGAAAACTATAAAAACCTCATAGATGAACTCTTGAAAGCCTATGAAATACTAGGGTGTCACATATTCTTAAAAATGCATTTTTTACACTCCCATTAGGATTTTTTTCCGGAAAATTTGGGTGCGGTAGGGGACGAACAATGAGAGAGGTTTCACCAGAACATCCGGACGATGGTACTAAGATACCAGGGACGCTGGAACCCATCTATGATGGGCGACTACTGCTAATTTTTAAAAAGAGATGACGCTACAGAACACAAGAGGAAAAATGAATGTTTTTGTCGCTGTATGACATCTCATAAAATATATTTTTATTAGCATAATCCTCAATAATTTCTTTGCATAGATTTAACACGTTTTACATTTTTATATTAAATAAATTTTAGATTGTAAAATATGTTATCTCCTTTTTTTGCCCACCATCCATACATAAAACTTTGTCAAAGACATGGATAAAGAAAGTAGTGGTTTCAAGGACCTAAAGGAAATATTTCCTCAATTAAGTGATGCAAAACTAAAAGAAAGCATATTTATTGGACTTCAAATAAGGAAGGTTTAAGATGATTTCCGTTTTCAAGAAAAATTAAATGAAAAGGAATTGGCAGCTTGTAAGTGTAGTGAAAGAATTTCTGGGCAACAATGAAAACTATAAAAACCTCATAGATGAACTCTTGAAAGCCTATGAAATACTAGGGTGTCACATATTCTTAAAAATGCATTTTTTACACTCCCATTAGGATTTTTTTCCGGAAAATTTGGGTGCGGTAGGGGACGAACAATGAGAGAGGTTTCACCAGAACATCCGGACGATGGTACTAAGATACCAGGGACGCTGGAACCCATCTATGATGGGCGACTACTGCTAATTTTTAAAAAGAGATGACGCTACAGAACACAAGAGGAAAAATGAATGTTTTTGTCGCTGTATGACATCTCATAAAATATATTTTTATTAGCATAATCCTCAATAATTTCTTTGCATAGATTTAACACGTTTTACATTTTTATATTAAATAAATTTTAGATTGTAAAATATGTTATCTCCTTTTTTTGCCCACCATCCATACCCCTCTTACTAAAGAAAACTGTATATGTTACAGTAATTAGCTTATCATTTTCAGATTTAGGACTACAAAATACTTCATATATACATATTTTCATTAATGTTACATCAAAAAAGTTTAAATTTGATGACCTGTGTTACCGGGTGCTATTCAGGCCACACGCACACATCTGGCTAAAAAGAAAGCTGTTTTCACCACGATATTGTCCTTTCATACATATCTCTTGTTGTTGCTACAGAACTCCATGACCTACGCTTCGAAATGTTTCCGCATTCCCAGTGATTACTTACTGTTCCCAAATCTGAAGAAATGGCTCGTTAAAGAAGATTAATAGCGTAATTCCACTTAGTTATTACCACTTTTGTTATCTCCTTTTTTTGTATATAGATACTATTTGTACTATTATCTAGTTTTTTAGTATCTTTTGTTCCTTCGACAATTGTTTATACATTTCTAGTAATATTTCTGATCCATGTTAATTCATCTATTTTAACAACCCTGCTGAAATTGTATCGTTTTCTTGGATTTTTTAGTTTCTTAATAATCTCTAAAACAAAACCCCATCAAAATATAAATTAATACCGTTGAATATTAAAGAGTCAGGAGGTAAAATTCTACTACATTATTTAGGAACCAAAATACCTAATTAAAAAAAAAGTTTTTTAATTAGGCAGTTTTTTGTTGTTTTTATATAGATTTTAATTATATTAAGACTCGTAATTTTCTACATCGTTAAGCAGCTGCTGTATATTAAAAGTTCCAGTAATATTGCCTATATATAATGTAGCAAAAGGAAAATTGGTTTAGCATGGAGCCAAAAATTCGCTGTTTGTCAAACTAGGTACTTCCAAATTAGTCGGTTCTGAAAACTATATGGGAGTTTGGAAAAGAACTTATTCTAAAATATATGATAATGAAAAACAAAATTAAGTCAATAAACAAATCTTAATAGACTGCATTATGTATGTCACAAGCTCTACATTGCTTAAAATATGATTAAATATAATGATAAACAAAAAAAAAATCGTAAAACATTCTGAAAAATATGTGTTATCTGATTAATTTTGTCAGTGGTATAAAAATCAAACAATTCCACTTATAATTGATAAAAAATAAATTAGTAGATCCACCGTACCTGAGTCTTTAATATTCAACGGTATTAATTGATATTTTGATCCGGTTGTGTTTTTATTACAGATCAGACTCTCGGAGACTCTCGGAGCGAATTCGATGATTTATAAATTATTTTAGTTTAAACTTAATCTATTGACAATATACTTGGGGATGCCACCAGCCAAGCGAAACATTTAGGGTTTGAGTGATCTGGTGTTATTGTTTTGAAAACTGTAATGTAAAGGAAGCACCGAGTAAAAACAATAAGTAAAAATCCCCATCGTAACTAAATGCTGGTTAACAAACATTCTCGAAATAATCCTACCTGTAGCTACAACAAAAGCTTCACACATTTGCTGGATATTTTCATGTCGATCGCTTACAATAAGAAGTCTTAGATGATTTTCATCACGCCCTTGGATACTTCTAGGATGACCAGAAACCCTTAGCATAAATATGATTTTCAAAACAGCTTAAAAGTGTGTTACTTTTTGATATTTTATGTTTCGTATTCTAGTATATTTCATACATAAGTATATAAATGCTGATGCTAAAATAAAAAGTTATAAACAGAAGCGAATATCGCAAGATGATAAAATTTGTTATAGCTTGTTGTTCACTTCGTCGTCTGTTTGGATTTAATACATTAGATCAATTTACAGTTCAATATGATAGACTAATAATTTTCAAACTTTTCAATTTTAATCAATGATTTCCTCCTAAATAATATCATGCAATTTTTCCAAAAATGTTAAATAGTTTGAAGTTTGAGGGGACAAAATTAGCGCTGGCAAATAAATCCGAAATGTTAAAGCACTTTGAAGAATAGATCATAAAGTTTTGCAGCAGCAACCTGAGACATAGATGCACAGTATCGTGGTGAAAGAACCCTTTCTTTTTTTCAGATGTGAATGTTTCGCCTGAATAACACCTTCAATTAGCCTAGTAATTAAATGTAATAAGATGATGGTAATGCGGTGATGGTCCTGTTTTTGCCAGGTAATCTATGAGCATCACACTTGGAGAATTCCAGAAAACCGTAGCCACGATTTTTTACTACAGATGAGAAAATTTTCGCGTTTTATGGTGCAGATCAAAACCTATATTATCCCGTCCTTTTTGAAATGTACAATAGTGATACAATAGTGATGTTGGATCGCGTTTAAATATGTCTGAGAAGGAATAAATAACCTTGGGGAGTGTTTATTCCAATGCCTCTTTGATAGACTGTTAACAAACGTGGCGCCTATTGAGAGAAAAACTTTTTCATACTCCAAGCATCGTGTAAAATATAATAATATGATATATTGAGATATTTATAATAACAGCAAGCTGCCTACTTTCGTTCGGCGGTTATTTAACAGACATTGCAGATTTTTGTTTCAGTTTTGTTGGTTAGTAGCTACTTTTATTACCATCGGAAACGAAGGGAAGGGACTTTCTAAAGTAAAATCTCACTCTTTTGTAACAGCTCGAACTACAATTTCATCCATTTTCCAGATAATGTCAAATCTTATGTACCTTATTCCATTGTTACAAACAAGCAAATAAACATGTGCATTTAAAATCTCGCAGCGTAGCATCCAACGGTCGTACATGCTCCGGTCGTACATCTCTGTGTCATACCTAGAACTTTTCGAACGATCTTCCTGTAAAGAAAATTATTGCCAATGTCCTTAATGTTATTATTGTTATAATGTTATATTATTATATATAATATGTTATTATATACTATACTGTATATATGTATATATATATATATATATATATATATATATATATATATATATATATATATATATATATATATATATATATATATATATATATAGGTACCTTGTGGGCATACCTGGTACTATACCCGAGGTTCCAGGCAGAATGTTACGAGCGGTCCTGACTGCTACGAGCATTCGCCGTATGATGGCGTGAGTTGTGTGCGATCACGACCCGTCATTAAAATGGCCAGTTGATCTGGTCTGGCCCCGATTGCCTCTCCAAACTGCTTTCCTTGCGTTCGTCTAGAGCTCGGATGATGACGGCTGAAAGGCTAGAAACCGGTCCCGAGAGACACGTGACGTCGCATGGTTGACAGTTCGGCGATCGGCGTCGGTTGACAAGGCGATCGGTGGCACCACGTGGAGAAAGGGTGAAATATTTCTGTAATATTTTCCCTCCACGGTTCCGTTACGCTACCTTGTGGGCATATATATATATATATATATATATATATATATATATATATATATATATATATATATATATATATATATATATATATATATATATATAAATATATATATATATATATATATATATATATATATATATATATATATATATATATATATAGATATAATAAATATAATGTTATGTTATGCAAATTAAAGATAAACAAGTAAAATTTTCTATCTAATAATTTAAAGTTAAAATGTAACCATTCATGTTACAAAATAACAAGATGTTACATTGTGTCCCTTCAAAGCTCGAGCTTCTTGTGTTACGGTATTACATCTGAACTTAAAACTTCTCCCGAGTGTCCTAGCCCATAAAATAGACTGAAAAAGCAACGAAAAAGAAATATATAAACGTCTTGGCGAATGTATTCTACCTTCGAGTCTGACGATATCCAAGGACGTTTCAGCGTGACACAAAAGATAAGAACTTTTTAGTCGGGGAAATAGATGTTTTAAAATGAATCATTTCGAGCTCGAGAGCTTGACTGATTTTGAGGCCTTTTGGCCTTTTTGAGGTAGATGTGGTTTAGTTTGTTACTCCCAGTAAAAGGATTACCGACTTTCAGCTCGCTTCTCGGAAAAACAACAGTAAATAACGAACAAAAATCTGTAAATTATGTGTCATGTTCACATCTATAACATTAATTTATTTGAATATTGTGAATTTGTATTGTGATATTGTATTTATTTGAATATTATTGAACGGGACAAAGAAAAATGATTCAGTCAAGATTAATTTATTTTCAACAAATGCCTGATTTTTAAAACTTTTAGACTGATCACTAAATAATACTATCCCATATATATCGAGTGGTATGGAAAGTTCGGAGGGATTCCAATAGTTGCCCTTTTAACTCTTGTAAATACAGGCTGTCTCAAAATGGCCCAACTTTTTTGAGAGTTAACGAGGCGCAAGTAAAGTGCGATAGAAGGGGTGAGCGCACATTGCCCGCTAGATTGGACCGTGCATTTTTAGTTGCCATCATGCGTTATATGGGGGAGCAACGCATGTTTTACGTACGCGCGTATTTCAAGAATAATCGATCGCTCATTCGCGTTCGATGTTTATTCCGACGTCATTATCGATTACGCAACATTGGAGAAACCCCAAGCAATGCAACCATTCTTGCGTGGATCCATTGTGTTTGCATATAGGAAAGAAGGAACTCATGTATCCTACATTCCTCAGAATAAGAGCAATACAAAAAATGTGTTTGCGGTTTCCAGATAATGGAAATGATCCACCATCTCGTAGAATATTTTGGAAAATTCTTGAGAGAGAACTTCTTCAGGAGCATCTTGTGCGAAGATCAACAAAACCTTCTTTGCCTGTGGCAATGTCTTTGCGTCTAAAAGAGTTACTGTCAAAAACAAATACGCTAGATCTGAAAAACGATGACGGAGGTGCAGAAAGTAGTTAGCAGAATAATTCTCGAAAGCGTTGTAAACCATATCAAATGAAGAAAAAAACGTGCCTGAATGCAAATGTAAAACATGTGGTTCTTATTTCTGTTTTCAACATTGCGCTTTCATATATCTAGAAGGATGTATGCAAAGAAGACAAAATGTTGAGGATCAAACAGATAATGAATAATAAATATATAATACGTACAACAGTTTTGTTATTTTATTTTATTTTTAGAGAATTCTCACGACTCAAAAGGGCGTGTTTTATAGAATTTATCGTTGCGTATCTGTGGGATACACGGCGAGCACCCGTGTTTGAATCTAAGCACGAATAACGCAGTGTTAAGCTACTTAAGATCCACCGGTACTTAAGATGCTACTGTTATCTACCGCCTTATAATTAAAGATAAGGTTAGATTTATTTACTTGAGACTCTCCAACGTTCATTGAGATATTTTGTGATTGAGTTTAGAGCTTAACGTAGATTCCAAATCATGGCCATCAGTTACCGATTAACTCCAGTCAACAGCCTCCAAGAACTGTCAACTCTAGATTTGGTGCTTAACCGTTATTTTGGTCGAAAAACTACCGACCGGCGAGTTACTAATATACTCCAAGATCTACTGTCACACGACGAGCTTACTTATTTTAATAGATCATCAAAATGCTAGAGCGACCTGAAAAGTTACTTTAAAGCCTCTTAAAAGGGAACAACAGGATCGCTACAAGAATGTATTAAAGTGACTTTAAATATAATACAAAGTAGATATTTATTCATCCAAATTTATTTTGTCTCTTTTAAAGTAATCCGCTTTCACTGCAGTACACTTATTCCAACGTTTTTCCCAGTGTTCAAAATAATTTTTAAACTCGACTTCAGGTATTTCCTTCAAAGCGACCAGGAAACTCTCTTGAATGGCTTCCATGGACTTAAAATAGTCAATCAAACAAATACCATTCCACAAGCACCGTATTTAGTAGATATGGCACCGTGAGATTTTTTTCTGCTCCCCCGATTGAAGAAACCACTTCGCGGACATTGTGTTGAGTCGATAGACGCCATTCAAGAAAGTTCACTGACCGCTTTGAAGGAAATACATAGTATAAGAAATATTTCGAGACGGGAAAATAACGTAGAATAAGTTTATTGAAATGAACGGGGATTAATTTGAAGAAGAGAAAACAACTCGATTAATAATATATACTGGATATACTTTTTGTTTATATATATATATATATATATATATATATATATATATATATATATATATATATATATATATATATATATATATATAGATATATATACATATATATATATATATATATATATATATATATATATATATATATATATATATATATATATATATATATATATATATATATATATATATATACATACCGTAGGAGAAAAGATAAAAATTTTTTAGTGAGCGAGATGAACGTTTAAACATGAATCATTTTGAGTTGGAGAAACTGGCTGATTTGGACCTTTTAGAGTTGGAGGTGATTAAGTTACGGAAAACGGTTATCGATTTTTCGTTCCTTCGTTGGAGAAATAAAATTAAACAATGAACAAAAGTTCCTCAATGCTGCTAAAACCTATGTTTTAGCTAATGTTCCTAAATAACTAAAACGTTTTTGAGTATTATTAGGAATAATACAATAGAACATAAAGATAAAGTTATCTTCTGATTTATTTTTCTGTTAAAAAATAACTTTTGATTCAGAATATTTAAGGTTCAAATATTTCTACATATAAATAAAAGAACATAAGTGTTAACGTACGTTCACATCAGACGCGCTTCGCTTAGAGTCACGCGCCTTACTTAGCGTCAAGCGAATCTCCATGTATTCATATCGGAGACTTTAAGAAACTTTGGAAACTGCTTTTCAGAAACAGAGTACAATGGCTTTGTCGCGAATTATATGGATAATGTTATTACTCGAAATTTTTACGTCCAATAAGCATGTGGGTTCATGAAATCAACGAATCTAGGCAGTCGCTCGGAGAATTTTATCATTTCCATCGTGATGCTAGAAAATATTCAGAAAAAGTTTGCGAATTTCTAAGGATGTCAAAGGAATCTCTTGATTTCCTTCTTATCCGCTTATAACCTCCATCTATCTGTCTGGGATTGGAACCAATTTCCGAGGTAGGATTTCAGCAAATCAACGTTTAGTTTTAACACTTAGATAAGCACAAAATCCATCCTTTCCAAATTTGTTTCCTACTTCTTTCCACATTTTTTGCAATGCATGTACATTTTTATGCAACGAATGCTATAAATTCCAAATAGTCTCTCTTTTAAAAACTGCAGCTATAACTTGTTCTTCCAGCGCGTTTTCCCGCGCTCCGCATGTCATTCCGCTGGCATACAGCTTAACACCATGCGCGCTGTTTGAACACAAATCATTTTAACTAATGCTTTCGTTCTCCTAGGCTTTTCCATAGGCTGTAAGAAAAGCGTGTAGCTATAAACGAAGCCGGTCTGATGTGAACGTACTCTTAGTTCTTCTGGTTAAAATAAATATCCATCAAATATCAGCTACCTCAGTTAAATATTTCCACATTGTTTGCTGGTAATTTTTTTTTATTTTTTGAGTAGGAGCTACGTCACCAAATAATAAAAGAAAAGGCCATATGATTTATGAACGAAAGTTGGATATTTATGATTAAACACAACAATTCCCTGCTTTTCTAATTATCTTTTCGAATAATTATTGTTCTAGGCTTATATTTCCATCCATACATAATGTTCTTAAATTTCTTCATGATTTGTCATATAAACCATTTCTTAAATACATCCTAACAGAATGTAGCCCAACAATAGCCACACATGCACTCTGGAACATATGGATATTCCAATTCCAGCCAAAATAGTTGAAAATCATTTAATAATAATATGGTATGTCCATACTTATTCAATTTTTCCGTTCAACATGCGTTCCAACGTGCCTTTCAACTTGCGTTATTGCATGCGTTAGCGCATTTATCCTAGCACAGGGTAAGATGCATGTCTCCTTTGTATCATCATGTTTGCGTCAGTTTCATTCAACATTTCTAGCGAGTTCAGTAAAGACGGGTTTTTATAAAACTTTAAAAACATTATATTTTGTAAGTACCTACTGTTAACTGTGTAATGTCAGTTTCATTAATACATCTGACATTGTTATGTTTCTCGGTATGAGTGCTGCTGTGCTGGTATTTAATAAAACAACGGAAAATAAGGGAAAAATAAAGAAAATCTGTATGGACAAAGGAATGTTTAGAATAATTATTACAATTTACTACAGGAAAATATATACTAAAAAATAGAGAGAGACAAAAATCTGACTATAAATTTTATGTGTCTTAAAGAAACGCAAAAAGGTTTGTTAATTTATTTTTTAATTCAACCTAAAAGTCCGTTGTACTGTTAGATATAAGACTGACAGTTTGCATTTCAGCATGATAGTATTTCATGAATTTTTACCCTCCATAAGTTCCTGTCTAATGCAAATTTTCTAGCCTAATTCCAATGAATTACTAATTTTTTTTGCCGTTTATCGAACTTACTATCTCAGTCTTGGACGTCCAACTTTATTTTTTCCTAATGTTTTCACTTCATATATTTGTTTTACTATTCGTTCTTCATTCATTCTGTGGATGTGTACTTGTCAGCTCAGTTGTCTTTCTTCTATAGCTCTTTCTATTGGTTTCTTTTCCAGTTGTATCATTACTGTCGTATTTCTCACTTTATCCCTTCTTGTAATTCCCTCTATTTTGCGTAAGAATCTTATTTCTGCAGCGCAAATTCTACTCTACTACAAGGACCAAGATTGGCTACCTTATAGCATTGATGGTCTCATTTCGCTACTTTCTGATATACCTGGGCTTTTCCTCTTCCGATATATTTCCTTTTTCTTAGAAATGTTGTTTTATGGTGTTGTATAGTTTGCCTGCTTTTACTATTTTTTCGTTCATTTCACCGTCTATTTTTCCATTATCTTCTATCATTGTGCCTAAATACTTATAGTTTTTGACTTGCTCCATTATTTTCCCAGTAAGTACAATTTTATGTATTATTATTGTGCCTGCAATTACCATTCTTTTGCATTTGTCGGTAAATATTTTCATTTTTACATTTCTTAGCTTTTCGTTATATATCGCTAAATTATAAGTTTTTCTTGAGAATCTGTCATTAAGAGCATATCATCATCGAACAGTGATTCTTGTGTTGTCACTATTTTCATTTTTCTAAAATCTATTTTCGTATTTTTGCAATTTGCTTTGCTATTTTTTTCAAAATCATCAATAAATACTGAAAATAACGGTGGACTCAGTATACAACCCTGTCTTAGGCCCATTCCTGTCTCAAATTCTGTGAATTCATAGTTATGCGTTCTTACTTTATTCTTCTTATTATGGTTGTTGTTCTACTCCTCTTCTCTTTAAACTTTTCCTGATGTCCCTACTTTTTACTATATCAAATACTTTTTCCAGGTCAAGTCAATGAAACAAATATGAATTTCGGTTTATTCTCTTAACAATTTGTTAAAAGAAGCTTTGTTGTCTAATTATAAATATCAGTCAATTAGATGTTTGGCAATATTATACCCATATTCCAGTCTGTTGGTACTTTCTTTTCTATTATACCGTTTGACAGTGACAAAAATTCTTGCTTTACTAGTTTTCCCATATATTTCCGCATTTCTGCTATGATTGTATTTGGCCCTGGAATTTGCCCAAAATAAAAATAAAAAAATTATTACTTTCAAAATTATATATTTATTTTTTGATCTTAAATATATAATTTAATATATTTAATTAATTTAATAAAATTAAACCACTTTACTATAAATTAAATTTGTAAACTATTGCAAAAACGTGCAGATTATATCAAGAAGTTGAAAGCGAAAGCGCAAGATACCCCATATGGAGGGGAGTCGGTGTGCTACCTCTGCGTCTCTTCGTGCATCATGATCTGTTATTGCGTCCTTGCATGCCTCTCGTGCAACACCGGATGCGTTTAACTTTTCAACAAATGCATGCGTCTTGGCAACCAAAAGTCGAAAAAGTGTGAACATACCTTAATAAGTATGTGACAACAACAATGCTGCCAACCTCATTTTAAAAATATGCCGACCAATAGCTCCTTGATGACCAAAAACGAATTTCTTTACATATATATTGCAATCTTAATTTTTATATTTGTAGAAAATAATTCTCAATCAAATCAACATGAGGTCAATGACACTATTCTACCAGTAAAACTAAGTACAAGTACATTATTAAAATAAACTTTTCAAAGCAAATATGGATAAACAACAATCATAAAATTTAAATTATAAGAAATGTTGTAACAGCTCCCTAATTTCATACAAGTTTTTACGTCTGAAAAAATCATCATGTAATTCTGAATTCATTATATTTTAGTTTTTTGAAAGGATGACTTGCAAAAGTATGATGAAAAAATATCTCTGCAGGGGTAGATATGATAACATATTGTTAGCAATAATCATGTTCGAATAAAATTGAAAATCGTAATTTGAATAGAACAAATACTTATAATCTTTTCCCATATGCATTTTAAATTTCGTTTTTATTTTTCGTTTTTTATGGCCAAATTATGAATAATAATAATGTAGTTTTTCAATAAGCGTGTTAAAACTACGAAATGTAATAGCGGCAACACTGGTTGAAATGTAAACTGACAGACATAAAAAATGCATGGAATGATAAATGATTCAACAGCGCGTAGAAATTAAAAACCTCAAAGGTGACCGTCACTTTGGAGAATTATATTTTCCGACATAGTACCTTCTCGCTAAATGGGTTTAGGAACACAGATGCTAAACATAACTGAGGCATTTGGACTTCATCCTCAGAAAAGTCACTGTTTGGTGTGGTTTTTGAGCTGAAGGAGTGACAGGATCATATTTTTTTAAAGACTGATGGAAATCATGATACTATTAATGGGGAAAGCTATAGGAATATGTTAACAGCCGCTATAGGAATATAGCAGAAGGCTATAGGAATATGCTATTTGGCCTAAACTGATAAATATGGATACAAGCAATGTTTTCTTTCAACAAGACAGCGCGACTTGTTATACACCTCTCCAAAAAATTGATTTCTTGCAACAAAAATTTTACATATGAACTAGCTATCAGATCATGAGATCTCATTTGGATTATCCCTGTTATATGTTGTTTTCCCTGTTATGTTGTGTTATAAAGATATAACATAACATAACAGAAATAGTTTACAGAAATAAACCCTGAACAAATATTGACCTTAAATAAAACATACAGGCTATCATTAAACATATAGCATGCAACATGTGCGAAAGAGTAACCGAAATTTAGGTCTCCAGAATGCATTCCACCAGACGATGTCGAGGGAAACATTTGAACGATGTTGTTTTCAAAACATAATGCCATTAGACCGGAAGGTCGGCATCTCCTGTAATCCGGCGACTCGGAGGTTGAAGTCCAGGGAGAGATCGGGTTCACGATCACCATCTAAGGAGAGATCAGGTTTGCGTACTGTATTTCAACAGGCAAGAATGTAAAATCAGACTAGGAATTTCCCCTCGGTCACATCTGTTCGAGAGTGTGTAAGAACGAATGTTTTCTAAGAGGTATTCCATGTTGCGCATTCATCAATCAGTAGGTTTCTCGATAGACTATGGTTAAGCACAAAACCAATGGTTGATAGCCTGAGACTACTGCTGAACCCACTACGTTAAGCATAAGTTCAGTCGCTAAAAACCTTAGTTGCTGATGCGCCTCTGACCCTAAAACCCCTATAATACCATTATTTGTTCTTTAAGATAAAATAAAAATTACTGAAGTATCACTTGTAGTTATCATTGGGTCTCATTTTACTTTCATTAAATTTAATTATTAAATTAAAGTTCTGATGCTTTTATTGAACAACCCCTAATATAAACATAACGGTAATGTTCAACCGTGGGACAAAATATAAGAACATTTTAGTCGGTGAAATAAACGTTTAAAAATGAATCATGTCGAGCAGCAGAAGCTGGCTGAATTCAACCTTATAAATGTGATGTGGTTGAGTTGCGGCCAGGTTATTGATTTCTCATTCCTCTTTCGCAGAAACCAACAACAGGTTAAAATCCGTAAATAATATATTCACAATCATAGCCAAAACGACATTTGAAAATCATTTTGGTAATTGTGCATAAGAAACTCATTTAGTTTTCGAAAAAAAAATTCGATTCGAAATATTCACAATGTATTTTAATTTACATGCTCAAAACAAACTACTTGCCTCATTGCTTCAATGCTGAATAAAAGCACTACGTTTTTACTAAATGTATTAATTTTGCATTAAAAATTCTTTGATGGTAAATATTTTGAATTTTAAAATAAGTTGAGACTAATTATTAATAAAATATGAATATTATATTATACTAATATTTTGTTAAATACCCGAAGATATGTGAAATAGCGCACTAATCTTATGAGGTGGACTAAGGTGACGTTTGTTTTAAAAATTTGCGGGCTACGTATGGATATAACCATTTGTTTTTTAAGTTAGTATAACTGACATCAACATCTGACTGAAGTTTTATATCATTAAAAATTTTTGATTGCGATCTTCTAAAATTGATAAATGGAAAAATTTGTATTAAATCTTGTCTAAAAAACAAAAAAAATTAACCTCATTCATGAACATCTTCCATATCAACCAATGAACAAAACATTACTAAAATCAATGATATTGTACTGAATAAAGTGTTAGAGGCATTGTATGATCAATTCAATCCATTTTGACGTATCCCATGTGTTTTCTCATTCTAATATGCGTAAATATTAGTGATGAGACATGGATTTATGCTTACAATCCGAAAACAGCTCAACAATAAAGAGGCTATCATATGGAAAAGATCACTCTGAAGCCGGTTAAAAATCAACTGTTTAACTGTTAACACTAATGTTAACTGTTTTATTCAATTACCGTGTTACTATTCACAAACAGTTTTTTCCAACTAATCAAATAATTAATATATTAATATTAATTATTATATTAATATATTAATATATAATAAGAATATTACGCATAAACGTTATTTGCGGATTCACGCAAATGACAAATGAAGCTTACTATTAATCGAAAAAATGTCCAACTTTGTGGCAACATAATTCATGGATTTTCCGCTATCAACAGTGATGCACAAGATACCTCATAAAAAGTATCTTGTATCTTGTATTCCAGATACTTTTTTGAGGTATCTTGTACATCTCCGGCCATCAAGATACAGTATCACCTACCGCAATAATTATTTGTCAATTTTTCTCTGAAAATCAACCAAATACCATTCCATAAGCATCATATTTATCAAATATGGCGCCGTGTAACTTTTTCCAATTCCCAATTGAACAAATAACATGATGAGTCCAGTTTGGAAACACAAGCCATCAAGAAAGTTCACTGGTGGCCTTAAGGAAAATTCCAGAAGTCTAGAATAAAAACTGTTTCAAACCCCGAAAAAACCGTTGGGATAAGTGTATTGCAAAGAAGCAAAATTAATTTGGATGAACAAATAAATACTTTGTACTTTATTTAAATAGTCACCTTACTTGTGATCATACTAATTGATTTCATAGATGATGCTAGAGCTGGCTGCTATATATTCGATTTTACACACACTGACCTTAAAGCCCAGTGCGTCATATTCTTGATAAAACTTTCTGATCAGAAATTCTATATGATAAGAGGCTTACGATACAACTACCTGGTCAACAGCAACTTTCAATGAGAAGAGAGTTTCGTTTGCAGTAGATATGTCCATTACACCACAATGACTTATAAGGCCTGTAGACGAATGTATTCCATGCATTAATTTCCTCAAACTTTTTTATTTGATATATTTAAACAATAAATGCATTGATGTTTATCCACTGCTTCAATTACGAATTTGAAAAAATCATAAAGAATTAGACTACAGCTAAAACACGTTGCTAAACCTTCATGCATTAAAATATTCACAGGATAATATCAAAAACAAAAAAAATGTGTGCACTTTTTATTACAAACAATTCAAGCGGTTAAATATAATATTATTCCTATCAATCGAGTTAACGGCGCTACCCTTATAATGAACCAGCAATATAAAGAAAGAATATATGAAAAGAAACGCCCGAAAATAGAATAACAGCCTCAGTTTGAAAGGTGTGAAGGTGGAAAGTAATTTGGAAAAATATTTTTTCGAAATTTTTGATTCTCTTTGAGCTACACAGTTATTGGATAACGACCTTTTGTCATTTTATTTTGAACTTGGTTGGACTAAAATAAACCAAATCGAATATATAACCATTAATTATCAAATATGCTTCTAATAACAATGGGAAATGGCGGGTGAAGGTCCTTTAAAACCAACCAAAACAGCATAAAAAAATGATACGATAAAAAAACGGCTCTATTATTCTGGGCAAATATCTCTATTAAATTGTATTAATTTCTGATAAACAACTCAAAAAATAACTATTAATTACAATAATTATTATAGCATATTAAATGTTTGGAAAGGCGAAGTGTGTGTTGGAGTATGAATTTGAAAAAGACACTGTGTGTCGAAACAATTGTCATACGTACACGTTTTAAATATAGTGGAAATTTAGATTATAATCTTGGCTTAACTATAATCTTATAATCTATTATTAATCTTGGGTTTTTATTTAAAACTAGATTATTCTTATCGAAATTGTTTTATTTCAGATTGTCGTTTTTTTTTTCCTGAAAATATTATTCTGTCCAAATAATAATATCCTTTTACTATATTTATTTCTAAATGAAGAGGAACCTTACAAGCTTTTGTTTCAGCTTCTTTATATTCAAAAAATTAACAAGGTGATTCACCAGAATCTATTCAATTCCACAACGAAATAACGAAACTTTTTTATCTGTTCTTTTTATCGGTAAAGGTCAATTACATTAATGAAATTTAACTAAAACTTCAAATTAAATTAACACGTTTTATAGAGGTTAAATTGATTTTACACATAATAGAATTGTTTAAGTCTCTTTCTTTTCTCGTTTCGTTTCGTAATAGCGTGTGGTAATATATGTATATATATATATATATATATATATATATATATATATATATATATATATATATATATATATATATATATATATATATATATATATATATATATATATATATGTATAAGGTCCTTCAGTTTTGAGTGTTTTTTATTCTTATATAAAACACAGATGGCACTGTGAATTTTCTTAGGTCGGGTCTTATTTCAGAGGTGTAATTAATGACATTTATAAATATGGAGTTGTACACAATACAACAATACAACAATGTTTTAAAATTGTTGAATTATTTTATGAGAATAGACGTTCAGTGAAAAATGTTTTTAAAAAATTACGTGATATTTACGGTTTACACAATCGTCCATCTGAAAGCACTATTAATTGAATTGTTCAAAAATTTCAAAAAACCGGTTCAGTGGAAGATAAAAGCATAGCAATATATAATCGTAGTGGTCGTTCAGAAGAGCATATTGATTTGGTACGTGAAAGTGTTGCTAAAGACCCAGAAATTTCAATTAGTCGACCGACATTGACAACAATTTAAACTCAGTGACCTCACAACATGATAAACGAAATGATTTAGTTCGGAAAACATATAAGGTTCCAACAACACAGAAACTAAAGCCACTGGATTATTCAAAACGTCGTGCATTCGTCGATATTCAAGATGTCGTTAATTGGATCAAAAAACAAACAGCTTATTTTTCTCAAAAAATTATCTTTTTAGATGAAGCACATTTTCAAATGGCTATGTTAATAAACAGAATTGCCGCATTCGGGGTGAGGAAAATTCACGATTAATTCATCAGAAACCGTTACCGCTGGTGAAGCTGTAACTGTGAATGGTGTTCGATATTAATCTATAATATTGATCTGCTAATATTGATCTGGAGGATATGTGTTTCCAACAGGATAGCGCTACACCTCACTCAGTTCATGAAACAATTAATTTACTGAGAGAAAAATTTCCTGGACGAGTTATTGCAAGAAACGTTGATGTTAATTGTCCACCAAAACCGTATGATTTGACACCGTTGTGTTGTTTTCTTTGGGGTTACGTGAAATGTTATAAGAATAACCTACAATCGATTCTTGAACTAAAGGATGAAATCATTCGGGTCATTGGTGAGATAGAGCAACGGTTATGCCAAAATGTCATCCAAAATTTTGACAAAAGAGTGAACGTTTGTGGAGCTGCAAGAGGTAGTCATTCGGCAAATATTGCCTTTCTATAGCGTAGTTTCGACTGCTGCGAACATTCACCGTAGGATGGCGCGAGTTGCATTGAGATTGCGACCCGCCATAAACATGGCCAGTTGACTTGGCCTAGCTCTGATCGTTTCTCATCAACTGTCTCCTTGCGTCGAGCCCAGCTCACAACGGCTGTTAGGCCAGAAACCAACCCTGGAAGATACTTGTGTTGACGTGATAACGGCGACTGATTTGAAACGATCGGTTACGTGGAGTACGGTTGGAACATTTTTGTTGTTTTTCCTTTTGGAACTTTTTAAAGTAAGGATTTAACAGTATAAAACACTTACTATATATATATATATATATATATATATATATATATATATATATATATATATATATATATATATATATATATATATAATCAATAGCCAATAAACTCATCCAGAGAAAATCAAGCTGATGAAATATAAATAATTAAATGATCTGCATTTGTGTAAGAAAACAAAACCAAAATTTACTCAAGCCAGTTTAAATTTTCAACATTTACTAACTTATAATTTCCTACGTGCTTAGTATTCCCAAGGAGATTTGAAATTTTCAACGTATCAATATTATTATGCCTCCGGACATCAGTGTGCATTTTAGATACATAACGATCGCAGATTTTAAAAAGTGGAGAGAATTATGATCCAACAATATAATTCAAAGTTAATGTAGAGTAATATCGATGGAATCGCTTAACTGGCCCATTATAGGGTGTAAAGCAGAGTTCTTTCGTAAATTTAACTAACGATTCTTTACATAATTTTTAATAAAACATTATCTTTAAACATGTGTCCAAAATGCAACCATTTCCGCGGAAAACAGGTTAGAATTTTTTTCTTAAGAATTGGCAACGTAGAATCGCCGTGTTTATATGGATCGAAGGAATTCAGGTTTTTGTTTTGAAGTTTATCATTGGGTTCTTAAGGTAGTTCGATCGTAAATTCACTTCTCTTACGAATTTGATGAAATTGAAATATGATATTGAGCTAAGTGTCCTTTATTTCATAAAAAAAAAAGAAATTTTTGGACCGATTCTGAATTGAGATATTATTAATTAAAGTGTACATAATTAACATGCAAGAGGTCAGAGATATATAAAAAAAGACATAGTTTCATGCATATCTTGAGAACTTTTCTTACGAATTAAAAAAAAACTAATATGCTGTAAAACGAGAAATTAGAAAACTATTGAAATGAACATAAGTGCTTTTATCGACTAGTTGGATTTTTTTTAAACAATAAATTCGTAGTGGGGGTTGAGAGACATTACAGCAACTTCTGAATGTTTAACCTTATTCTTGGTAATATGCATTTTGCCAATCGGAACTTTAGTTATAACACAACATTCATTAAACGAAATATCCAATATTGAATTAAGACGTATACGTCTATCACTAAATATTTTTGCTATACAAAGAACATTTTTACATTAACAACACTTTAAATTGTTTCCTAACTCATCCAGCTCCACAATCCATCGACCTCTACCCAAGTTAGGAGAGTATTCAGTCATTTAAACTAAATAGAGTGTCTTACACGCCTAACCCAGTATAAATAAAAAAAAATTAGAATAAATTTTACCCATAAAAAGTTTTTTTTGTCAAGCACCACATGCAGAAGAAACAGAATTTTCGCCATCTCCAAACAAATAGTTTTGGATATCACTGATACACATTTTATAGAATAACTATACGATAATCATAAAATCTGCTAATAAAAAGTTAAAGAGATTAAATATTGCCAATCTTCGCACTTCCATACTTTTACTTCCAACAAGTTAACTGCACTTGTGTTTGAATGAACCTCCTTTGGGTCTGCTTTAGGTCTTCTTCTTCTACCTGTCATGACATCCAACTCCTCCTCCTTCACGTCCTTCCACCTATTACTGCTATGTGCCATACGTTTCCCGTATAGCCCACTGATTATTTTCAAGCAATCGCCCATAATCTTAATGGGCCACATTCTTAACCAAAATTGAATGTAGTTTTAGATTTCTTATAATTTTTGTTAAGCTGCATCGGGATAGCAGTATCATCAACAAAATGTTGTGTGTGATGCATGAAAAATTCAGCCGTTTAGATATAAATATATAAAAATATACTACTTTGTAATAATCTGGCTCTTCACTTGCTCTTCAATTAAGAAATAAATTTAAAAAAAGTGGAAATAAAACATAATTAATATTTCTGAATCCTTTATATGCTTTTTTCCTCAGGCTTTATATGCACATAATTAACTTCCTTACAAAACTTCCTAAATACGTATCATTCTAAAATTTTCAAGATTCCTGCATATCTTTTAAAAATCCATTTGCCTCTATAAATAAGATAAATAAAAGAAAAAAGGCTGTTTACATATTCAAATGCCCTCTCGTAGAAAACCGGAAATATTTACCTAACATTATTTTCTGTTAGTAGAGTGCTATCAGCTGGATGCCAACGTCTGTCAGAAAAGTTTTTTATTACCAAAAGACGAGTTGCTTGAATCAACAGAAAAATATTTAATTAAAGCATCAAGTGGGTTGACTTAAAACCGAAAATTATTATAATAACAGATTAAAACGTGTAAACCTGTTAAAGCAGTATCGATCACCTGAAAGAAATATTCAAATATTTTCTTCGATAAAAATCTACCTCAGTCAGACGCAGGGATAGTAATAATCTGCTGGTGATACAAGGACGGGTGGAGGGCTCAAGATCACGCGGCACACCTCCAAAAAGGATTTATAGACCAAATTAAACATTTAACCGGTATATATTTGCAATATGCAATCAACGAAGCAAGTTCACATATCTCACGAAGAAAACGAAGATTATTGAATTGATTGCGATGTGAGTGTTCAGGTTTCACTGCCGTATGTCATAACGGGTAGAACACACTGATAAAAGACCTTTCTTTTCAGGCAAAGTGGGAGTCTGCTCTTAAACACTGTTGAGCCTGCCAGCCACATTTCACACGTCGTTCCACCTACCGGACGGTATCCCTCTCCATTGAAATCCTCTGCCCAAAATATATAAAGTGGTCCACAATCTCCAAATCCCTTCCTAAAACTGATCCCTTTCTACCCTGAGCGAATTTATTGAACATAACCTAACTCTTTTTCAGATTTAATTTCAAGCCAAATGGTTCGCCAATCCTTTGCAGTTCTTGTATGCGTCTTTGCAGCTGCTCTGAGTCTTGTGAAAGGGGAACGATATCATGGGCAAATCTAAGATAGTTTAATTTTGCACCATTGATCTTTACACCATCCTGTTCCCAATCCAGTTTACGGAATACTTCTTCAAGGCCAGCCGAGAAAAAAATAGGCAATATTGCGTCACCCTGCCGTACACCTCGTTCTACATTAATGTCCACTTCAAGAGCATCAAGGTGTATTGTGGCTGTAGCTCCATCATATATCGATCCTAATAGGTTTACATATCTTTTATCTACCCCTTGGCTAAGCAGTGCATCCATTATCGCATGCTTTGAGATGGAGTCAAATGCTTTTTCGTAGTCGATAAAAGCCAAGCACAGTGGCATGGTGTATTCGTACCTTTCTATGGCCTGCTGTACAATCTGGATGTGATCCATTCTACTGAATCCACTTCTGAATCCTGCTTATTCTTTTGTTTGTGCGTCATTCAGTTTTTTTAATATTCTTTTAGAAATTATCTTAGTTAAAACTTTGTACATTACTGAGAGGAGGCATATTGGACGGTAGTTTCATCTTCCTGTGCTACCTTTATATGTAAAAGGATCCCTGCTGTATTTTTCCATAAGTCACGTACTTTTTGTTCTTTGCGGCATTTTGAGTATAATTTTGCCAGTGTTTTATGAAACGTCCGACCACAAGCTTTTAGCATTTCGACAGTTACACTGTCCTTTCCTGGAGCCTTGCCGTTTTTCTTCGATTCTATAGCATTTGTTACTTCCTCCACTAGGATATTTGGTATTTGTTCTCCCGTGGGTATTGTTGTCTTTGATTGGTTCTGATCTTCATATAACTGGACTTAAAATTTTCTGACCACCTCACGCGCCCAGCGTAGGTAAATGTTAAAGAACTAGTTGTGAACTCTGGGGAGTAGGCAGATTGAGACCTCGGAGTAAATCAACTAGATTCTCTTGAAAAAGGCTTCAAAGTAGGAGCCGAAACGTCGAGATTTTACAAATCTAAAACGCGGCTCTACATATATGTGTGTGTGTATATATATGCAGTTTTTTGACTTTTTTGGACTGCGTCCAACGAGACTACACTAGTCAGGATTTATACACCCCCGACCGTTGGGTTCCATAATCTCATGTGGAACGCACAACAACCTGCGTCTCCGCCATATTGAGCAATGGTTAATTGCTTGACCGGAAGGAAGCCCCACCCACCATTACATTGGAGGGCACATGTTTCGTCTGTTGGTGGTTAGACTATTCAGGGTACCACATATGCTATCTCGCCAAAAATAGAGAGTCTCTCCACAATCAAACAACCCATATTTTCGACGACTTCTCGTCGGATGGCTTATAAATGGAGTTTTTTGACTTTTTGGACTGCGTCCAACGAGACTACACAAGTCAGGAGTTATACACCACCGATCGTTGGGTTCCACAATCTCATGTGGAACGCACAACAACCGTTGGGTTCCTGGAGTTTCCTCCCGGTCAAGCAAGTAACAATTGCTCATTATAGCGGAGACGCAGGTTGTTGTGCGTTCCACATGAGACTGTGGAACCCAACAGTCGGGGGTGTATAACTACTTTAATAAGTATAATATATATATAACTTTAATAATAATACTAAAATAAGCCAATTTAATTTTTTACTGTAAAAAAACAACTAGTATTATTACCATGAATCCAATAACAGTTAACAAGACTTGTCACTGAATTATATTCCGTTCGAAAACTAAATAAACAGCCGAGAATCCTTTATCGAACCTTTTTATAAGTTGAAGCCGAGTGCCAATGGCCGAACCGCAATATTTTATTGAAAAATCTCTCAGTGCAGTAAGAAAAAATAAATAAATAGAAAATTATCTCCTATTTTAATTAAAGTCTGGATTAGTTAGATGATCTTTTAAAATAATTGCCTTCGAGAATAAAACTGGCTTAAACCTAATTCTAGTAATGTAATAATACTTTTACAAAAAATATCTTAAGGGACATTTAACAAATTTAATAGGTTCTGTTAAAATTGATACTTTATATGAAACTATTTCGTAGGAATATTTGATATAATATATCAAAATTTAGGAAGAAACCTTTTAAATATTCAGTAAAGTATTATTTAGAATAACTCATCAAAATCTGGACAATTTACACTATAAATTTGACGCCGTATTATATATCAGCGTTTAGTCGCTTTTATAATTCTGAAGAATATATTTTTTTTACTAATTCTGAAGAATATAATAAAGCAGAATAACATCAAAATAGCCAAACTAATATCGCATACGGAATTTAATTTAAAATAAGTAATAGATTTCACGCTGGACATTCAGTGACCGAAAAAATTTAGTTATTCAGATTGTTGAAAGATATCAGGTTTCCAGAAGACACTGTTGTCCCGGTAAGAAAAAGCCTTCATAAAATCGAACGACAAGTATCCCTAGAGTTCCCCAAAAACTCATAAGCTCTTTTTAGAAGTCACAGCAAAATCTTTGCGAAAGTTCACGACAATAGTTGATTTGAGATAGCAAACAATTCATCAGATCGGATCAATTCATCATCATCGGATAAAAGAACCTACTCTACTCTACCTATACGTTCACTGGATAAAGGTACAACAAATGGTTTCCGAGGCTGCCAGTACACACGAGTTATTTCCTTCAACTTACATTTGTACGACCTGTAAGATTTTGTTTGGGAAAAACAGACCGTTAACGCAAAAGCAAAAAGTATGCATTAACGCATAGCTTTCAATAATAACGATTATAATTGTCCAAAGCGTGTTAAAATGAAACAATAACATATAACACTGCTATCATTAACTATATATGAACTACGAACACGCACTTAAAAAAGAAATTTAGAAAAATATCATTAAATTGCCAATAACAATCAATTGCCATTAACAATAACAATATACAAGGCATTTCAAAAGGTAATTCTAATAATTTGGTATATAATGATATTGTGTGCTATAAACAAAACAGTTTGTATAAACATGTAGCCGATTAGTATTGCTTAGATATAATATTAAACAGGTTGGACTACTATTCATTAGAATGAAATTCTGAAATTTAGCTGTTGAACGACAATCATTTATTGATATTAAGCATTGTTGCATTTGCATGTTAAATAATTTTAACATATTTGCACAATTTCTTTAAAAAACCTACCTTGACCCTTCAAACCTTTTCCCAATATCAGAAAGACGTCAGGAAATATAAATAAGGCCACCATGGCCGCTTTAAAACTCTAGATATGGAAAATAGAAAATAAAAATGGTATGCATTGCACAGGAGATTTATAAATACCTCTTGGATGCAGAGACCGTCTGAACTTAAATTCTCATAAAAGATAATAAACTTCTAATCATAAATCTCAGTTAGAATCATATGCAAGCGATATAATACTTTCGAAGACTGAACATCAATAAAATATATCTCAGCAAAATTCAACTAAAATAAAGATAAGTTTCTATACAAATTTTATTATGACTAATAAAACAACCAAAGTGTACATAATCATATAGAAAATATTAAATTTTGAAAATGAAAACTCAAATTTCTAAGATACAACATTTTAATAAACTATACGTTACACTATTTTAAGTTAAAAGCATGGATCAAATAAAAAAACTAAACACGGATTTTTTTATTATTATATTAAACAAATATCATTATATACCAAGATAGAGGAAAAAATAATCGACGGAACCAACTATTTATTCACTGAACACTTCTTTTCCAGTGCTTCTTTTCTGTTCATTTTTTAATATAGTTTGGAACAGTCCCTTTTTAAACTCCAGCAGTAATCTGCCATCATGTTCGTATCCAATCTTCCTTGCTAGCGGTCTTCCATAGTTTTAATATCCTGATGAAATCTTTCACCTTATTCCTCACTGGTGTTTCCTAAATTTTGAGGAAAACAGTCTAAGTGGATGTGTAAATAGTGCACCTTAATTACCAGGCTTACTCCCAAGGGATCTGAAACTGTTAAGCATCTTATTTACCAGTTCAAGCTTTGCGTTTACCCAGAAAATTCCCGACAATTACAAGAAATAAAGTCCAACCTTTTAGCTCAGCCTCATTCACCGAATTTACGAAGGCAGAATCATTAATGAGTTGTCTTATTTATGGACCGTCAAATATTCCTACTTTATTGTTTTCCGTACTCAACTGAGACATTTTTTTCCTATATATGCCAAGCATAATACATTCTTATGAAGAGCATTTACAAACTGCTTCATTAGGCGCAGCTTGACATGCAGTAGAGGAAAAATGATTTTCTCTCGTCCAACTAAGGGGGCGTTAATGACATTCTTTTCGCCAACGTCCATTTTTTCTCTTAAGTGACTCTTTTCTAACCCAGCTATTCCAGAGCCACTTTGCTACCCAATTATGTGGCCACTTTGCTACCCAAGGAGGAAAGTTTTTTTAAGTCCACACAAATCATCCATTAATATTCATGATACTTTATCGTCTCCAAGACCAAAGCTTTGGTATCATATTCTTCTTTCGTTTTCGTTGTGTGAGCCCATTTCAAAACTTCGCTTTGAGCTGTCGATAAATAAACGCCAATCATCTGGAAAATAGTCAGAAAGACACAGTTTTTCTAGGAGGTCTCTAATTTCGTGACAAGATACAGGATTGCTTTTTTGAGAGAAGAATAAGAGCAGATCCTTTTCTCTTTTAGGGTAAAAGGTAGTAATTCAGAAGCTTCTTTTGATAGCCTGAGGTCTCTGATCAGGTCATTAATCTCATCCTGGTTGAAACGTTAAGGAATTGATGACATCATTGTCACCTTTATTAGTTTCAGAATCTTTTCTCTGGTAGCTGGTCAAACCTTGTGATCGGCACTTCCTCTGAGTCAGGGACCGGGCGTCTGGCAGATACTAAATCAGGATAAGTCCACTTGATGTGGTTATTTCGATTGATTCCAGTAAAATTTACTAGGCAGAAATAATACTAATCGAAGTGGTTTTTGGGTTTTCTCCTAACTATCGGTACGCCAAATTTTTCTTTTCGCAGTAGTCCACTGTCCTAAATGTTCTGTACAAGTTTTACAGACCAAATGCTGTACCCAGGTTTTATCCTGATCACCAAGCCTAACACCAAAATATTTAACATAAGCTCTCTTTACAAAGTTCCTAACAATTTTTCTGTTTTCTTTTAACGTGTATTCTCCACATATATAAGAAAACAAATCAAGATGATTTACGCAACATCTACTTGAACTCATTTTATTTTTTTTTGGACAACACAAATACAATAATCTACAACACAGTACGTTTTAGGTTAACTTTATTCTAAACACAAAGGCACGTTGCAACATAGATCTACCCTGCACGGCGAGAACTCCCAAACTAACCTCTACTTACAGTAGTTCAAGCGTTGAAGGTCATTTCGGTAACCGGAAAGGTTACACGAAACAGGTAGTCAAAAAAGCAGTCAAGGTAGTCAAAAAAGGGCATAAATTATTTTGAGAACCTAATATAAACAAGTACATATATTGATGGATGCCATAATACGGTTAATTGTGAAATAAATCTTCGGAAAGTAGCGATTTTTAATAAATATAAAAATATTAATTATTTAAATTGTATTGCAAATTCTTGTATAAAGTACATTTGGTTCGTAGAAAAAATTGTTTCTGTTTTCTGTTTAAAAAAGCAACCATTAATACATCTGAAACGAAATCAGTTAACAAGGCTTATTAATGCATTCAATTCCACTCGGGAACTAAGTAGACATCCGAGAGTTTTTTATCGGGTGTTTTTATCAGTGAAAGCTGAGCCCTAACGACTAAACTGCAATGTTTTCCCCAAAAAATCCCCCATTACAATTAGAAAAATTAACTTAACTTAAATTTATCTCGTACGTTAATTAAAACGTGGATTAAAGTTAAGTGATATTTTTAAAATAATTATATGAGAGGGTTAAAATGATTTTGAGCTCGTAAAACTGTAGTTTCTGTTAAATTTACCCGTACTCATAATTTAAAAAGTATAGAATCTTTAATAGCATTTAAATTTATTAGCATTTAATGCTATTAAATCGAATCTAATCTAATAGTTAAGACCTAACAGCTAATATATATTTTATAAGCCATACATTTAAGAATGCAGTTGACCAATCCAGTTCAGTGTAGATTCTTCTAAAAACTATATTGATGAACTGTATGCAATTGAGTGTTATCTTAATAGGAGGTGAGTTTTGGACGAGTTTACAGATAAGATCTAATAATGATCTGCATATAAACATCCTTCAGCGACTATTGTCCCGACTATCAACTATAAACTTTAAATAAACTTAAAGTATGCATACAGTACGTCTGGGATACCTAATTCTGATCTATCTGGAGAATAAGCACACCATTTTCTACATAAAATATCGATATATCCACGATATATTTACCACTTAATACTCCTATATATATCCCTTAAATATCATTTTCACGATCTAATCCCTCCCTATTTACCTCTTAGAAGAGGTCCCTAACTCTCACATTAGACCATTTAATTAGTAATTTTTAATTTAGTCTCCAAAAAAATGTTTTTAAACATATACATTGGTTTGAGTGAATATGTATCATGTATCATTCTCCAAAGAATGAGAGTGATAAGTAGAGAGCGGATTTCTTCCCGAGCTCAAGCAAGATTATTGCTTATCAATGGGTTTAATCATAGTCGTACTACATATTCGTACATAGTCGTACATAGTCGTTGTATAGAAAAATAAATTCAAACTAACTTTAGTTTTATCGTTGTGTTTACATCGTACTGATACTTTTACCGTACAACATTACAAAACGAAATAATCCAATGTACTGTCAAAACTTAATTGAACTGAATTTATAAACGTTTTCGCTATATAGACATTTTCTTAAATCGAAGTGGCAGACGCCATTGCATGAAACGATCTATTTACTTATGTTAAACAAAAGTCCGGTCACTAGTGATGAGCAGTACTTAATCGAACATTTTACAATAACATATATAAAATATAATTACACCTAACAAAAATGAACTCCTTTCATTCAGGTGGGCAAAACTTGTTACATATTATACCACTAGCATTCATTATTCGAAATCTATGAAAACTGTTTAATTTCTGTCCTAGATAATTAAGGACTGTAAAACTGCTCCATGGCAGTAGCCACTAATGGAGCAATTTTACAGCGAGTGGCTAAGGCACGGCTCACAAATCTACTGCATACTTTCAACAGTGGATGGCGCTAGGTCAGTACAGACGCCTGGTCAGTACAGAATTCAGACCTTTTGGGAACCCACGCATAAGGACACAGAATTGTCAGTAGGCTCATTGGTATTTGGAAACCCCAGTACTGGATAGACAACCTTTGTCCCACCAAAGGAAAAATAAGGCCAGAATAATAATTTTTAATATGTTTTCTTATTGAATTAATGCTTCACGTTTCTTTTTTATCACTTGCTTACTTCTCTGACTACCATTAGGAAATAGACAATTTACCGTTCGATCAAATTTATTACTTATGATACTATTTATTTATTAGTATTTTATTACAGTTGATTTAGCATATTTTAATTGATTCTAGTTGATTACTTTTAAGTTAACTTCATTTGCTTAGTATTGTTTAAGTAGATTTAGTACCACCTAATTTAAAATTACTGAGAACTAGAGAAACTTAGAGAACCAGAGGAACTAGGGAAACTTATTCAGTTTTTTTTTTAGGTTTTCTACAGTTAGATTTAGTGGGTCACACCACTAAACCTCCCTGTATTATTCTTATTATTTTATTTTTTACCTTTTTATGTACTTTGTATTGTTTTTATTTATTGTGCTTACGTACAAAATTAATTCAAAGATAGACCACTTCCCAGTTCCAGGGATAAATAAATTATTACATAAGATAATTATCAAACTGGGTGGCGCCCTTTTAATGTGCCGCATCATCTCGTACCTTCTCCCCGGTGCCGGTGCAAAAGAAAAATTTTGGTTACAATATTTTATATTTATTATCATCAAGTTCATAATATGTAATTTCTGCCTCTACGAAAATATTAAGAAAAACAATATTCATGTTAATAAACCTATTTCTGTCCAGGAAGAAATGACAGTACAACAATGACAGTACAGTCTTGTTACAACAACAACATCTATTTTGAAGGTTTTGCGAAACTTTTAAAATTATAATTTTACGCTATCTGAGTTATAGGTATCCAAATGGTCCAGGGACGATCAGTAAAATTCATAGAATTAACTAGTATCAGTAAAATAATTTTTTATGGTACTAGTTAATGAAAATAACTAAAAGAAAAATGGTATTAGCATCTAGAGTTCTATCAACAGGAAGAACCAGCAAATCAAGCATTCTGCCTGAAGTTATATTGCTTCATAGCAGTGCTTCAAATTTTACCCGCAAATTACATGAAATATCTATTTCTCCGATAAAATAATATAAATAACCTTCTAAACCAACATTAATGATATGATGTTAAAAAAGAATGATTTTTTTTTAAAAACAACTGTAAATTTATTCTCAACGCTGTTTTACCACTTATATAGAGCTTTATATTTAGAAATACACCAATTTTGCATAATTAAATGAAATACACATATTATTAAAATATCTACATCATTTATACAAATATATTCGTATAATAATATTTATTATAATTATTATAATTATTTCTTTTGAAAATACAAAATAAAATAATTAAATATCAAAGCATTTGTATAAATTCAAATTTGATGTTTATAAAAAATATCTAACCTTTCCTTAATTATAAATTCTTCAAAAATACGCCATCAGTTTAAGAAAAGAAACATGGTATGAACAAATAAAAAATTAAACTCATATTGATTTGATATCTCTGACCTAAATGGTATTAGCATCTAGGATTCTTTCAACAGCATTAAACAGGACATTCTGTCTGAAACTATATTACTTCATAATAGTGCTTCAAATGTAACCCGAAAATTACGTTGAATATTTATTTTTAAGATAAAATAATATAAGATAAATAATCTTCTATTAAGACCAATATTCATGTTATAGTGATATAAAGGATATTTTTTTTCAAAAAATTTAAAAAGTGTTAGGGTTAGAGGCGCATCAGCAACTAGGCTATTTAGCGACTGGACCTACAGCTTAACGTGGGTTCCGAACCACGGTCATCAGCTTCCAACAAACCCAGGCCAGCACCCCCTCGTGCTATAAACCCTTGGTTATGTTCCTACCCATAAGTCTATCAGGAAACCTACTGACTGGCGAGTGACCAACGTAGAACACTTCTCAGAAGGTATCCGTTCTTACCCAGCCTTTAACTGGCGTAACTGAGGGGTAATTCGTAGTCGGATTTTACACTCTTACCTAGAAACAATCACAAACATTTAGGAAGTAAACAGACAGAAGAAAGAAAGAAAAACAACCATCCGAGCGCTGGAATCAAACCAACTACCGCTCCAGTGCGGTTTCGGCACAGTGCACAGTCTGCACCAACGCGACCGGCTCAAAAAATTAGCAACTGAAAAATTTTCCTCAAAGCTCTTTTACGGCTGCTTTATATATAGAAATATATGAATTTTACATAATTAAATGAAACATAATATACATGATATCTAGAATTTATATATCATTCACTACAATTATCATCCATACAAATATATTCATAAATATATTATTTATTATAATTATTTCTTTTAAAAATACAAAAAAAAATATTAATAAAATATCAATTGGCTGGTATAAATTCAAATTTTATATTTGTAAAAAATATCTAAAGTTTCCTAATTATGCATGCTCGAAAAATATGCCATCAGTACTTGCTCATTCGCCAAGAAACATCGTATGAGCAAATAACAAGTTATACTAATCTTGATTTTATCTTTACGTAAATACCATTAAACAGGACATGAAGCATTCTGCCTGAAGTTTTATTGCTTCATAATAGTGCTTCAAATTTAACCTGCAAATTACTTCAAATACCAGTTTTTCAGATAAAATATTGTAAATTTTTTGGAACATGTACATTATTCTTATAATATAGTAATATCCGATTACTGACGAGTAAAAATTATAAAGCTCCGGTCTTGCGAAGAATAATAATATAATTGTAGAAACAGAATATGAACGAGAGTTTTCATGTATCAAAAAATACATATTCGATAAAACAATACGATAAATTTACTATTGAACAAATTATCCTTTTGCAATAATTGTTATGGTTTATGTTTATAAACGTTGTGTTTGTAGAAAGTAATTTAATTTCATTTCCACCATTAATACACACAAAACATTGCTCGTTCTCGCAATATAATTTAACTTAAAAATAGTTTAAAACCAGTTGACGTAGCTTTTAAGTGTTGCGACAGTTCTTCTGTATGCGACACACAAAGCAAAATAATTATAGCACTCCAACGAATTTAGACTAGATAAACTCTGTAGCAAACTGATGTATACTCCGATGACATTTAACACATTTTACAGGTTAACAAGTCTACTAACAAGGAGTTATTTTACAATTAACCTAGTATGTTTTTGATAGCTATAAAAGTACTTTTTCCATCTTTACCATTAGAAATATTCGAAAAGTTGTTGTCTTAATTTTACTACTATGATTAGTGACATTAAATAAAACTTACAGTATTTATTTATTCATCCAAATTTATTGTGTAGTGTATTGTATATATATATATATATATATATATATATATATATATATATATATATATATATATATATATATATATATATATATATATATATATATTGTAAAAATATTAATGAAAATTCGAATTTACTTCCACAACATAAATATCATTCTTGTAACACCAATATTCATGATATCTTTTAAAAAAATAATAATAATTTTTTGAAAAAAATTAACACCGCCAAATTTATTCTCAACGCTGTTTACCGCAGCTTGGCATTTAAAAACACACTAATTTTACATAATTAGTGTGTTTTAAAATTAATGTAATATAATACAAATGATATTTAGAATTTTTACATCATTCACTAAAATTATCATCGATACAAATATAATCACCCGAAAATATTAATTATCATTATTTTTTTTCAAAAGTACAAAAAATGAATAACTAATAGATTAGAATAAATTTAATTTGATGAAAAACCTGCTCTGCTTTTTGTATATCATCCGTGCTCTAAAAACCCCCTAAAATTGTACTTGAAAAAGTTAGCGCGCTAAGCCACCGTAAAAAATTTATTAGACACGCTCATATACATAAATTCCTTACACGTCGTTGGATATCCCACCTATTATTCTGCAAACTTTATGGCAACACCCTGGAATTCCACTCAAAACCGCTGGATATTAAGGGAGTTATTGTTACCTTAAAAAATCTAAAAATTTGATTTTAATTAATGCCGTTAACCTAAAAATGTATTTTCTTCATTTAATAAAATGCTTTTATTTTGATATTATTGGGTTGATGTAAAAGTTCGTCCCTCTTCTGGCTAGATAACATTGCATCGCAAAACCGAAGTGTTAACTACTTATTATGTGCAAAATTTTGAGAAAAATGGTTATTTGGTTGTGTTTTTAATTGTGTTAAGCATTAAAAATGGCACAAAATATGAAGTATACGGCATATTTTGCTTTTTTATTTCCAAAAAGACAAGAATGCTGCGCAGACGCCAAAGAAAATTTGTTCTCTGCAGTATACGATGAGAATGCCGTTGACAATCCCACGTGTCGTAAGTGCTTCAAAAAATTTTCAGAAAGCAGTTTTCATTTTAGCAATGCACTGCGTTCTGAACGACAGATGGGGGCGTTAATTAAAAGTGATCAGCATAGAACAATTAGGTAGATCAGAGAAACTCTTGAAATCAACCAGTTAACTGTATCAAGGAGATTACGTCGACCTAGTTTGGTGCCTGAGTTAACTGAGGAAAATTTGATAGACCTAATTTCTGCTTAGGATTCTCTATTGAAGCGCAACGAAATCGGTACATTTTTAAAGCACATACAGACACAGATGTTACAGATGAAATAAAATAGACTCTATAAAATGATGTTAAGTACAAAAGCCAGTTTACACCCGAAGAGGGTATTTGGTAGGATTGGAACGGAATCATTTATTATGTGTTATCATCAATCCGGAGAAATGCTGCTCACAATCATGTGAATTAAAGCGAGCAATCGACCAGAACTGCCCTCAATTAGCCAACTAAAAGGGTATTACGATCCACCGAGAGAATGCTAGACTTACTCTCCCGACCTTCTGCTCTTCAACTACCATCTATTTAGAAAGCTTCAAAACAGCTTAGACAGGTTATTTAGAACAAGGCTTAGATAGAAGACATGACTTAAAAAATCACTTGAATCAGTTCTTTAGAAGAAAGAACAGAACAGCGCATATTCTGTATGGATTAAATGCATTTTTGAGTAAATTAAACTTTCCTTCAATTTTTCCCCAAAAAATGGGACAAACTTTTGCATCGATTAATTTCTTTTAATAACCTAAGAATATCCGGACAATCTCATTGAAGTAAATAGAGACAGAATGTTTAGATGAGCAAACTTTTGTTGTCGTCACTAGTCACATTTTTTATTTATAATAGACCAGGAGATTGAGATCAGCTGTAATCCGGCGACTCAATGGGTAAATGTAGCATCGCTTTTTTCGGTTAGTACTTGGATCGTTGGAGAGATCCTAGGAAAGAACAAGTTTGGGTACTGCATTTCATCAGGCAACAGTGCAAAATCCAATAAGGAATTACCCCTCAGTCACACCAGTTTGTGACTGGGTAAGGCCGGATGCCTTTTTCTCTAATCCAAAATCCTTACTTTTTTTAATCACAAGAATTCAAATTTTTGAATTTACTAAGAAAATTATTAGTAATTTTAGCATTCAAGTGTATGAACACAGTCTCGTCTAAACTCTCTTAAAAAACTCTTCTAAAAAACTATGATAGTTTACCATTTCTGGATGTTTCAGTCAGTAGAAACAATAAAAATATTTTAAATTTTGAAATTTTTAGGAAAAACACCACCATTTCGAGATACATTCCTAATGATTCGAATCATAATTTTCAAAATACGATGGCTAGTTTAAATTTTATGGTAAATAGATTAATCAATTTTCCTTTAATCAAAGATAATTATAACAAAGAATTTAAGTTAATTAGGGAGGTATTCAAAGAAAACGGTTATAATAAGAACATTGTAGATAAATTAATTAGAAAACGTAAGTTTAGAAAATTATTGAAGGAATCTTTTCAAAAGGATCAGAACAAAAATAAATTCATTCATTCTTTGGATGTATATAAAAGCATTCAAATAGAAAAATGTAAAAAATAATGAACCGAGATAAAGGTCCTATTCCGTTCAGTCAACTTTTTCAATGACTAATGTAAGGCTCAGTAAAGTTCACGGTTCATTTTTACATGCTTCATTAGGTAGGGTTATCATAGAAATAGAACATAGTTTTTAGAATTAGATTAAATCATCTCTTGATGATACTAACATGGTTATCGAAACGTGCATTGAGAAGTTTTCAAAAAGTGATTTAGTGTTTAGTGGTAAATCTATTCGAGTTTAGTGTTTCACAACAAAGCTTCCAACAGAATAATTGACAGTTTTTTTCTGTCAATCTAAATATAATGTAATTTAAATCTCTATCATAACTACCATATTGAAATCACACTGATCAATCTGCTGCCATTTTGATTCAAACATAGAGAATGCGTATGATGTTATTAATGAGATTGTTACTAAAAAAATTCTATACCTTCATTAGTTGATATACCTGCTCCAAGAACATCCAGTCCACAAATAAAATAACAACAAATAAGATGCTACAAAAAATATATTTAACAGCTCTATCTTTCTGAAAGATGAGACTTGCTTGCAGATATAGACTAACAAGACACGAGCTAGTATATTTCGATTACACAATAAGTTGCATTTGAACTTCCTCTGATTGTTACTAGAAATAATCTGCTTCCTAACTCTATAACCATTTAAATCGATCGAAAATATATATTCCTAGGTATCTAGAAATGAACTTAGATGTGGAGCTTCGATGGGTGGAGCAAGTTAAAAAAGAAAAGAAAAGAACTTCACATCAAATATAAGAAAATTTATTGGCTTCTTGGAGGAAAATCCCAATTATCAGTACACAATAAACTACTCCTAAATAAACAAATATTAAAACACATATGGATCTATGCGACTCAGTTATGGGGTTGTGATGCTAAAAGTCAGTTCGAGAAAATTCAAATATTTCAGAACTAAGTCCTCAGAAATATCGTGGATGCCCCTCGGTACTACTGCAGCGAGATTTGCAGCGAAGCACGAGGAAAGACTCCATGCCCATGTAAACACTGAGGTATTTCAGCTTTCGGAAAACACCCATCAATCGAGAAGGCTTAAACGTACTAAACCGTTTGAGTTGGTTTAATGTCTAGAGTGACACAGTGATAAAGCAGAGCATAGTGAGGTGTATTTATTTTAGGAACTAAGGATGACCATTAATAACTACCTAGAGTTAAGAATTCAGAAACAAATTGTAGGTTAGTCGTTTTTCTTTGTTTTGCTTTTTTTTTCATTTAACTATTTTGAACTGTTGTAGAAATTTTATTATATTATTAAAATAAAAAGATGGCGATCTATCTATAAACGAAAAAAAACATCAATTTATAGTGAATTCAATCTACTGTATGAAAACGAAAACCTCACTTCAATCCACCCGATCAAAATGTTACGAATAAAGGAGAGAGCATTGATAAATATTTAATTTGCCACAGAGGAGCACTACATGTTTTTGAAATAATATTGTTTGGATTTACTACAATCACAACTTTATACATTTGCCGAATCAATCTAAAAAATCTATTCATCTAGAAAAAATATATTTAATTTATTATTCTCTTCATTAAACAATAATTATATCTCTATATGATAAATCATAATATTGTTTGTAGCCATTTTATTGATATTTTGATCTTTAAAATATTAAAAATCAAATAGGACTAAATCAGGCAGATACTGTGAATTACAACAATTATTATAGGAGTTGTAATTGATATAATCTACTAATCTACTACATCCATCTGTGTCAGAAGCCTAGAATCAATCGTAGTAAAAATCTTACTGTGTGCAGATAACCCCATTCATGTGTCCCTCAACAAAAACGAACTTCAAAAGCGCTATAAGTGTATTCAAATTCCTAGATACAATGTTTGAAAGTAGTGGGGATTAAGAGATAGACATTACCAACAAAACAATATCAACTAAATTATTTAATGCTTATAAACCGATCTTTCTAAATAAAAGGGAAATCAGTAAAAACACAAAGCTCAAGATATACAAAACCGTTTTTGTCCCAACCTTTATATATGGTAAGGCGTCATTGCCACTGAGCTAAAACACGAAATTTAAAATAACAGCAATAGAGATACAAGTTGTAAAAAAATCGATGAAGTATTACTATATAGCCGAATGCTCAATATAGAAGTTAGAGAAAAATTAGAAGTAGAACCCATTCTACTACCAAGAATTAATACTTGTGGGTTTGAGCACTTGATCCTAATGAATATAAACAATCTGGTGAAAAAGATATGGAAAGCTAAATGGGAAGAAAAAAAAGAAAACCAGGTAGATCCAGGAAGAGTAAAGATCCAGAAACCATGAAATAGGAGCATCCTCAATTCTAGCAGTATAACTTGGAATAAAGCAAATAATTATTTGTCAAAACCCCTTTTTGTAGTAACAAACCTAAATAGAAATATAAAATGAGAATTTTAATTTCCTATAAGAAAATTTTAATACATCTCAATTTCCTTTAAAGTACGGATACAACTAAATCATTTAATAAAGTAATAAAAGTACATTTAATAAAAGAAAATAAATCGCGAACACCGTGTCCAACATAATTCTTTTTGGATTTAAACGAGTGGTTGTCTTCAGAGTCTTAATTAAAAAAAGTTCAGCAATTTTTTAATTTTTTGCCCAGGAGTGAAGTTTATTAATTTATTTTTTCTTCGTTCGGGGAAGCTTGCTTAACGATTTATTGATTTAGATTTTAAAAGGATACGGGCATTTAATTTACAAAACCCGATTTATTATTTTATAATTATAAAATATACCAGAATTAAATTCCACAATAAGTTTTTTAAAAATTGCAATAAGTTATCGGTTCATAGCAAGACTCATTAAAATTACTCGATTCACGTTTTAGCATCATTAGCATCATTAGGAGATAATTTAACCTAAAACTAACCAACCCTAAATCTAGTGCCGTGAAGACTGTCAAATTCGTTGAAACTTTGAAGTACTAGTAAGATATTTTTATTCTTCTATTTTTATTCTCGTTTATATCGATACCTCGTCATTTGTTGCATCCTATCAAGTTATATCTCGTGGTGGCGTCCATTATGGAGCGGACAAAATTAAAACCTCTCCATGTACTCTTTAATTTTCTTTTTGGAGGGACATAATGACACGTGATTATAGCAAATTATCGGCCGCTCCAGGTGGTATGGTTTTGAGCATATCTTACTTCAAAGTGCACCTCAATACTCTAGGATGAACGCCGAGACTGTCAAAAATTTTGCCTCGTGCAGAAAGCTTGTCTCCACGCCAGCAAGATGGACAGCGATCTAGTAGTTTCTAAAAAAGCGTAAAAACTTTCTTAGAAAGGGCTATTTTAATAAATCTAGAATTTGTCAACACGCATGGAAATCGGGTCATAAAATAAATTGGAATAATTCCAAAACGGTATTAAAAGAATCGGTAACAAAATGCAGAAGATTAAAAGAAACCGCTATAATTAATTTAAATAAAAATAACTGTATTGATATGCCTTCAGTAGATTTAAATTCAATATGGTTCCCGATTCTAAAGAATACAATTAAACATATTTAAATATTTGAATACACAATCAGTACAATAAACAATCACACAGTAAACATTACCTATATACATTTTTTGGAAGTATGTCACTGTCATGAAAATATATTGTTGTCAATGTAAGTATCGTTGACATACACAAAAAAGAATATATTTACTTTCACTCGTTACTTTATATATTACAAATTAATATAATTTATTTTTTAGTTTAGTTTTGAAAACGGGGGGAGAGGACCCTCCGAAACGTTAACGTTAAAAGTTTGTAAAAATTTTTATAACATTTTTATATCATTAAAATTTCCTAACCCCAAATAAATTAAAAAATATACATAAGAACCTTTATACTATAATAATGTTTGTTTAATGTTGAATCTTTCATATTTATTATAGCTAGTTAAATAGGGCACTTATAGACATCACAGTTAGATTATTTTTTGTGTTATAATTGTTTAATGTATGATTTTTTTTGTTGGTCTCTGAATTTGTGCTTGTCTTTATTAAATAATTATTACTGTTACTGAATCTTTTTCGCAGAGATAAACATTTTCCCAGTTTAAAGGTTTATTTTTATTTTTTGTGATTCGGAAGAACTGGGCATACCTGGTACCCTTATTGACATGCCTGTGGAATCAATCCGTGACCTATGAACCAACTGCCTCCGGAGAATGACTGCCGTGGCTGTAATTTTAGTAACAAAAAGAAAAAAACTACATCGCTATGTATCTTGAAAGGAAGTATTTAATATATATATATATATATATATATATATATATATATATATATATATATATATATATATATATATATATATATATATATATATATATATATATATAAATTTTTTAAACCAACGTTGATATGTTTTGTGATTCAATCTTTTTTCTTATATGGGTTGCTCTATAAAATACATTTTTTATCTCCAGTAACAATTTGTTGAAATAAATGATCTCTAACTAATCTGGACACATAAGCAGCATTTGTGGCATTAGTGGCATTATTATTCTTTCGAAACTCATAAAGCATCAAATGTTTAATATTGGACGTATACACACTTTGCTCTTCCATTTTCATTTCATTAAAATTTTTCATTAAAAATAATAATAAAATTAATAAACCCACCTTATATGGATTATGTTATAAACAGTTAAAATATTGGCAGTAGATCGCAATGTTTTTAAATTTTGAAAAAAAACGACATTACTTATGAGTACCCCTAACATATTATTGCATTATTTTTACATTAAACTTGAAGAGATTTACCACTAAACATCAAATAACTTTATTTAACTCCACGGCACGAGTTTCGCTAACACCGTTAGCATCATCAGGATATCATTCGTTGAGGGGATAATTGAATAACCTTCTGATAATGCTAATAACATGATTAGCGAAACGCACGTCGTGAAGTTAAATAGAGTGATTTGGTGATTAGTTGAAAATTTCATCGAGTTTAATTTTTCACACCGAAGGTCCAAATAGAAGATATACAGTAGATCTGAGGTGCACCAGTAAGTGCCTTGGTGAGCCTAGCATCTACACAATGCTCATATTGAAAAACTTCAGCCATTTTTTGCTGGTTTACTTCAACGCCACTTACTTTTTTTGACTGTTGCTCAAAATGCTCTAGGACATTTTATGTCATTATCAATTAAAACTCGACATTGTTCGTAATGTCAATGCCTTGATTTTTCTGGTGGTAAAACCTTGTATAAATCATTACATATAGTAGGTATTAATTCTTACACATGTTAGAGAATATTATGGGAATTATTGGATGCGTATGAAAGACAAGAGACTAATCTCATGCAGTCTTGACTTATCCCAGATATCTTAGATATTAAAAGGATTAAGTTCTGTTTGGGGCCTTTCCATGTTTTTGGGCCACATTGTTGTAATTGTGACGGTGAATGTCTTTGGTTTTCTACTGTTATCCTACTGTTACTTTTTCCTACAATTATTAATGTTTTAAAATTATACTTCAGGTTCTTTGGAATGATTCCAGTTGATGACAATATGATCGGTATTGTTTCGATGCACTTCATGTCCTTCTTCATCTTTTCACCTGTTTTTGAAGCTCTTTATAATACCTGAATTATTAAATATAATAATAATATTATTATTAAAATGAATAAATAAATATTATAATTATAATGTATATTATTTTAATTTTAATAATAATATTGTGATTTACTTTTTAAAATATAATGTAATACTTAAAAAAATGAAAACAGTCATAATTTATAATTATATATATATCGATATATATATATATATATATATATATATATATATATATATATATATATATATATATATATATATATTATATATATATATATATATATATATATATATATATATATATATATATATATATATATATATAGGATATGAAGTGCATCGAAACAATACCGATCATATTGTCATCAACTGGAATCATTCCAAAGAACCTGAAGTATAATTTTAAAACATTAATAACTGTAGGAAACAGTAACAGTAGAAAACCAAAGACATTCACCATCACAATTACAACCATGTGGCCCAAAAACATGGAAAGGCCCCAAACAGAACTTAATCCTTTTGATATCTAAGATATCTGGGATAAGTCAAGACTGCATGAGATTAGTCTCTTGTCTTTCATACGCATCCAATAATCTCCCATAATATTCTCTAACATTTGTAAGAATTAATACCTACTATATGTAATGATTCATACAAGGTTTTACCACCAGAAAAAATCAAGGCATTGGCATTACGAACAATGTGGAGTTTTAATTGATAATGACATAAAAAGTTCCTAGAGCATTTTGAACAACAGTAAAAAAAAAGTCAGTTGCGTTGAAGTAAACCAGCAAAAAATGGCAAAATTCAATATGAGCATTGTGTAAATGCTAGGCCCGCCAAGGCACTTACTGGTGCACCTCAGATCTACTGTATATATTCTATTTGGACCTTCGGTGGTGTGAAAAATTAAACTCGATGAAATTTTCAACTAATCACCAAATCACTCTATTTAACTTCACGACGTGCGTTTCGCTGATCATGTTATTAGCATTATCAGAAGGTTATTCAATTATCCCCTCAACGAATGATATCCTGATGCTGCTAACATTGTTCGCGAAACTCGTGTTGTGGAGTTAAATAAAGTTATTTGATGTTTAGTGGTAAATCTCTTCAAGTTTAATGTAAAAATAATGCAATAAAATATTAGGGGTACTCATAAGTAATGCCGTTTTTTTTCACATTTTAAAAACATTGCGATCTACTGCCAATATTTTAATTGTATATAACATAATCCATATAAGGTGGGTTTATTATTTTTAATATTATTTTTAATTAGGTGAACTAATGAAAATGGAAGAGGAAAGTATGTATACGTCCAATATTAAACATTTGATGCTTTATGAGTTTCGAAAGAATAATAATGCCACTAATGCCACAAATGCTGCTTATGTGACATACCATGTCCTGGTACTTTGGATAGCATAACATATTTAAAAAATGTAAAAACGGTCATTTCAATTTTTTCGACGGTATAAAAGCTATAAAAACCTATTGGGTTTGATAACGATATGTCATTGTTTAAAACTGAAGCTGATCCCAATTATCCAAGAATTAGCCAAAACACTTAAAACTTCATAATCCACAATCCTGTATTCTTTAACACAACTGAACATAGTGCAAAGAGAATAGATGTGGGTGCCATATCAACTTTCAGTTAAAAAAACATTCAACGTGTAACCATCGGCATTATACTTGTGTCCAGATTAGTTAGAGATCATTTGTTTCAACAAATTGTTACTGGAGATGAAAAATGTATTTTATAAAGCAACCCATATAAGAAAAAAGATTGAATAGTAATAATACCAAAAAGTGTTAGGCTGGAAACTACATCCTCACCCACCTTATTCTCCTGATATTGTACTGATCAGGTTACCATCTTTTCAGATCTAGGAAACATTTCACATTTTTGGACCTAAGATATAAAACATTAAACTCCACGCCGTTGGTTTCGCTAACCTTATTAGCATCATCAGAAGGTTATTCAAGTATCCTCTAAAAAATATAAAAAATTATATCCTAATGATGCTAACATGATTAGTGAAACCCGCGTCGTGGAGTACGCATTACTCATTACTTATGAGTAATGTCCTTTTTTTTAGTTAAAAAAATGCTTCTACTGACAATAATTTAATTGTGTATAATAATATGTTTAATTTAAGTGTGTATAAGTTCAATATTAGACATTTGATGCTTTATAAATTTCAAAAAAATAACAATGGCACTAATGCCACAAATATCATTAATGCTGCTTATTTGGCACCATGTACTGGTACTTTGGACCACAAAACATATCAACGTTGGTTTAAAAAATTTAAGAATGGTCATTTCAATCTTTTCGACAGTATAAAATCTATAAAACCTGTTTAGTTTGATAAGGGGTCTGTTGTTGGTTGAAATTGAAGCTGATCCCAATTATCCAGGAATTAGCCACAAAACTTAAAACCTCATAATCCACAAACATGTATTGTTTAAAGCAACTGAACAAAGTTCAAAGAGAAAAGATGTGGGTGCCATATCAACTTTCAGTTAAAACAAACATTCAACGTGTAACCATCTGCACTGCACTTGTGTTCAGATTAGACAGAAATCCTTTGCTTCATAAAACAAACATTGATTAGTAAGAGTGCCTGAAATAGTTAGGCAGGAAACTACATCCTATTCATCATTATTCTTCTGATGTTGCACAGACCAGATTACCACCTTTTCAAATCTAGGGAACATTTTCTTCGTAGAAAAAAAAATCCTACCAAGACAGCCAGCCAAACTGGCTTCACTTCATTATCAAAAATTTCAAAAATTTCGCAATATATATCCATTTCAACCGAACCTATATTATGTTACAATTCTTGTAACAGATAAATATTATTCCCCTCTAATTAATTCTAACGATATATCAAAAAACAGCTTTCAAGCATATTTTAGCTCGTACATACACACAAAGACCGAACAAACTTGACAGATGATGCATTCGCCTCGTAGCTTTTAAACAAATCATTTTCAATGTCGCTTTGCTACGAACCAAAAAACAATTCGCCGTATCTGTTTGTCGCGGTTTCCACTTAACGATGTTTATCTCTCATAGTGACAATTCAATGCACGACTTTTTCAGCGAATTATTCACTTTGTTCGCGTCGCTTTAATTTGGCTTTTTTCATAGCGATTTTAGGAATAACCGTCATAAAAATGTTTTTAACGTTACTATAACATTTGAGTAACATACTGGCCATTATGTCAGATCTATTCGCTAAAAGTACTATATTTTCTGCCTTACAGAATAATTTATCCATTGTAAAATACATTACATAATTAAGAAGTTTTATTAACTAAAATGATGGAATAAAGGCCAACGAGAGCGTTCCTCCAGAAGGTATTGGTTTACTCTAGATGGAATTTAAGGCATACTTTTGTCTGAACAAACCCAAAACTATCAAACCGTCAACTATTGAAACGAAAATGCGAACTGCGAAATAATGAACTTTACTTTAGAGCATCAACAATCTGAATCCGTTAAAATTGAAATGTGATATTTTTACAGTTAAGAATGGAGCTCCTACGTGATAGGTTGCTGATAAACTATAAAACTGAATGGTTTTATTTTTAAATTTAATATTCTTTAATTATTTTATTTCAGTTTTTTTTATTTAGGTGTAATAATTTATAAAACCAGTATATTACCAGCCGCTGTAGACATGTGGGTTAGTCACTCACCTGGCAATCCAATAGTCCCTCATTCGAATACGGATTTTTATAAAGTCTACACAAATTTCATTTTACTAAATACCACTTAATCAATGACATAACTTAATTTTAACATTAAAAACTACTATATCGCTACGTAACCATGTTTATTTTCAAACCAGAACTCGAAGAAAGTTTTGAAGAAAGAGATGAAAAAAATGTTGGAAAGGGTGTAAACAGATTCTCGCAAAAGGCTCCAAATATATATATATATATATATATATATATATATATATATATATATATATATATATATATATATATATATATATATATATATATATATATATATATATATATATATATATATATATATATATATATATATATATATATATATATATATATATATACAGTGTTAGATTTCATTAGACTATATCCACCCAACTGCTGACAACCTTCGTCTCCGCCTAAATGAGTACTTTTGTTAGTTGCTCGACTGGAGACGAGCCCCGGCGATTCCTTCAATTGGAGACCACATGTTTCGTTCCTTGGTGCTTAGATTCTTCAGTGTATGATAATTGGCTACGGGTATCTCATTGGACGCAGTGGAAAGAAATCTAACATTGTATGTATACGCCATCCGACGGGGAGTTGGCGAAAGTATGGGTGGTTTGACTGTGGATAGGGTCTCTCTCTCTACTCTTGACGAGAAACAAAACATGGGTTTTCCAATTGGGTTTTGAACAATTTTGTTGTCATAAATGGAAAGATCATATATAAGTTTTATAACAAAACTATTTTAATTTTTATTACTTTTCCTTATAATTAAAAAGTTATTGAAAAAAAACACGAGCCCATGTGACGTCACAGTGATTATTTCCGCACAACATTACGGACAACTGATACGAGTATTTTAGTTTTTAATCAACTTATTCTTGCTATTATCATCAGTTTATTGATACATTTATTGAAAATGTTAAATCTAATTAGTTATCGTGTCTGTTTCGTACCATTTTCTACAAACACTACAAACTCTCGAAAAAAAAAAATTTAAATGGGCCACAAGATACACAAAGATACGTCGAAATGAATGTTTCCAAGTACCACGACCTATTAAACCTGTTAAACCTAAAACAACATCAAATGTTTACAACCACCTGTCATCAGATATATACAAATGATTATTATTTACAACATTATATCTTTTTTTTGTTTGAGTATCTATTACCTACTGAAACTTCACAATCGTGACATTGATTTTCTTGAACTTTTCTTAATTTTCCTTTAATAATTAAGCTAACTATATTAGCCTTACTCAGAACATTATGATCTAGACATACACGTCCTTTCACTGTGCAAATACAATTTTTGGGGTTAAATTGAACATAACCTATAATCTTGTCATCGTAACTTTCGCGTAACACCCTACAAATAATTTAATTATTTTAATGGAAATATTTTCTTTCTTATTTACATTTATTTTATTATATTTTAAAAAAATCAAATTGATGCTTTAGCACCTCGAACTTCAGCTGAATTGAACCGAATGTCATTTTCGAGAAAATATGTGGCCACAAAAACATCCACACCAAGTATATTATCAGAATTGGCCTTCATGAACCCTTTATCACTCATTACTAAATTAAATTAGTAACCAAAAAATTTTTTTGCGTTAAACTTCAATAATTTTGTATATACTCAGTTCAGTATATACTCAGGTAAAAGACGTTGACAGTACTTACGTAACGACCATGCATAACGGTTGTTTCATAGTCTTTATCAAAAAATCGAATTATAGAATCAACCTTAATTTCAAGGTGAAATTTACAAAGGTTGGCGAATCGTTTTAATTACAAAAATAGGTATATGGAAACATGTATAGATATATATACAAAAACGACTAATTGAAAATGATCGAAGAAGCAATGATACGACAAATACGTCGATTATTCAATCGATTGAGCTATATAGTAAACTCAAAAAGATTTACCGCTAAACATCGAATCACTTGTTTTATAATGATATTAGCATGATTAGCGAAACGCGCATCGAGAAATTTAAAACATGTGATTTGATTTTCAAAATACTCCAAATGTTACGGAAAATTCTATTTAGGCTTTTCGGACAATTTCAAACACGGATTTGACACGCATTATCAAACTATCTCACACAAACAAGCTGAACACTGTTACATACAATACACTTCATGATGGTAATGTAGTTATCGATTTTTATCTTAAAATGGTATTGTATCCGTTGATTGATTATCCACTTTATTCACCCAATCTATCTTTCCGTAACTACTTTCTATTCTTAAAATTTTGGTCCTTACAAGGGTATTTCCGAGAGTAAGCTCGTGATAATTGTAACAAAAAATTATTTTATCTCATTAAAATTATAATAAAGAAAGAAGATTTAAAAAAATTGTTTTAGGTGGTTTTTTACACTGTTCCAATTACTAATATAAATAAAATTTATCGGTAAGATGATATTTAATGTTAAGTTATAGCAATGTTTATCGGCAATTGCGAATTTGATACTCGAATTGAGACCTAATTAAGGATTTTTAATTACAGAAATCAACAACACTAATATAAACCAAATATTATATTGAGATATTGCCAAAGATTTTACTTTGTGGAATGAATGTGGAAAATTTTTGCATTCGCCGTAAGAAAACTTTGTGGAAGGATTGATTGAAAAAAATTGATGGATCGGATGTAAGAACTCGTGAGTACAAAATATGGAACAAGGTTCCCTGAAAATATTGCCATGGTTAGTAAAAGTGTCGTTGAGTAAAAACTCACGAAAGGCCTCCACTTCGGAAATGAGACTCATTTTTAACTCAAATGTTTCAAAAACAAGCTAAAGTATTCCATTTGGAGCTCGAAATATTTCATAGTTCATAAGAAATAAATGTACCTGAAAAGAATCATTTTACACAGTAAAAAAATCCGTCATTGCGTCAAAAAAAGTCTGTGTTAAAATTTTTGTGTTAAATATAATTATAAACACACTTTTGTGTGTTAATTTGACATAATACGATTGTGTTGTTCTTGCACTTTATTTTTTGACATAAAAAGTGTTATTTTAACGTTTTATTTTAACACTTTAAATGTGTCACTATAAAATTAACACAAAAATGTGTTAATTTTACACTAGTCATCTGTTGAAGACTTCATTGTATACAATAAATGTGTTTACTGTTTATCGTGGCACGGTATAAATATTATCAATAATTATAAATTCTATTAAAATATCAATAACAATCGAAACGCAACAAGTATTTAAATTATATTTAAATGCACATCAATACAGTGACGTTATACATCATTTTATTCTAAAGGTGGGATTTTTTTTAACATTTAAATGTGTAAACACTTAACATTTAAATGTGTCAAAATTTTTTTTGCTTGATTGTAAAGTATTTTAACACATATTTGTGTTATTTTTAACATTAATTTGTGTTACGTGGTTGACACAAAGCGTTTATATTAAAATAACACGAAAATGTGTGTTAATCATTTTAGACTGTGTATGGTGTATATTTTGAGCAGGCTTATTTGCTTGAAAATCTATAACTGTAAATGGTGATATATATATATATATATATATATATATATATATATATATATATATATATATATATATATATACTATAACATGATAGCGGAAGATTTTTTTTGGCACCAACAAGACGATTTGAAACTTGAACAAATATGTGTCCAGCAGATCCTGCCAGCAAGATCGTGGGACTTCTTGTTGTTGAGTTATCTGAAATCCATTGTCTATACCAGCAATACACACAGTTGATGATCTCAAAAATGCAAACCGACGTGTGAATGAAACTGATCAGAGATTGTGCGAAATTGTAATCGAATATTTCGTGAAACGAACCAAGCTTTGGAGTCCAAGCTGCGGTGACTACTTGTCCAATATAATCTTTCGCAGTTAATGGAGGGGGCTTTACTTTTTTACAATACTTAATAAAAATTCAATCATAAAATCCACAAAAATAAGTCGTGTTATTTCCAATTTAAATCCGAAATTCACTTTGATCCACCCAACAAATTAGTTTGTGATATCTTTTCGAAGAATAAAAATTACTGTTAATATATACTGAGGCAATATAACCAGAATCCTAATTTTAACAAGAAATTATTTATTTCATATGATTTTAATTAAATACGCATAATTTTGGTTGATATTCTGGAAATTTGTTTATACATTGTTAAACTTGACCTAGCAATTATTCACAAAACATTTCCGTTATTACCCAATTTATTTCATCATAGTCACAGTAAAGTATATAAAATAACAAATTTATTTATCGTTACAAAATTTAGAGTTTTATCAGATAATAAAATAAATGTGTTTTAGGTAATAAACTTTGAAAAAGATTCATAATGCCTATAAACCCCGTTTTCTCATGATGGATCTATAATTCCTCCTGGACTTAGAAATTCCGAGCTATTCTCATCTGAAGAATCAATTAAGAGTATTATTGTTTGATGAAATTTGCCAAATTCTTATAATTACGAAGACATAGTAAAAAGTCAGATACTTTTCTGATAGGTCGCGGTGTGATCTCAAAAGTAATTGCATTTCTGAAAAGTAGCTTCCTTTAATAACGCTTCATGCATATCAAACCTATATTAATTTAGTTTTGTCTTGACAACATTCGAAAGCAGATAAGTTTTATGTTTTTGTTGTCATGAATAAGATGAGTTTCGTTTGTCGATTAAACACTACTTTTTGAGTTGAAAAACCATCGCGAAAACCAAACAGAAGTTGTACAAATATTATGGGATGTCTGGTTCCTTACATTTCGTGGGTAATAAGTGGTTTATTGAGTTTCGAGGTGGTCAAGCCATAACGAGAAACCTTTGATGTCACTACTGAGGAAATAGTCAACCAGATCCATAATATCGTGTTGGCCGATCGCAGAGTGAAGGTTAAAAATATTATTAAGATGATAAACATCTCGGACGAACCTATAGGAAACATCATGCATGCGCATTGTCAACTTGTATGTTCGGAATTGACGCACATAGATCCCATGTGCTTTTGTCAAGACAATACTAACTTAAAAAAGATGCTAACCAACTGATTTGTTATGCAACCAAATATCTGAATATATTTTCTCCTTAAATGACCATCAAGATATCCATCAAGATCCATTTATTTGACACCATTGACTAATGAGTATTTGACTACTTTATTTGAAGTATCAATAAAGCAGATATTTATTACCGCCAATTGCTACAAACAACAGTTGTTTGATCTAAACTATACATTGATCCAAGTAAAAACTCTGAAGAAAACCCTATTAGAATCCGAATTAAATGATTTTCTATATTCAGCCCATTTTCCACACTTGGAAAGCCACCTTTCAGTTACCACGTTTTCTGCATGGGTCGGAATATGCCAGCGGGGATGACGCATTTTTCTAACTACCTATTTCAAAATAGGTCGATACAGGATATAGTTCAATGGTGTTCTTTGATCGTGGAATTTAACTTTTGCCAAAAGACAATAGAAAATATTTTAATTAATATATTTAATATATTTTTAAATTCAACATACCATACTTTCCAAGTTGGTGTATTAAAATGATTTAGAACAATAATTAAAATTCGAATGCGAAAAAATGCAAGATGTTCTTGAAAGTGTGTCAATCAGGTTGGTCACATTATACAAAGGGCGGTAGAGAAAGGGGCAATTTTCAATATCAAATTTCTTACGTGTCGTCATACGTGTCAGAGTATCGTTTCTCAACTTGGGGTCGCATTCAGGAATATAGAGGGTCGCAATGTGTTCACAAAATAAGACTCGTATACGAAACATACTTTTATTAAAGTATTTTTAGGGCAGGAAAATTCAATATTACTAAGTAATAACAACGTAATAAAAGAAACTTAAATAAAGTAGTACCGAAAGTTGTTTGACATAATAATTCTTTTTTTATGTCTGTGGATTTTCATTGTAAACAAACATAAGCAAAATACTTTCCAGTGATAATAGACGATTTCTATATTTAGTTTTTAAAGCCACCAGAGACAAAAAGCTTTTGTCGCGTAAGAAAGAAATAGCGAAGGGAAGCAATGTTTCAAGGCTTCCGTTACTAGGCTTCCATATTCACATCGTCGTGCAAGCCAAAACATCTAAATCTTCAGTTAAAAATTCTAGTTGTAGAGTTTTGTCTGTTGATATTTCAGTAAGTTGGTAGTAAATCTCAAATGGATTGAGAACCCATCTTCTCGACAAATCATCGTTGCTATCTGGAAAATATTCCAGTAACTGAATTTTCAATTCGCGAAAATTGGTTTTCATGCTCTTCAACACGCCAATAACAGAATTTTCAAAATCCATATTGTTGGTAATAATAATCCGAAGTTAAAGTGAATGCATGAAAATTACGTTTTTCAAGGCGTATAATCCAAATACCAAGCATTGACTTTATCATTAGTAAAATGTTTTTGTTACGGCCTTGTAAACTCGTATTCAACTCATTCAAATGTGAAAATATATGACTCAAGTAAGCCAAGAGTAATAAAATGTTTCCGTCTTGTAAAAACTCTAAAAATGGGCTATTTTTATCTGTAAAACAAATTCAATTCATCTCACAATTTAAAAAGCCTCGTTAGAACTTTTCCTGTCGACAACCACCTGACTTCAGAATGGAAAAGCAGTGAGTCTTATTTGGCACCCATTTCTTCGTACAATGTGGAAAGCAATCTAGTCTGCAATGGTTGGCTTTTAATAAAATTAACAATTTTTACGGCTTCTGACAGAACATTTTGTAAATTATCTGGGATCTTTTTATGCCAAGCGCATTTATATGAAAAAAACAGTGCGTCCATTCCATTCCATAGGTGTTTTCATTTTACTATCACACCACTGTTCTTCTCCACTATCGCTTTCGCGTCAGCAGTACATATCGCAAGGCATTTATTAAGTCCTAGTTTTCATTTTATATTACATCAATAAAAACTGCGGTGTCAATAAAAAGAGTCATTCGTCAGTTGCATGATCAGAGATTGATTTGCAAAATAGCATATTTTCGTTAATTGACCTCTCGCATTCGTATCAGACAAAACACAAAAATTGCGCCAAGTTTGACACATCGGTTGATCCGTCGAAGTGAAATTCACTTAATTGAACGTTTTCAATTTTTTGATCGTGAACATCATTGGTCATTACATTGACATGTCTCTATATTGTGTTATTTGAAAGCGGTATAGTTTTCAACTTTGTTGCTTCTTCCGGACTTATCATCACATTGACTATATCAATGTTATAATAGTGTGGAGCTGAGACTACCTGACAACTCTTAATGCTACTAAATAGGATGCTTAAAATGTTGCAGTCTCATTACGGCTTGATTTGTTGATAGCAATTTGTTGATTTTTCAAGACGAGTGATTTACGGTCGAAAAATTCTAATAAAGACTTTATGCTTACTGCAGGCAAAACCTGATAACAAACAACACATTGCGTCTTGTCATTCAAGGCAATAAATTCATATTTTGAATATGTTTCATTACACAATCTGGTCTTTTTCTTTACTATTTCACTAGATGTAGACAGTGCATTTCGTTTTGTCACGAATTTATCCATTTTATTTAATATCAATTTATTTTAATACCACACTGTAATTAATTTATTTATCACTGAGTAAGAGAAAAAAGTGTAGTATTTGTTTTCGTAAAAGCGTAATTAAAACTTAAACTCTTCGACTCCTTCATTTGCTTTTATTACCAAAACGCATAGCTTGTACAAAATAAGCGCGCTCGGGAAGAATGATCCGTCGCAGGAGCGAGGTGCGCGGGTGGATCATTTTACAAGTACGTACAAGTGCAGGGCACAGGTTCGAAGTGGTAAAAGTAATATAAGAACAAGGGGTTACACAAGTCTTGTTTGGTATTTGTGACTGTGTACGGTATTTCGGTATAAGAGTAACGACCCATTCACATATACATCCGTTATTGGCGAGTCGTCATTTAATACAAGCACAAATAGATGATTCGTTTTTTTCACGAAGCGTGTGAACAGGCTCGTAAGAGTTTATAAGTCATTCAAAAATATAAACGATTCTTCATAAATCATGATACTGAATAAAGGAGGAATCGTCGTCGTGTTAACCGGCCGATGTAAAACTTTTATAAACGTCAAATTAACATATTGTAGTGAGGGGGTCGCAACATTTTTTACATAACTTTTTGGTTATTTAGTGGATCGCGATACTAGGAACGATGCTCTAGGGCAAAGGTCTCCAAACTACGGCCAAATCCGGCCCGCCAGTATCATAAATCCGGCCCGCAACTAGCGAATTTAGCAAGCGTATGCTTATTTATGGCGTGTACTCGGCGACTAGTACTAGTTTAGAAATTATAGATAATGACAGGAAAATGAAAACGGTTTTGGTCCTTGAAACTTACTGGAGTAATCAGTATGGCCCGAAGGCTGAAAAGTTACTTACTTGCTCTAGGGTGAGGATAAAACGATTACCTTCACTGTATTCATAACCATTAACCATGTAACGGTGAAAAGGTGCACAATATGGGTTCGCTCTTAAAGCATATTACAAAAATAATGAATACGTTGCATAATTCAAGAGTTATTTCGTCACCAATTCTACATTAACATTGAACTGGTTCTGCACTAAATAGAAAAATTGAAGGTAAAAAGAAAGCGGTAAACATAAAAATTGATCTGAATATAGAATTGATCTGCTACTTTCTACTCATCATTATGCACTTTATTAAACATTTCATGCAGCAGTTTATGACGCATTTTGGTTACTTTTGGACGGAACATGATTTCATCAAGATGAGGCGACTGCTAACATCACCAAGATATCGACAAACGCAGTTCAACAGTTATTTTTTAATCATGTAATGTCCAGAGATTTTTTAGCTAGCAAAATCATTTGATTTAACGACATGTTATTATTATTTATGGGGTTATTTGAAGAACAAATTGTAGGTTGACTCCTTACAAAATATTAAAGAGGTAAATCTCAAAATTTAACAAGAAATAATCCGAATTCCAATAATTCCAATTCCATATCAAAGATATCTAGAATCGTATTTGCTTCTTCTAAAGAGTGTATTTTTAAAAGAAAACGATTCAATAAATATATTATAAATATAATTTTACGACGTGATGTCGATAAAAGTAAAAAGAAAACGTATATGAAATTTTGAACTATACACTAAAAGGAGTCTGGAAAGGTATTCCACAAAATTCTAAAACCAGTTACATTTTGCCAAGTCCCAGCAAACATAACCAGACCCAAGCAAATGACGTTATGAAAATGATACCACCTGGATTCTAGTTCTTTGAGGCCAACACACCAAATTTCTAATTCCACGGGATAAAAGCGACTTTAGCGTTCACAAAAGAACAAAATAAAGCATATGTAATATAATTTCATATAACGAAAATTATATATATTTATAAAATTATTAAATATTTTTTATAGTATATATATAAAAGATATAACTATCTGTATTAATAGAGACTATCTGTATTAATAAAGATATAACTATCTGTATTTAATATGTTTTTAATTGAATATTATCAGTTGTATATTTTAAATGATTTGTTATTTTAATATTAAATTTAAACATGAAAATATTCATATTGTATTTCAGTTATTGTCCAGTTTAATTTTTCATATGTTACTCGGTGTTACTGCAACAAATGTGGCTGGTAAATGCTTTAAAGCTTTTGCTTGTGTCGCATTGTGAAATATTTTTCGTATGCATCTAACCTATGCACTATTCTTATGATTCTATTAAAAGTTATAAAAGGCTGCGAGTTCGTACACTACGTGGTTTGAACGAATTTTCCAAATTTTGAAATGGACTGGCTTAATGGTATAAAATAAAAAGATTTAAGTTTTCGTGAAATAGCAAGATAATTCAACATTATGGCTTCTACGTAGATAAGACATGGATAAGATGGATGAAGATCAGAGTTATGAAAGAGTATGAGGATTAGGTTATTCTACATATAATCAAGAACACAACTAACTTCTTACATATTTCTGTAGAAAATCGACATGAAAATATCCAGACATTTTGAGGATATATGTATTCCCTTTTTATTGAATGCTTCCTTTCACAGTACACCATAATTTTAGAATGATGAGGAGATAGCATTGATTTAGGACTGAAATGGAACTCCATTTGTTTTAGTGGTTAGTCTGGACTTTACCTAGGTAGTCGTGAGGGACGTAGAGGGGCTACATATCAATCAGGCGATCGATCAGACGATGAATTAATATCAATTTGATGTTAACCAGTATATTATTATGCATTACAAACCAATCCACTGGTTAAATTATCTGATATTTTGATGGTTATTATTTATGCGGTTATCTAATTCTAGGTTGACTCCCTACAAAATATTGAAGAGGTAAATCTCAAAATTTGGAGAACCGAAAAAATTGGAATTGGAGAATCGCTGCAAAAAAATGTATTGAACTTAAGGGAGAATTTACGGAATGGTAAAGTCATTTTTTCAACTATAAACTTGTTTTATCATTTACGCTCCGCGAACTTTTCAATTGGCCTAATAATAATGAAAATATAATAACTAATTCATGGTGTTCACATTTTCTCATCAGTCAACATATTGTTATTCTAATTTAAACATAATTACAGAGGTAATGGCATTGTCACACAATAAAATAACTTTGCTAAAAGCATTCGTATTTCTCTAAAAGCATAATTTCGGTTCGGTCATGATAAAATAAATTGCAAATTTCTTGTGTAGATCTATTAGGTTGCTAATTATCAGCCTTTTTACTGTCTTTAACATGCATTTATAAAAAAGGAATATAAACTTTGTTCGAAGTAATTTTTCTTACATTCTACACACATTAGCCACATTTCAAAAAACTTTCGAATTCCAGATAAAAAAATCTGGTGATTTTGATGTAATAAAGTCATTAAGGCTTTTTTCAATTTCTTCAAGAGGCTTGAAACGCCTATCAACCAGGTAATGGTGCAGGGATCGAAAGAGATGACAATCGGAAGAGGCCATATTTAAAGAATACACCTGGTGCGAAAAAATATCTCAACCCAACTATGTGACTGTGCGTTGTCCTAAAACAAACTGACTTCACTTCTTCTCTTAGCCATATAAAACATTTTTCCTTCAGATCGTCATTTAACATAAATCATCTGCTGCTGATTACTGTCAACAGTGACCGTTTGACCAGATTAGAGCAACTCATAAAGCACGACAAACACCATATATCCAGATACAATAAGTTTTTGGCGTAGATATTTTATTTTGCAGTACTGGTTGATTCGATAGGATTAACCCACGTTTTCGCTTCTTTGAATTATCCTAGATAATTCACTTTTCGTCACAGGTCACAATCTTATGGAGAAAGTTCTTTTCCTTTAATCTGGACAGCAATGATGGAACATCAAATAATCTCCTCTTCTCAATTGTGAATTTACTTTATGTAAACGTTTAAAAAGGAATTGTCGAGTTTAACTATAATTTCCCATCTATCGGTATACGCGAAGGATTTTATTGTAGTGTTTCCAATTCTTCATCCTCCACTTTTTGGGACTGTCCTGGACGTTCTGCATCTTTTAAATCAAAATTTAGTGCTTCCCTTACTTCTTACAAGTACTTTACGAAAATGTATTATTTCCCAAAGACGCACAGATCAGATCCTAAGGTTCCGCATAAAATATGATGGTATTAACAAAACAAAATGTAACTTCACGCTTGGCCATAAAAAGAACAAAATATTCACATATAATCAGAGATTTATATTGCAGCATATTGTCAATAATTGTTCTATAAATAAAATAATTATCTAGGTTAAATATTTTCTAACACACTGCTGATTCGAAAAATCCGTTACCGCAAAATTTAATTCTCAAATTACTTTATATTTGCCACGTGATTGATTCGTCTTCAGGAAACGTGGCAAAGCGACACGTCGTGTAACTTATGAAAACGTGAGACGAGAAGGTGTTCGGAAAATGCACAGGTCGTTGGTAAAATTTTACAGATAACGAAGAAGATATATTAAGTGCGGAAGGCAAGCAGAGACTGGTATTCATTTTGTCGTCTCGTATGTCAAACTATGTCGTTGAACCAGACAAGGACTCGAATGACGAATGGTTTAACTATATAGATTCAGAAATAAAGCATCTGTCTTAAAAGAGTTTGAAAACGTCGGACGGAAATTTTTCGGAATTTTTTAATTTAAATATCAATTATCTGAAGAAAGAGAGCCATCTTTATACTTTTGGCAGCTCGTCTTAATAAAGGAAACTACAATAAAACTATACATTAGTTAATCGACTTTCGTTATTAAATCTTCATCTGCTAGTTATTATTTTTAATTTAATTAGTAAAAAAGCATTCATACAACCAACATATTGATACAAAATATGTAAAGAATTATCCAACAAGATTGAAAGAACTTTAAAACGAGGCAGAATAAAAACTACAGCAAGTGATAATCAGGTAATTTATATATATATATATATATATATATATATATATATATATATATATATATATATATATATATATATATATATATATATATATATTATATATATAATTAAATTCCTTAAAACTCGTATCAAGCAACGTATCTGTCATATAAAAAGTTCCCAACATCGTACATTTTTCATTTCAACATTACACTGAATCAAAAACTTTTCGCTGTCAAAATTTGAATATCAAATTTCTTTATATTCGCCACGTGAACAATTTTTCTCCAGGAAACGTGGCAAGGCGACACTGCTGTAACTGATGAAAACGTGAGAAGAGAAGATGCTAGGATAATACGCTATAAAATTTTACCGATAACGAATAAGATATATTGACTGCGGAAGCCGAGTAGAAGCGTTGTTTACTTTGTCATGCTGCTTGTTAAACTATATCGTTGAACCAAGTAATAACCCGACAAATCAATGTATTAACTGTTTAGATTCTGAGTGACTGTTTCTTATAATAGTAAGAAAATGTTAGACAACGATTCAATTAAAATATTGGTATATTTAACTGAGGAAATAAATAATTAAAATATATAAATAATATAAAAATATATTAAAATAAATAAAAATTCATTTTAATTTTAAAAAACTAGAAAGCTATTAAAAAAAGCTAAATTAAAAATATTTAGATAAATCAGCTTGATTTATCTAAATTTCCACTATATTTAAAAATTGTATAACAATTATATCGACACAAAGAGTTTTTTTCATATAAGCACATTTTAATATCGTATTTGAAAAAGACACTATGTGTCAAAACAATTAGACATAAGTCTCAGTTATTTTATTTAAAATATTAGTTGCTTGAGGAAACGAACATCTTATTTTATAAAAGCATTTCTTCCTCCATAAAATGTGTTTTATTTATTTTTGTCCTTACCAATAACTTATGTTTTGTATTAAGCCATTAACCTTGCTCTATATAGATAATATACCTTGCACTTTTTTCTACAGAAATTAACTCTTATACTACTATGATCATAAAGTAAAGGGACTTGTTTATATAAATTACAAAGTATTAATTTATGCATTCAAATATGTTTTGTCTCCTCCAAAGTGATTATTTTTCACTGCAATATACTTATTCCAACGTTGTGTTTTCCAGAAACCTTCCCTGGACTCAAAACAGCGTCCATGAAGTAGTTTCTCCCATGGAGAGAACTGCAAAAGTTCTACGGTTCTATATCTGGTTAATATGGTAATGCAATGATATTTATTTGATTTTAGCGGGAAATTCACTGATAATTATGCATAGACTATGAATCGTTTTGTCAGAACTCTGAACGTTTTGTTTTGAGTTCTTAATCGACAATTACACTCAGTACAAGATCATTGATTTTGGTATGGTGTGCATTGGTGACTTTCCGCATTTTCTCTTTGTACCACTTGTAAACTTTTTCTAAAACACTAACCTAAAAAACAAAAGGTTGCATCAACACGTAAACGGCGCGGATTTTAAAACAAAAGACAGCATACCTTTTAATCCTAGTATTATGCTTAAAATGCAAATATTGTTATGAAACTACACAATTTATTTTTATTTATTTTATATAAGAAATGTCCAACTGGTAATTTTTCAATGAAGGAAATTTCTATAGTATTTTCTCATTCATCATTTTCTGACAAGAAAATGCCAGTTTTCTTCACTCCACCGCCATATCAACATCATCTCCTAAGAACGGCTGTAAAAGTTCATCAGTTAAGCAATATTGATATAATGTTATATCAATATTGTTGTTATAATGTGGTATAACCTGCATGTTTTAATAACCTGCATAATGTGCATTAACCTGCCCGTTATCGATTCAAATCAAGTGGGAGACTGGTTTATGCCAAGGGAGGAACTTTAAACAGGACAAACGGAGAAATGGGTAATATGAAAATTCTTAAATATACTTCGATCCGGAGTTGCAAGGTGTAAAAGTAATATGAACAGTTGGGAGGTTTCAGACGAATCGATTCTGTGCAATTGTCGACATGAACAGACTACTGCCCATATCATGCAATGCGAGTTATGCCCGTACACCTGCACCATCGAGGAGCTCATGAGTGCTTTGCTTTGTATGTTATGTCTTATACAATTTTATCCTTACTAATTTTAATTACGGAACTTCATATAATTTTGATGCTTCTGACACGTTTAAATTAATGTGGTATAAACAGATATATTGCTGCATACCTTAATGCTGCAACAACAGTTACTGTAGAAACATTAAGGCATGCCAGAAATAAAGGATTTTAAATTAAGGGTTTTGCCTAATATTGTATCTCTTTACATGTTCCAGATAAGAAATTACTCTTTCTTTTTTGATAAAATATTATTTTTTATTAGGAACTTTAGAATAATTCAGTTACTGGGTTTTATATATTGTAACAAATGCTTTTTTGACTATTATAAATGCAGTTTATAATGACAACAATATATCGATTACATATGTATGCAATCAATTCTTCAAAATAGAATTATGCCAGCAAGAAATCTCTGTATCTAGGCCATCTAGAAATCAAATATTTAATATTAATACACCTGCAAGTATTCAGAGAAAAAAGCTATTATTAGGTCAAGACGATATAAACTGCATAAAAGGTAATGTAAGTTCAAATGAACAGTTTCTAAATTCAAAACAAGATATAGTTCATGATTAGTAACATTGTGTTGAATAGCTGCACAATCATTTCCAATCCAAAATATTGTCAGAAGACCACGAAAAAATCGCAGAGACTTTATGTAAAAAAATTATTATCTTTCTTGACTATTCAAATATATGATATAATTAATATATAGTATAACAGAGCATTTCAATTGCTTTGAAATCAATAATAACAATTGTTTCATACTGTAAAGGAATTAAAAACTTAATTTTAAATTAGAAAAAAACTTGACTAAGACTTGTCCAAATTTCCACTGTATTTAAAAAATTATATAACAATTGTTTGGACACACAGTGTCGTTTTCAAATAAAACAAACATTTTAATTTCGTATTTAAAAAAGATTCCGTGTGTCGCAACAATTAGACATAAGTTTCAATTCAGTTATTTATAATATTAGTTACTTTAGGAAATGAGCACCATATTTTATGGAATCAATTCTCCCTCCACAATGTGCTTTATTTATTTTTTTCCTTATTCATAACTATTTTGTATAAAGCCATTGACCTTGCTCTTTATGGATAATATAACTTGCACTTTTTTTCAACATAAATGAAGTGTACTCCTATACTACTATGATCAAAAAGAAAAGTGATTTTTTAAATAAAATAAAAAGTATATATGAAGATCAGAACCAATCAAAGACAACAATACCCGCGGAAGAACAAATGCCAGATATCCTAGTGGAGGAAGTAACAAATGTTACAGAATCGATGAAAAACGGCAAAGCTTCAGGAAAGGACAGTATAACTGTCGAAATGCTAAAAGCTGGGGATCAGATGTTACATAAAACACTAGCAAAATTATACTCAAAATGTCTCAAAGAACAAAGGGTACCTAATTTATGGAAAAATGCAGAAGTGATCCTTTTACATAAAAAAGGAGCACAGGAAGATTTAAAGAACTACCGTCCAATAAGCCTCCTATCAGTAATGTACAAGGTTTTCACTAAGATAATTTCTAAAAGAATATTAAAAAAACTGAATGACGCACCACCAAGAGAACAAGCAGGATTCAGATGTAGATTCAGATTCATAGAAAGGCACAACGAATACACATGCCATGGTGCTTGGCTTTTATCGACTACGAAAAAGCATTTGACTCCATCTCAAAGCATGCAATTATGGATGCACTGCCAAGGGGTAGATAAAACATATGTAAACCTATTAGGATCGCTATATAAAGAAGCTACAGCCACAATTCACCTTGATGATCTTGAAGTGGGAATTAATGTAGAACGAGGTGTACGGCAGAGTGACGCAATATCGTCTATTCTTTTCTCAGCCGGCCTTGAAGAAGTATTTCGTAAACTGGATTGGGAAAAGGATGGTGTAAAGATCAATGGTGCAAATTTAAACCATCTTAGATTTGCAGATAATATGTATAGCAGATGATATCGTTCTCCTTTCTCAAGACCCAGAGGAGCGAACCATTTGGTGAACCATTTGGTTTGAAAATAAACCTGAAAAGAGTCAGGTTATGTTCAATAAGTTCGCTCAAGGCAGAAGGATTTCAATTTTAGGAAGGGATCTGAAGATTGTGGACAGCTTTTTATATCTTGGGCAGAGGATTTTAATGGAGGGGAATACCGCCGGGGAGGTGGAAGGGCGTGTTAAATGTGGCTGGCAGGCATTTGGCAGGCTCAACATAGTGTTTAAGAGCACACTTCCACTTTACCTGAAGAGAAAAGTCTTCGATCAGTTCGAAAAGTCTCAGATCGAATATATATATATATATATATATATATATATATATATATATATATATATATATATATATATATATATATATATATATCGAGAATCCCGACAGCTGTTTACGAAACAGAACGTATTTATTTAAATATGGAACGATATATATATATATATATATATATATATATATATATATATATATATATATATATATATATATATATATATATCATCACCTGCAAAATAATACTTTTTCACTGCAATAAACTTATTCCAGAGTCGTGGACTCAAAACGAACTTGAAATTGTATTGAATATCTGAACAAACATTTCCAACACAATATTTCTTCAACAAAGGGGATAAAAACCATGTGTCGAATTATAAAAGAAAAAAAGAACCACATAATAAGGCATCTAATTAACCAGGACCCATTTCTCGGCCATCGATCGTCAACAAAACTATAACTAACCAAAACTTTAAATACAAATAAAACAACAACGAACATGTGAACTAATATTCAATGGCATGAATGTTTGAAAACAATTTCGGACAACTGTCCACAGCAGCTACTTCTGACAAGGCGCATTCTGTCAATCAAATTTCCGATTACTTTTTTAAGCAATTGTGCTCTATATCCGCAATTGTTCTAGTTGTTGGCTTCCAGTGCTTCAATAGTTGCTGGTTTATCGGGATAAACCAAGGATTTAACGCAACCCAAAAGAAAATAATCTAAAGACGTTAATTCACATGACCTTGGTGGCCAATTAACAGGTCCGTTCCTCGAAATCATGTGTTAACCGTATTGTTCCCTCAATAAAGCAATTGTTGATTTGCGTTGGCAGTATGACATGTGGAGCCATCCTAGTCGAACCACATCTCGAACTCGATCCATACTATTCAAATTCGGAATTAAATAATCATTGATGATCACTCTATAACAATCCCCATTAACGGTAACGTGCTTTCCAGCTTGATTTTTAAAGAAATTTGGCCCAATACATTATGTCATAGGCATACAACCCGCACCATACGGTGCATTTTTCAGGATACAACGTTAATTGTATGATCGTTACGGAATATTTTTACTCCAAATGCGGCAATTTTGTTTATTAACGTAACAATTCAGCCAAAATTGAGCTTCGGCGCTGAACAAAATTTTGCGGTTAAATTAGTCAAGTTGCAATTGATTTTGAGCCCATTTACCGAACGTACCGCCTAAACGATCGTCTTGCGGCTTGAGTTGGACAAGATGGATCTTATAAGGCAACAGAACAAGATCTTACGCAAAATGTTCCACGTAGTCGAATAACAAAGCCATCATCATCAATAGCGGCGATATTTCCTTCGGAATGCGCAGTTTTTTGTCTTGTTAATATTTTAATATAAACCAGCGTGAATTGCGTTAGGAATTTATCGAGTATTCGGCGAATACATCGCTCGGTTCGGCGATTATGTGCACCATAAAATTCACGAAGTGCACTATAAGTTTGGCGCATAGAACACTGATTTTGATAATAAATTTCGACAATTTGCAAATGTTACTCTCATGTTAAACGCCCCATGATTTATTAGACGACACTGAATAATTTTGACACTAGAAGCATGTAAACATCGTCTGACAGCGATCTCTATCGAAAGTTCCGACAATCTAAAAAATCACCTGTTTGAACCCACCGATGAACGTTTTATGTAAAGCTGTGAATCGTACCGTAGTGCTAGCTGAATTTTTTGAAGTCTGCGTTTAGACAATTGAAGAAAATCCTCAACTTGATTTGAATACGTAGCTTTCGATTCTTTTTTCGATAACCGCGATATTTTCTCTACTCATCTCGCTATGATATTAAGAACTGTTTAATTTTATGTTGGAGATTTAGAAATTGCGACAATACACATACAGTACCATTCTGCTAAGGCACAATTAATAAATTTCAAATGCTGTATAGACGTCAATATTGATTTGTATAATACTAAACATTGAGTAAATTTTCCTTCACAGATAGACTTCTTATAATGTTTATATAAAAGTTAAAATACGTGTTATATATACATATGCAATATATATATACACACACACATATATTTATAGAATTCCAACTGCTCAATAGAACTATTACCTTTATTGCAGATGAACCCAATGCGTTCCATATTTAAATAAATACGTTCTGTTTCGTAAACAGCTGTCAGGATTCTCGATATATATATATATATATATATATATATATATATATATATATATATATATATATATATATATATATATATATATATATGTATATATATATATATATATATATATATATATATATATATATATATATATATATATATATATATAAGGTATATATATATATATATATATATATATATATATATATATATATATACCTTCAAAATATTGCTTTTTCACTGCAATAAACTTATTCCAGTGTCGTCGACTCAAAACGAACTTGAAATTGTATTTAATATCTATACAAACATTTCCAACACAATATTGCCTCAACAAAGGGGATAAAAACCATGTGTGAAATTATAAAAGAAAAAAAGAACCATATAATAAGGCATCTAACTAACCAGGACCCATTTCTCGGCCATCGATCGTCAACAAAACTATAACTAACCAAAACTACGTCGAATGCTTTTTCTAAGAAGCGGACCCGAAGGATTTATACCTCCATCACTATGGTAACGGTCTAGGATATTCGGCTAGGGCGCACTTAGGAACTTTTCTTTAACCAAGCACGACACTCGTAGACAACTTTATATATACAGCAGTCGAGAATCCCGACCGCTGTTTACGAAACAAAACGTATTTATTTAAATGTGGAACGCATTGGGTGCATCTGAAATAAAGGTAATAGTTCTATTGAGCAGTTGGAATTCTATAAATATATGTCTGTGTATATATAGCATATGTATATATAACACGTATATTAACTTTTATATAAACATTATAAGAAGTCTATCTGTGAAGGAAAATTTACTCAATGATTAGTATTATACAAATCAATATTGACGTCTAACGAGAATTTTAAATTTATTAACCGTAATTATTAACCGTGCCTTAGCAGAATGACACTGTATGTATGTTGTCGCAATTTCTAAATTTCCAACATAAAATTATACGGTTCATTAACGTTGTATCCTGAAAAATGCATCATATGGTGCGGGTTGTATGCCTATGACATAATTTATTGGGCCAAATTTCTTTAAAACTCAAGCTGGAAAGCACGTTACCGTTAATGGGGATTGTTATAGAGTGATCATCAATGATTATTTAATTCCGAATTTGAATAGTATGGATCGAGTTCGAGATGTGGTTCGACTAGGATGGCTCCACATGTCATACTGCCAACGCAAATCAACAAATGCTTTATTGAGGGAACAATGCGGTGAGTACATGATTTGGAGGAACGAACCTATTAATTAGCCACCAAGGTCATGTGAATTAACGTCTTTAGATTATTTTCTTTTGGGTTGTGTTAAATGCTTGGTCTATCCCGATAAACCAGCAACTATTGAAGCATTGGAAGCCAACAACTAGAACAATTGCAGACATAGAGCACAATTGCTTAAAGAAGTAATCGAAAATTTGATTGACAGAATGCGCCTTGTCAGAAGTAGCTGCTGTGGACAGTTGTCCGAAATTGTTTTCAAACATTCATGCCATTGAATATTAGTTCACATAAAATAAATAGTTTCAAGGCATCTAATTTGGTTGTTGTTTTATTTGTATTTAAAGTTCGAACGCACTAAAAAATCATATATATATATATATATATATATATATATATATATATATATATATATATATATATATATATATATATATATATATATATATATATATATATATATATATATCTAGTTCAAAAAACTTTCCCTAATATACCCGTTGATGCATTCCTTTAAAGATTATTTTACTCAGAATTACTTAGGTTTTAACGACGTTTCGACGAGATCGCACTCATAATTTTCATAAGTGTTCATAAGTTTCATAACTGTTCGGTTTCCATGATCAAGAGACATTAAAACAGTTTCCAATGGATGTACCCCCGAAAAAGTTCTTCAGCATACAACACCATTAGTAAATCAGTATACATTAACATATCCATACATATAAAAATTTATATAAAAGACATACATATGGTAGACGTGGTAGTAGTAGTAGCCGTGGATGAGCTCGGCTACGGCACTTGGCATTGGCTGTGAATGAATTTCCTCTGAGCATTGTATCCTACCTGAAAAAAATCGACAAATTAATATTTTCAGCAAGTATTATAATGATTAATAAGTTCTAAAGCTTTTTATGTATAATATGGTTAAATAGCAGTGGTTTAAGTTAATTATTCCACTGAAATAAATTGAAATTACTGCTTGAAATGCTCTTTCATATCATATACTACTTGTTATTAAATAACTAAAAATTAAGAAGTTTTCAGTTTTAGTCAATTTTAGCATTTTAACAATTTCTGCAGTATTTGACCAGATTGGAGCAACTCATAATGCACAACACCCAACTAATCTCACCATATACACAACAACACCTTTGTAGAGGTGGACATAACATCATCAAAACATCTACTAAAATTCTCTGTTGAGTTTATATAGGACTTTCCAGTTTAAAATAGCTAAAACCACTTCCTGCGAGGGCTATAGGAAACAACATTATCTCCCAAAATCACAAAATTTGAAAAATCATGTTCTGAACTTTCACAGCAATTTTTTTTAGATGAAACACGATAAGATAGCAGTGTGACAAATGTTGCACTTCGACATCATGTCTGCAACTGATTTTTCAACTTATATTCAGAGTAGGTTTGATTATCATACCTCATTTTGAAACTGAAAGATATAATATAATAATAAGATATAATAATTATACTGCGGGAAAAAATCTGATTCAAATAGGTTCTGCATTCGGTGAAATGTAGGGGCCTAGGAAGCTATAGGTTACAATAATAAAACTTTATAGAAACGAATAGGAAAAAAGTTATAGAGGGATAGTACCAAAAGCACAATATCACACATTTTGAAATAACCCTATATATTACTGTATAGAGTTCCCGAAACTCAACGTCAAGCGGGTGCCGGGCGAAAGGCCAGGCTATACCAGTCCTGGCAAAAAAAGTTTGCAAGAAAATAGCAATAATATTTTTTGTGGAAAGAAAAATGCCATGTGTTGTATAATTTTAAAATTTTCACTGAATAGGCCATCTTAAAGTTGAATGTCAATCTATCTCTCTCTAATTCGTCGTCGAACAGCGTCACTATCTATCTCACTCCATCACATCTGTCCATCTCACTTACACTGGTGAAGTCCATTTCTAAGCACACAAAAGTATTTTTTATCAAGGTATAAGTTTTTAAAATGTGGTCCTTTTGCAAAAAATAAGCAATAATATGTTTTGTGGAAAGAAAAGTGCCAATTCTTTTGTGTGCCATTTTGAAATCTTGACTAAATGGTCCATCTTTTGAAATAACTTGCCCAGGGTAGTGTAATACATTTTTTTTAAAGCTTTTTTTTTAAGTGTCAAAGTTAGCTGATATAATTTTTTAACCACGACTCAATGAAACTTTTTTTACCAAATAAACAACGTTCATTGTTTGTTTTGTGACTGTGATTAATAACATGGTTATTTAGGATTACGTTATAAAAAATGACACTGAAAAATTGGGAAATTTGTGATCACAGTTCTTAAAGATATAGCCTAGGATATCGAATTTCAAGATTTTCAAAAATATGCCTGTTATCACTTAACACGGTGACATGGATGTTTTTCTTATCTTTGCCAGAATTGGTATAACCTGACCTTCCGCCCGGCACCCGCTTGACGTTGAGTTTCGAAGTATCCTGAATATTATAATGTTTTGTATAATAATATAATAATATAATAATATGATAATATTATAATATGATAATATGATAATATTATAATGTAATAATATAATAATATAATAATATAATAATATAATAATAAAATAATATAATAATATAATAATATATTAATATAATAATATATTAATATAATAATATAATAATATAATAATATATTAATATAATAATATAATAATATAATAATATAATAATATAATAATATAATAATATAATAATATAATAATATAATAATATAATAATATAATAATATAATAATATAATAATATAATTATATAATAATATAATAATATAATAATATAATAATATAATAATATAAACTAAAATATACTATTTTATTATACAGTATTATATTATTATTAAACTTTCGTAAATTTAACCAAGAATTCTTTACAGTTTTTTTATCAAAAAACTTCCTTAAAACATGTATCCAAAATGCAACCATTTCCACGGAAAACTTGTCAGAACTTTATTTTCTTTTTCCAACAATTAGCAACGTCGCCAATTATTAGGAAAATTCAGTTTTTTGTTTCATTGCCCTCGTATTCTACTCTAGAGGCCTAAATTTTGGGTGCTTTTTCGGTCTTGATAAAAAGAATAAAAAATATTTTTACTACCCATTTTTTACAACATATTTATTGAAATTTTAGGAATATAATAGCTGGGAGTAAAAAAAGGGATAAGCTGGTTATCATGATTGCCACCCTTCCGTTCATTTGAAATAAAATTTAAAAGTATATTCTTAATTAGAAAGAATGTCGTTATCATTGGTATCAAAGAAGAAAAAAAAATCGCAAAATGGCGGCAGAAAGTAAAGTTTTGATTTTTTTAAAAATAGTTACAAAAAAAAATTTGATACAAAAACTGTAAGGATGATAAAGAGTTATATGCTGAAGATCTGTGCCAAATTTGAAGTCAGTCGTTTGGATAGAACTTGAGATTTTATGTCAACCAGGTCGAAAAAAGTAGTTTTGAGAAAAACACTTTTATAGTTTTTGAACAAAAATTTAAAGCTGCCGTCGCGGTAAAAGTCAAATAATCGTACGTATATAACTATTTTATATATTAATGCGATGTATGCTTCATATTGTGTTTTCTTCAACTTCAAATCGATTTTTTTCTGAAGCTCGATCCAATCTACGAGCAGTTTTACCTTACTTAAAAGCAACGGAAATTCGTTGCTCAGAGCGGTTGATCTGACATATGTCCCGTTGTTTACCGAACGTACAAGCATAGCGACCGATTGTAATTCCATTGATACTTAATATTTTTAATATTGGTAAACAGCCTTCATTAAAAATGCAAACGGCAATATAATTTGCAATTTCATTTGTCTGCATTCTTACATGTATATGCTTCGGTACAAAAGTCCAGAGCAATGCATTTGTATTTCAAACCCCAAATATTATATTCTCTAATCTTCAAATGTTTCGGGTCAACTGTATTCATACATTTATACCTGAGGAAGGTATACCAGACCCGTTCCGGTGCATTGTCACGTCACTAAAATAGCATTAACTACATAAATAGATTGAATTTTCAAATTTCCTTTGAAGGATATATTCTTAAAGCTTTATGCTTTAAAAGTAAATCGATTTCGACATTTCGATTTTTTTAAATTCTAGACTAGAATGCTCCCTTAAGGTATTATTTGAAAATAAAATGTAATGTTTGTTTTTTACATAAAAAGGAAACCTTACACATTAATGTCGTTTAATGTCAAAGTTGAAATTATTAGCGCTAATTTTGCACACCATATCACGATTGACGCCACATTAAGAAACACATAATTAATTGTTACATAAAATGTTCTAAATGTCCACCATTTTAGTCTATGTAAGTCAGACACCATTTTAACCTATTTTCCCTAACACATTGTCCTGGTATATTTCTTATAAATAAAAAGCACAGAGTGATATTCGAGTTCATAATACAATTTTGGCTTTAAATGGAATTTAAATATACACACTAAAATAATTTTTGTCACCAACACCATTTGGCGTAAGGACCATCTTATTTAGTCAATGCGGCATTGTCACTTCTAGTTTGGTTGACGTATGACGTGATACTAAAATTAAAAAAATGTTTTAACAATATAGTTTATTTGTACTTGTACTTTATTAGTTTATTGGTATTTATCAATTATAATTTTATACTTATTAGCATAAAATAATTATTCTTATCATAGCTTTTCCATTGGAGGATAGCCTTAGGATTTTGACCCTTGTTGTAAGAAACATTTTTCTTTCATATGATATAAAGAACCGTTGGTTGAGTTTACGAAAGTTAATTCCATTATATCCTGTATAATAATCTAGAAGTAAAATAAAAATGACAAAAATAATTAAATTAAAAATTAAAATATTACCACAGTATATTCATTATATCTTTTAATTATTGGAGAGAAACTGGCATCACACCCTAAAATGACTTCTAACTTTCTACGATTATATCTCTCAAGATTATGTTTTCATTTAGTTTTCTATTAAAGGGTAAATTGTGGTCCTCCTAGATTCTCCGACGGTTTGTTATAGGAACTCTAATGATCCAAGAAACTTTCGGCTTGATTCGCCTCTGACCTTTTTACTCGTCGAGTTAATGGAGATAAGAATATTTTTTCTGGGAACAAAGGGTGTTTTCTTTTATACGTTCTAAGCCAATAAGATTTTCGAACGTGAGCGGCAGCTGAATTGTAGAAATCAAACCGCTTCATTTCGAGCTAGAAAATGAAATTAATAATTAAATGAAGTATATCCAAAGGAAAAGTTGACCGAGGCGAAATGAAATCCGGCACTTTATTTTTCTATATTTTTTATTTTATATTTAAAATATATTTCTTCAGGATGAAGTAACACTGGGAGCTGACGTAAAATTTTTGAAACGCTGGTGGTATCAATTTTTGGATCGTCAAGCTACTGAATATGCGAAAACATGTCGAAGTAATTTTCTTTGGGCGCCAATCTGAACTTTAAAAATAGTCAGAAGTCACACGAATCTAATTTAGGCAAATATGATGTATAGCTGAGCATCATGAGAATTTTGTTACCCAAGAAGTCAAATAGAAAAAGCACGTTCCTTGGGCTCGATATTAAGATTGTACTCTGAAATATCCTTCCTCTGAACAATTTTCTAGACAAATTTTGTAAGCCATCTTACTATTTCATTCGAACATCTATAACCCTTTGTTCTAATAATGCATATAAAAGATTTTTGGACAAGACAAAAAAATTTAAAATAGAAAACTTTCATTTATCTATCACATTTTATTTATTTAGATACATTAAGTTTAAATTAGGAAACAATTTGTTATTATACCAAAAATTTTGTATATATATAAAACAAAATTGAATTTATAAAATTTCACTTTGGCGGGATCAAGTAATAAAAAAACAACAGTTTTTATTATTTACTTGTAATTATCTCTTAATTTTAAATTTAATAATAGGTATGCACGTTCTCTTTGAATTAGGCAGCATTTTAGCAGCATTACTCTTTCTTAAACGTAAAATAAAATCAAATTTATGAAATTAACAAGTTTGATAATGAGATCAATGAAACATTTACAATTTTTTTTATTATCTGCCTGTATTTCGGTAAATACAGTAACAGTCATTACAAATAAGTATAGTGTGATCCCGGCAAATATTCCTCAGACAAGCTGCACATGAATTAAGTGGTCCCTAATTTTTCGAAAACGTACCATCGTAGTTCTTCTCTTTACATACTCTTTTATCAGCTGCATTCCTAATTCACGCAACTATTTTCACCATTATTCTATAACTACTTTATTTGCGTTCAAGATTTTTATGGCGTTTATTCCTGCAATATCTAGAAAACGAAAAAAGAGTGTCAAAGGCCATCTGTTATTTTTTTCTTAACGTCGAATATATTTTTGCTTTTTTGTTAATTTCATAGATTCCTCCTTTTGTTTTATTATACAAAGTTATAATGCTTGGCTTCCGTTTCTCATTTCTACTTTCACCTATTTCAGCTGCACAATGAAGTAATAATAGTAATACCACAGATCTATTTTTTTAGCACATACGATACAAGTGTAGCCCTGTCAGAAAATCCGAATTGATTCAAATTTGCCTTTTGCTATAAAGCAATGAAGTATTTCTTTTATATTCTTGCGCAACGTGCCCACAACTGAAGTTTTATCATTTTTGGCTAAATCTTCTGCCAAAGTAATGTTGGTATACCAATTATCAATTGTCAATGTTCGTCTTTTAGCTGAAATTTGTGTAATCAATCTACTGCTACTACGTCCTTCTACAACTACGTCGCATTTCTCACTTGATATGACCCATCTGGTTGCTTACCAACATACAGTTCAATATTCAAAACGCAAAACGTCGTTGCATCTACTAGTAGATAAAGTTCGATTCCGTATTTATCAGGTTTTGATTTCATATATTGCCTGAAGTCTTCAAAAACCTGTCATCATTTCATCAATAACAACGTCCTGTTTCACATAATAAGCAGTTCTTCGTAAACTTCTCCAAAATTTCCCTTATAGGCGCAGTACTAATCGATCTTCGCCTAAGAGCTATTTTTAATAATAAAAATAATAATAAAAAATAAAAAATAGGAAATACGAGCTTTGTTAGACGATATTGCAAAAAATACTATCGCTTGTAATTTTTTCGACCGACGCGCGCAAACTACTCGAAGTTTACTCTGCAACTAAAACAAATGCTATCTGTATGTTACGGACCACGCACTGCTAGGAGAATTATATAGTATTTTATCTACGTGGTGAACCTATAAGAGGTTACAAAAGATGAGAAATACTTATGAAGTAAATGTAAGATTTTATGATCCAAAATATATCAAGGACGGTCGAATGGACACCCTCGCCGTTACTTCCATTTACCGCTTGAAGGTTAACAATCTCCATTTTTTTCATTTATTCCATTTTTAAACAAGTAATAAAACATTTCAAAAATAAAATTTACAAACACGATAACAGATAATACGAAGTAATCCATAAGAAACTGACATTTTTTAAACAAGTATTGTGCTTCTCCATTAATTTTTTATAAGAAAAATATGTATTAACATAATAATAATAATTAGTATAACATCCCATTTTCAATGCTTAAGTATAAAAATGTCCGTCGAAAGTTTGCTTCCACACTTCAAAACGTTTCTTCATAGATATCTTCAATTCGATCAAGGTTAGGGAATATATCTCAAACAACATTCATGGTAGCTATGATCGGTATGAGCAGAGGCAACCACCGTTTAAGCAACACATGGTTATGTAACGAGCTGAATGAATAACGTCTACTGTGGCTCCATTTCTTTCGAAAAAAAGCCCAAAATTTTCGCATTTGTAAATACTATACCACACCGGGTAGCGTTTACAAATTATCGACCGCTACATGTAAAATTGTTTTGCGCGAGTCTTATTTGAGAGCGCACCGGTATCCTACGGGACGAGCCGAGAGGGTCTAACATCACACCTCGAGCTAAACAGACGTCTCCACGCCGTGCCCTTCCGTTAGAGTTATGTAGATTAGCTGGCCAATCCATACACAGGCTTATCCTTCGATATTTTTATATAGGGTTTAATGGCCCGGTGGTTATGGAACCCGATCATTTTAGGGCCCGGTAATTACAGAACCAGGTCAATTTAAGACCAAGTCGTTATAAAACCAATCAAATTGGAGCCCAGCTATTACCGAATCCGGTCATTTTTGGGGCCCACTTTTTGCACTACCGGGTCAAGTTCATCCCTGTCGACTTACGACCCCTACCGACTTAACGACCCCTACCGAATTACGACCCCTACCGAATTACGACCTCTACCGAATTATGATCCTTACGCACCGAATTTGACATACTTATTGTGACTTCCCCTAGGGACATGTGATACGCGAAAGTTATCAAGACTAAACCTAGTGACAACCAAGCTCCTTGTGTTCCACAAGCACTCGTTCAACTCGTTCATTAATCAATCTACTATACCTATTTTATTTTGTCCTATTTTTCTAGACTCGACCATGTTCGGTCTTAATTTTTTTACCTCGCCATTACCGAATCCTGTCACTTGTGGGGTCCACTTCTTGCAGTACCCGATCAATGCAGATTTCAGATCTTTTGGGGACCCCCGCATTCGGGACACAAAATTGCCAATACAAGAACTTACTAGTAATTGGTTAGTCCAGATAAATATAGGCTGGATAAACGAGCAGCGTAACAAAGGAGATAAGGCCACTTAATAATTTATTCTATATTTAAGATCTAGGACAAAGTGGATTTGTTTTCATTAGTGAACGCTTCGTTCAATATGCCCCTACCCATGTGAGAACGGTGATGCAGCTGGGATTAACGATAACGTACGACATTAAAGTGAGCACTGAAGAGTCGTTTAAATTATGGGCGAGTAACATGGTGCACTCGAGTCCACAGCGACATGATGGATACTAAACAACATCGTATCGAGAGTTGATTGGCATCTACCATAGGTCCCCTCTCCCTCTCCAGCCAACTACTACCCATTCCAAAACGTCTGTTTCCCATGGACCATCTTCTATATCCACAAAATAGCTAGCGTTAAATTTGAAGCAAATAAGCAGAAATTGTGGTGATAGCATTAATAAGTATAACAGAAATTATGCAACAACCTACTACCTCACTTATTTATAAGTTTAAAGCACATTACCTCGATGTAATTAAATGTTGTTGTTAAAGTATTGTAGGGTGCATTTATTACATGTGTTTCCACTATGAACAATAAACTCTACAAGAGAAACGATGCCAAGCAAAAACTGAGATATTACGAATGGTAAATGTTTCCTTGTAATCACCAAACGTGATAGAGAATGCTTACCGATTATTTATAGAATCGTTAAATGAAAAAATAAACAAAGCTAAAGAAAAGATTGAAATTGTTTGGTCGTCTTAATTGATTTTTTCCAGCAAAAAGTAAGAACTTTTATAAGAAAAAAAAGAAAAAATACAGCTACTTGTTTTTTAAGTTAATATAACTACTCTTCATATCTAACAGAGATTTTTATATCATTTCAGTTGTATGTTTCGTAAATCATAGCGATTTTTAACCATTAAACATTTTTTTAATGAAGGTGTATTATATTATGTCAAAAAAACTAAATTTCTTGTGCGGATGCATTAAAAATGTTAAGAAAGTATTAAGGCGATAAAACTATAAAAAAAAAGTAGTGGTACAAGGATTTTAGAAGCAGCTGAAGAGTTGCAGAATATCGTTCAAGTAGAACTTCAACTACTACTATTAAGTAGAACTAAAACCACATTAACTACTACTACATTTGTTGTAAAACAATCGACAGTTTGCAACAATATAACGCCCTATCGCATTCTACAATAATTATTAATAGTTAAAAATCAAACAAATAGCGTTCCACAAGTCATATTCACCAGACATTGTACCGTGTAATATGTACTTGTTCCCTCAATTAAAGATACCACTTCATGGACTCGGTTTTGAGTCCACAGAAACGATTAAGACAGTTCGCTTGTCGCTTTAAAGGAAATGACAGAAATCGAGTATAAAAAGTGCTTCAAAGACTGGAAAATCCACTGGAATAAGTGTGCTACATTGTGTAGTGAAAGGGTATTATTTTACTCTTAAGATGTCTTTTACAGAAATAATTTGGCTAGTAAAATTAATTTGAATCAATTACACTTCCCCTTTAACAGAAAATTGATCCAATATTTAGGACGGAAAGCTCCAGGGGACTGGGAGTTATCTCTGCCGATGATGTAGATAGTTTACAAAACTAACAATTATACTGTACGATAACAAAAACAAATTAAATTAATGGTATAAAAAGAAATATTAATTTAAGATTAGAGTTAAAACGCTGTTAAACGCGCTAATTTAAAAAGATTATGTAACAAATATATAAAAACAAAAAAAAACTAATTTGTAATATGCTCGGTATAATGCAATTTGTCCAAGTCTGCAAAATAAGCTGTTGCTTTAGCTTCGCCCTCATCATTTGAAGTTAATCTTCCTCCAGTAAGAAATTTCCTTAAGTTTGAGAAGAGGAAGTAATTGTTGAGAGCCATTCTAGAAAATATGGCACATATGAAAGCACTCGAAATGTGAGTCATCAAGTTTTGCAGCGACAACACAAGACATGTACGCAGACGCATTATCGTGGCGACAATGCACTTTCTTTTTGGTCAGTTGTAAACATTTAGCCTCAATTCACCCCTGAATTGGAGCAATAGGGAAGCGTGATACTGTCCGATGATAGTCCTGCTTTTTACCAAGTAGTCTATGAGCACCACACCATGAAAATCCCAGAAAACCATACAGGTGGAACAGTTTTCGTTTTCGTTGGTGCACTTTCACCTACTCCCACTCTCTGGACTGTTCCTTCGTATCTGCCGTGACATAATAAATATATTACAAGTTTCATTTATACAAGTATTTATACCAATATATCTCTGGACGACTATTAACGAACATCGCAATTATTAAACTGAGTTTATTAACGAAAATATTATAGTTTCGTTCCTTTCTTTATGGGTTATACATATGTTAATATTTGTAATAAAAAAAGGAGGTCACTTATAGGAATTTTAAAACTCCTTTTCTTGCAACTCAATAAATTTACCCTTTCGATATGCAGTATTAAATTTAAACTTGACAACTAAACAAACTAAATATTTTTTCTGGTACAAATTAACCCCGCCTGAAAATTAAATGTGGAGTCGAAATGTACGACAGCGCCGTCTCTAATTGTAACAAATGGCTCTATTTCCAAAACAGAAGCGTTGTTACGACACTTGTCCTCGCCGCAATAATGGCCGGATTTAGTTGTTAGCCGAAGGATGTTTGAGTCAGGCTCCGGAGGGTTGAATAGTTTAGCGAACCCGTAAATTACCGGGCGACACGGATGTTTATTATAAAGGACTTCAACCACCAGGTATTCAGTCTAACTTCTTAATGATTGAGGCTTTTGTTAGATGAAATTTAATCCTAGTCCTTATGTAGAAGGTTTCTATTACTCTTGGTAGCTCTATATTAACTCTTTTGTGAAAAATTATTTTTTCAATTTGGAGGTATTGAACAAAATTGTTATAAAGACTGAACTAGAAGAAGGATTCTAAAAAGAAAAACACATCCTTTTCAATACACAATTATTTTAATATCAATTTCAGGCACTATGGGAATAATTCTGCTTTATCTGCTTTATTAATATATAACAAGTTATTGCTATCTTAGAAAATAGTAAAGCCAGTTTAGGCCTATGATATTCAGCTCTGCGGTTGTAAAAAGAATAATATAAAAAGAAAAATTGTTGATATAACCTGGTACATTAGAAATGACGAACTCCATGGAGACCTGAAATGAAATTTGTAAGCAGCAAAAATTTGCAACAAGAAACGTAGAAAGATTCCAGCAGCACTTGAATGTGGATGTAATCCAGCTCTTCTCGACATTATGAACTTAGTATGAAGCCTTAAGAGGAAGCAGTCTGTTGAGTTAGTGTAAAATGACAGGGCTAGGGTTAGTAATAAAAGTAGAGTCAGTGCCTGTTTTAGCGCATAACAAAAGTGTGTCACAAATTGCTTACACTATCTAGAGGTACCAATGGATGACTTTTAGATTTTAAGTTTAATAGTATTTTAGTCATAGGATTAAGTTACTTATTAGTGTCAGACTAGATCGCAAATACATTTACATCACAATTTCAGTGTCTCAAAGTTATATTTCTTATCGATCGCATTGTTAGACAAGCGAAGGTAGTTTTTCTCCAGTAGGTAGGTCATAGAAAAAGTTTTTGTAATCAAGCAATGCTGATATTCTGCATTGCAATACAATATTCTGATATATCATAGTATGCTTCTATAGTATCCTAATTGCTTCATAACATGATTGATAGTTTGGAACAGAAAATACAATTTTTGTACGTACAATTTCGTGCCATGCATTTTTAAATTTTAATCCTAGTCTAACAATGTATCAAATTTCTTTATCAACTTACAGATTTGAAGTACTATTCAATTGAAGTAATTTTTAACTTCCTTAAAGAGTTTAAATGATAACTTACAAACCTTGATCACGCATTTCGTTAAGGTTCTCCATCAAACATCTATTGTTACAAGCAACATTGACATACAGCGAGATAAAAGCCTCTACAGAGATTAATATCTACAAGCGTTTAGTACACTGAACTCATTAGTAATCGACTATCTGAGAAACTGGACAATCCAAAGGCTGGATAGTCGAACAGCACCACAAAAGGAAAATGCCACATATTACTTTATTATTATATTCATAAATATTTATCACTGGTTACTCAAATCCCAATTTATCTACCATGAATTAATAACGCTATATAGTTTGATTTAATTTAATTTAATCTAGATTGATTATCTTGGATTTAAGATCATTTAAGGCCTTATAAGGGCTCTTGTCTAGCATACGAAGAAATTCCTTCAGCTGCCTCCCAAACGTCAGTAAGTGTTTTCCGCAACCGGTTATACACCAAAGACAAGACAGCAGTCCAAACTGGAAAAAGGTTCCATCCACAGGAATAGTCATGATTCGGTTTTCTGGAACTCTCATTGTGCAATGCTCATAAACTTTCTAGCAAAATACAGGACCATTATCAGTGTGTATAACGCTTTACTGCTGAACCAATTTGGAGGTGCCATTCAGGTTAAACGACCACAACTAGCCAAAAATAAAGTGCTCTGCGTTTCGACCTTCGAGTCGCCGGATTACAGGAGATGCATTTGCCTAAATTCAACAATTTTGCTTGACGTTGGTAATACATGACACATGATGCAATAGAAAGATATATTGATGCATAAGAAAGAAGGCAAAGGTGATAAAATTATATAACTGAAACAGAATGGGCATCATATCAAGAAAACCCAATAGAAGTTGAACGAAATTCTAATACACACTCACATCATCATATATCTTCACATCATTTTTGCTTTTAAAAATATTGACAAATTATATTTACGGAAATTATAAATGTATTCAAACATATTAACAATTTTGAGCATCCTCACGATCAATAATGAACACAATTAAAAGACCCAATCCCTGTTATATTCCAGCATCATTTTTTTTTCTTTTGATTCATGTAGCACGCGTCTGCGAAAAGAGAAAAAGATTCTCGAAAGAGAACATGAAAGCGTCTAATTTTGATGTAAAGCCCCGGCAACTGAAAAAGAGGGGTGAATGAATGACAAATGATTCAATTAATTCAATAGGGGCGGAAGCAAGGCAAATTAGGGAAAATTTGCGCTGATCGATGCTTTGAGGTTTATTTCACACACGGAAATGGATGTATATTGCAAAAATGTTTTTTTGATAATTTAAATTTGCAGAGAAAAAATCTAGTATTTCAAAAAAAAACTTAAGCCGGAAATCGAATCCGGGTCTCCCATGTGACAGGGCGGGGATACCACTATACTACCGAAGACTGCGAAAATCTGTTTTATCTCAGAACGTTATGTATTATATATATAATAAAATCCATGCAACAATTAGCTTTGAATCATGACATGTGTAGACGCTCAGTCCAATAAATTAAAAAAAAATTATCCTTACAAAATACAATTGCTACAAAAATAGAATTAAGTGAAGATGATCTTGATTGATTTTGAAAAAATATGCACGGAACCTTAACATTGTCTACTAACTACTACTACTTAACCACTACTAACTATTACTTAAAACATTTAATGAATTTTCATCAGTAGTTTTTGTTTTTCGTCTTCCTTTCCGACAACTTCTAATGCTGCCTGTATCATTGAATCTTTTAATCGTTTTTGAAACTGTCGACTTAGTGATAAAAATGATTAAATACTCGACAAATTTCATCATAAGGGCGTTTTCCGTCTCCGTATCCAACAATTGTTAGTATTTCAATTATTTCCCATTCAGTTAAATACATATTAATTCCATATAAAAATTGAAAGAAATTTTAAATTCACAAATTGACGTTAACAGTGTAATCAAATACTTCATCTGTCATCCATTACTTCGGGTATACACATTTACTCTAAAACAGACCGAAACACCTTTTAGCCATTTTTTAAAATCTATTTTGGAAAAAAAACATACGATATATATATACATATATATATATATATATATATATATATATATATATATATATATATATATATATATATATATATATATATATATACAGCCATTCATCATTATCATTTAGCCATTGTCGTTCACTGCATGATGAAGGCCTCCACAGCATGCTTCCAATTCGCGCGGTCCTGATATCGCGCTTTCCTCTACCATTCGAGTCCAATATACTTGATGATGTTATCGATCCATCGTGTTTAAGGTCTTCTTCGTGGACGCTTAAGAGCAAGCGGTATCTATCTCACAATTGCTTTGGTGCCCATTCTGTTTCAATTATATAATTTCATTACCTTTACTTTTTTTATGATCCACCAATAAATACACCTTTCTATTTCATCATGAGTCATGTATCATCAATGTCAAGCAAACTTGTTGAATTTAGGCAAATGCATCTCTCCGACTCGGCAACTCGAGGGTAGAAACGCAGAACTCTTTATTTTTGGCCAGTTATGGTCGTTTAGCCTGAATAGCACCTTTGAACTGGTTTAGCAGTAAAGCATAATACCTACCTGCGTTGGCCCTGCGTTTTGTAAGAAAGCCGATGAATATTACACAATGAGAGTTCCAGAAAACCGAACCATGACTAGTCCAGCGGATGGAACCATTTTCACGATTGGACTGCTGTCTCGTATCTGGTGTATAACGATAAATCTATAAACCGGTCTTCCAAGACACTTATTCATGTTTAAGAGGCGGCAGAATAAATGATAAATTATTGCGGGAAGCATGGATGAATTTTCCTTGCTTTTGAATTTTTATAGCTAATCAACAACACACTATTTGTTATTTAGCAACTGGATCTACAGCTTAGCATAGGCTCTGACCACAATCATCAACCCTTAATGTGTGCCTAACCTGAAAGAGGAACCTGCATCTATCAAGAAGTCAGTCACCTACTATTATAAAATGTCGAAGAAACTCAGCAATAAACTCATAGTTTAAATAAATCTAAATACGAATAATAGTTTACGTCATAGTAGTATCATTATACGTGTGAGGTCGAGAAGTTTTCGACCTGACCCATTTGAGCAAACTGTATATGGAGTAAAAAAATCCAAGCGTGATTTAGTATTTATCTGTTTCATGTTAGTCCCTGTAGACATTGGGATATTATTGGGATCTGTGAAACACGAAGAGTTAATCAAACTAGAACCAACTGGACAAGTACTCTATACTCGGGGTACGGAAAATGGCTGATGTGGTGGAATTGGATTCCTCATCAATCGAAAGCTGAAGAACAGTGTAGTAAAATTTGAAAGTACATCCGACCAACTAGCCCAATGCGTCATTCAACTGAATAAAAAGTTTAGGCTTCAAATCGTCCAAGCTTATGCACCAAGTATAAGCCATAAGGATGAGGAAATTGAGGAATTTTATGATGATGTGGCCCAGCTTTTATACAAGGAGAAATGTAGGTACAAACTCCTGATGGGTGATTTTAATGCCAGAATTGGAACAACAAAAACTGACGAAAATGCAACTGGCCCATATGGAACTGGTGAGCGAGATAATAGAAGTGACAGATTGTTTGATTTTGCTGAAGGACAAGAACTATATATTATGAATTCGTTCTATAAGAAAAATATCAACAGAAAATGGACAAGGAAAAATCCATCTGGGCTCATAAGTGAAATTGACTACATCATGACCAACGATAAAACAATATTTACCAATTATACTGTCCTTAACAATTTTAAAGTTGGAAGTGACCACCGAATGGTACGAGCAAGGGTTCGGATTGACTGTCGAAGAGAGCGCGAAAGAGTGGTAAGATCAAAGAAGGGCAAAATGGGTTCTGGGAAACTGCTGGAGAGAGGAAGCTATTTTGAGATTGCTTTGTCAAACCGGTTTGCTGCGTTACAAGATCCAGAGGAGGTGGAGATATTAGTTCAATATGAAAAAAATGCCAACAATGTGCTTCAAACGGCTGCTTCAATGGCACCAGAAGAAAAATGTCTCAAACAGACAAAAATCTCCAGTGAGACCATTGATTTAATAAAGAAACGGCGGGCAATGAGAAATGCAGGTAGTCCATTTGGAAGGGTCGAGTACACTGAGCTCTGCAAAACTATAAGGAAACGTATCAGAGAGGACACGCGCCGTTTCAACATGCAGCTAGTGCAAAAAACCCTGGTAGAAAACAAAGGAATTAACAAGGCTAAACAGAAGCTGAGAAACAAAAGAACGCAAAAATATGCCTTAAAGCGAGAGGATGGCACAGTGTGCAGGACGCGTACCCAAATGTTAGAGGTTGTCAGAAAGTTTTATTCCCAGTTATATGAAGATCACAGTCAATTAAAGACAACAATAGCCACGGAAGAACAAATGCCAGATATCCTAGTGGAGGAAGTAACAAATGCTATAGAATCGATGAAAAATGGCAAGGCTCCAGGAAAGGACAGTGTAACTGACGAAATGCTAAAAGCTGGTGGTCGGACGTTACATAAAACACTGGCAAAATTATACTCAAAATGCCTCAAAGAACAAAAAATACCTGACTTATGGAAAAATGCAGAAGTCATCCTTTTACATAAAAAAAGAGCACAGGAAGATTTAAAGAACTACCGTCCAATAAGCCTCCTATCAGTAATGTACAAAGTTTTCACTAAGATAATTTCTAAAAGAATATTAAAAAAACTGAATGACGCACAACCAAGAGAACAAACAGGATTCAGAAGTGGATTCAGTACAATGTATCACATCCAGGTTGTACGGCAGGCCATAGAAAGGCACAACGAATACACCATGCCACTGCGCTTGGCTTTTATCGACTACGAAAAAGCATTTGAGTCCATCTCAAAGCATGCAATAATGGGTGCACTGCTTAGCCAAGCGATAGATACACCATATGTAAACCTATTCGGATCGATATATGATGGAGCTACAGCGACAATTCACCTTGATGATC